>JZKD02S1989417.1:498816-511573 GCA_000966675.3 Picea glauca
GAGGTGGTTTTCTTGGCAGGCCCTGTCCCAACGTGTCATCCATCCATTGCATCAGACCTCCTCTGCTCCATGATACATCCTTCATCCACGCTACGCCCTCACTCCCTTGTCCTTTTGTCCAGTCGACTACATCCCACTCAACCACCCATCCATGCATAAACCAAACTTAGGTTAAAAAGAAACTCAATAGGTTAATAATGTTAGTAATAAAATTTAGTATAATCAATTTAATTAAGATAGGATAGACTAGTTAAATAATCCATTAATTAATTAATTAATTAATAAGTAATTTAGTTAATTAATAATCAAGTTAGTTTGGTTAATCTGGTTTAGTGTTAAACATTAAAATAAAATTAATTAATATAAAAACCCATTGAATAATACAAAAGGAAAAACAATTAAAAATAAAAAATATCAAAAAAAATATACATATATTAAATAAAGCATATATAAATTAAAACATACAAAATAATAAAAAACATAATAAAAAACAAATTAAATAAACCAAAACAAAACAAAAATTAAAAACTAAAAAATCAAACATATCCTAAGTTAAAACTTCACATCACATCCCACAAACTCAAATCAAACGGCCACAAATAATTCTAGAGCCCCCCTTGCCATCCGAAACTTAACGAGAGGGGGGGGGGGGTCCGGAACGAGGTTGTATTATAAAACTACCCCTCAACAGGTGTCATATCCACAGGCCAGCGCACCCCCCCCC
Organism: Picea glauca; assembly: GCA_000966675.3. Taxonomy (NCBI): domain Eukaryota; kingdom Viridiplantae; phylum Streptophyta; class Pinopsida; order Pinales; family Pinaceae; genus Picea; species Picea glauca. The sequence goes on from JZKD02S1989417.1 coordinate 499,541, forward strand.
CCTAAAACCACTTACCACCTTAGGGGGGGTCCAGAATACCACTCTTCCCCCAAAAAAACCGCTTTTGCAACGTTTTGACCAGTTAGCTTGCAAAGCAATTTCCGGGCAGAATAAACCAAATTTTGAAAAACCAAGAGAGGTTTTTATCTGTAATGAGATGAAGAAAAAAAACACTCTCATTCTTTTCAAAGGTGCCATGAGAAGGGAGAATCAAAGCCATCTTTGAGACCCTTTTTTCCAGTTTTTCATTTTTTTGTTACAGTCTTGATTTTGCGGGAGCTGTTACGGTGAGCTGGAGGTGAATTTGGTGAAATAGAAGGAGGTTTTGTCTAGAACATGTCCATAGACAATAACCTCCTTCAGTTTTTTCCAGGTTTCATAATTAAAGAGAAATTGATGTCTGAGTGGACCTCTTTTGCGCATAAATTCGACCCATCTTTCATGGCGGACAGTTCTAGATTTTTGGGGATTTGTGGTTATTTTTGGCCGAGGAGGTTAAATCCGACTTACACAACTTGTTGGGGGATCTCTCCTATTTATTGAGATGATTTTAATGTAAAAGGGGTTGATCATTGCACTAAGAAAGGATGTTCTCTATAATTTTTTAGATCCACCAGTAATACAAAGGAATTGATGCATAGGATTCTTGCGTCTGGACATTGGTGATGTTTTCCTTGATATGTTAATGTTTTCTTACTCTGTTATCACCTTGTTTTCTAATTCCAACTGTTAAAAGGAAGTTAAAGAAAAAAATTTACTTCGGGTACTCTGTATCTGGCCTTTTATCAGTCTGCATGTTATTCTTCTGATTTTGAGTTAAAGAAATTCTCGAATGCTTCTTTACTTAAATGAACCTCTCACCTATTCTATCTTTCCATTGCATTTTATCTTAATCGATCCAGTATCTTAGCTATCTTTCCATGTGAAGAATCCCTTTAAAAGCTGTTGATCTGACCTTAAGTTTTGACACAAAACCTATAGCCCAATGGGATTCTAAAGCAATCATTCAGCCAAACACCTCGAATAAAAACAAACCTTGTTCTGCATAACTAGCCTAATATCCTATTTCAAACAAATCTAAATTTGACAGAGAGATCCCTCTCTGAGTCTCGAAGGGATAGATCCCTGGCTCGAAGAAGTTTTTATGTTGCCTCTGTGACTGCCTCCATAGCCTTGGGAAAATTACAGAGTGCTAACATATGGACATCTCTTGGTCTTGGTCTCTCTCTGGAGCTATCGAGTGATATTCTTGATGATATTCTTGGTGAAACTCTTGGTGATAATCTTGGTGATATTCTTTCTAAGTATTGCACAAGTTTGAGATAGTAGTGCAACGGAAACTATTGTAGTTGTATATGGTACTTGTTTTGTGGATATGGAGACTCTCTTGTGTGTTATCCTTGGATAAGGAGTGCTCTACTTATCTTGAGTTGTTGCTGCAGTGAACAACTAGGGTTTATTTGTTGGTTATAGTGTTTCTTCCAGAATCATTCTATCTAAAAAAGGTTAAGGTGCTTAGGGGTGGCCTTTATGTTGATGGTTGGGTGACAATATTTCTATATTGTCTACAGTGAAATGAGCACACTTATTATTCTAACAGGTATTGGGACCAAACTATCTCTGGACAGTCTAACCACTGGAAGGTAGATTGGGAGGATTTTCTCAGTTGTAGTTGCAGTTGCAGTCAAGTTTTTTGCTGCAACAATGGAATCCTAACCCTCGTGTTAAGGAACCTTAAGTAAAGCACTTGAACTAAGTCCTAGATAACCTAGTGCACCCTATCCTAGAGCACCTCGTAGTACTATAAGAAAGCCAATACGTCAAGTTTGGAATTTTGGTCAAAGTTAATGTTTGACCAAGTCAAAATCTAAGGTTGACTAGTCAAAAGGTCAAAATGAAGGTAGTTATGAAGACAAAAGACTCGACATGAAGAAAGTATATGTTGTGCCAAAGAGAAATCTACTAAAAGGAACATTATGAAGTTTACCAATACTATAGCAGTTAAACCTCTGGTCCAACAAAGTCATTCTAAGGTTTACCATCACAGTTGGGTAAAGGTATGGACCTATACATGTTCTTTTAATTTGTATCATTAGCATGAGTGTGTTTACAGGAAATGTACAAGGGATCTTGTCCAAAACAATGATTTTGGATTCACTAGATCAACACACTCTCCAAGTTTGATTTGATATGTCTCTGGCTATTATGGCATTATGAACTTCTAGTAAAATTTAAAACTATAAGCTAACTCTAGTCAAGATATTATAAGGTTGAGATCGCATTCTCTAACTCAACTTTTATGTCAAGAGAGAATTTTGTTTTAAGTTCAAAAGACAGGTCAGAAAGGATACTTGGCTCTGAAGAAAAGCAATCCAAGTGGAACAATAAAAAGACTCTAGTTTTGCATATCAAGTTTGACATCTTTATTATTTTCACTTAAGTGACTATTGATAAGTACTTACTAGCTTATACTACTCAATGTACTTATTTCCAAGCATGAACTAACACCTCCTCTAGGAGATATTTCTTGTTCTTGTTCTCATACAAGATCATCTTAGTAATGCTACCAAGAAACTATCCTTGATATGAAAGATGTTGTATCAAAAATATTGTTGTTCGTGTTGTCTCAGGCTAGTTATTTCATGAAGGCTATCATGAAGATGTATTTCTAGGTTTGTAACAATTTCCTCTATCCTTGTCCTTATTCTTCTTTCGATTTCCTATCATAAACATATTGTCTTGGATATTTATTTTGTTTCTTGTCTTGTCCTGGGAAGGTACCATTGTGAAATATGTTGACAAACCTTGATGAACAATCTTTGCAGAAATGTCATAGATGAAGTTTATAAGGATGAAACTTTGCAGAAAGAAAAGAGAGATTCAAAAGACGAAAGAATGGACTCTCTCACCAATCCTCTAGCATCTAAACCTCTGGTCCAGCAAAGTCATTCTAAGGTTTACCGTCATAGTTGGGTAAATGTATGCACCTATACATGTTCTTTTAATTTGTATCATTAACATGAGTGTGTTTATAGGAAATGTACAAGGGTTCCTGTCTAAAGGAGTGATCTTGGATTCAGTAGATGAATACACTCCCAAAGTTTGATTTGATATATCTTTGGTTGGTATGACATTATGAACTTCTAGTCAAAGTTAAAACTATAAGCTAACTTTAGTCAAGATATTATAAGGTTGAGATCGTATTCTCTAACTCGTCTTTTCTGTCAAGAGAGCATATTGTTTTAAGTTCAAAAGATAAGTCAGAAAGGATACTTGTCTCAGAAGAAAATAAATCCAAGTGGAACAATAGAAAGACTCTAGGTTTGCATATCAAGTTTGACATCTTTATTATTGTCACTTAAGTGAGTATTGATAAGTACTTAGTAGCTTACACTACTCAGTGTACTTATTTGCAAGCATGAACTAACACCTCCTCTAGGAGATATTTCTTGTTCTTGTTCTTGTTCTCAGACAAGATAATCTTAGTGATGCTACCAAGAAACTATCCTTCACATGAAAGATGTTGTATCAGAAACATTGTTGTTCTTGTTGTCTCAAGCATGTTATTTCATGAATGTTGTCATGAATATGTCTTTCTAAGGTTGTAGCAATTGCCTCTATCCTTGTCCTTATTCTTGTTTTGATTTCCTATCATAAACATATTATCTTGGATCTTTCTTTTGTTTCTTGTCTTGTTTCGGGAAGGTACCCTTGAATATTTCTTTTGTTTCTTATCTTGTTCCAGGAAGTATCCTTGCTCCAAAATATTTTTTGTTTCCTCCACATCACTAAATCACATCATCAATTTGTTTTTTTCTTTTTTTTTAAATTATGAAATTGGCATTCCAATGGAGAATAAGTTATTTTTTATATTATTTTTTAATCATAAGAAAAGCGTGTGAGGCCTTAAGGATGGCATAGATCGAAAGTAGGTTTTTACTCCTTGATGGAGAATACAATGCATCACATAGGCCTGAGGGCAAAAATCTCAAGATAGATTTGGAGCTAAGGTTTAGGTTTATTTTATGGTTATATCTAGTTTTTTATACTTTATTTTTTATTGGAGTATATCTAGTTATATAGAAGGCTCACGGTAGGGTTTATTCATTCAATTCACAATGGGGGCATAGGGATGGTGTACAACATTGATATTCTATTTTTATTTATTTTTAATAATGACCAATGATGATATTTGGGATAGCCATGTGAATATTTTGATATATATTTTTTCAACTTTTTGTGTTTTAGTTTGTTTTAGTTTCTAGTTTTTGAATATAATAGTTTTGATATAGTGTTAAGTTTAGAATTTTTTATTTTTGAATTTTTTTAGTTTGTTTTAGTTTCTTGCTTTTGAATATAATAGTTTTGATATGGTGTTAAGTTTAGAGTTACTCAATTTTTAGAGAATTTTTTTAAGTGAAGAATTTGTTCACTATGGTTTAAAAGTTTAACAAAAGAAAATTAGAATTTGTTTATCATGGTTTCAACGTTTAACCAAATAAAATTGAGTAGCCCTTGGATATGTTGATACTATTTTAAGTTGGAAGTTATCATTTTAGCATTGATTTGCAATAACAATATCTCACATCATCAACTAATTGAGGATATCAAAGAGCTTGAGTTTGTCACTTTAAATGATTCTTCTTGTGACTTATAGGAAAAAAATCTATATATGTAGAGTTAGTTATTACTAATTCATAAATGTTACTACAAATTCACTTAACAAATTATTAATTTACCCATAGAAGCATTCTACAACCCAGTATGAAGGAGATGTGTAATTTCTCTCATGCTCAATCTCGAGTTGACATGTGTCCATACATATATATATATATATATATATATATGACTAAATAAAAAAACAATGTATACTTTAATGTAAAAAATTAAAAACAAAGACAAATATGTATTTATTTAGGTTTATTAAAAATAATATGATACTTAAACCATTCTAGGTGTTTTGTAATATATGGAAAAGACTTATGGAAATATTTAGGTGATATCAAGTATAATAAAGATTATATATATATATATATATATATATATATATATATATATATAATCTTTGTCCTAAATAATTGTGTTATAACTATGATGAGATTTCATTACAAGTGTACATTCAATATCACTAAAACCTAAATGCATATGATATAAATAATCATGTTATAATTGTAGTTTTATATATTTAATATTATTTAAATCTAAAAAGATTTATTTCTTATAATTGCAAGTTTTAATTTACATATTTAATTTCACTTAAACTTGATAAAAGTATAAGGGTTTTGGACATCCATCCATTTTCAAATTGTTTTAAATGAAAAATAACAAAAAATATACTGAAATTTACTAAGATGATAGTTCAATATGAAGAGGATGAAAAGATTCTAAAGATATATAATTATGATTTAAGATATATAATTATTCTTTAATTTGTTATCAAAATAAATAATGTTTAAAAATTCAAGAGGGTTGGGTTTATACTATTGATATGTTACAATCATGGAAACTAAATATAATGCAATATCAATCATTGAAAACCTCCATTGATTTTAACAACGATATAATACGAAACAATAAGGCATATTGATTTTAATGATGATACTAAAAATATGCTTTAGAGAAATAAGGGAGTTGAAATGATTTCAACAATGATATAACACAAAACAATAGGGTGCATTTATTTTAGAGATGGTACAATGAAAAATGAATTAGAGTAATTAGTTGTTATGATTTCAATAATGACATAATGTAAAATAGTACAATGCATTGATTTGAGTGATGACACAATCATAAATTATTTAGAAAAATTGGTTACATTGATTTCAATAATGACATGATCCAAATCAATATGAATTGATTTAAGTGATGATATAATGAAAAAAGATTTCATGATAATATGGTGCATTGATTTCAGTGATAATGATATAACACAAAACAATAGGACATAATGATTTTAGTCATAGTCTAAATGATTTCAATAATGATATAACACAAAACAATAATGATGCAGGAGCATCATTGGCAAGCACGTGGAGCAGAACCACTCAACGCATGGGAATCTTTTTGGAATCTCAACGTTGGTAGCTACAACATACTTTTGAAGCATGTCTGAACTTCAATGTCGACAAAATCTTTGAGGCATTCTTGAACGATTACGAGCAAAGTGGGAGTTTCCACTAAGGCTATGGAATGTGAATGGACTTAGATAGCCGTGGGATAAATTTTAGATGTAGACAAGTAGCCAAGGGAAACCCTAAGAGCCCTCTGAGATAAATAGAGGTTTTATATGCCCAAATGAGGCTGGATGCAAGATAGATAGTAGCAGATTAGAGAGTTGCAAGTTAGTAGGAGATTTCAGTTTCAGTTGCTTTTTTTTATTTCAATTGTAGCCATTTTCACTTTTGAATATAACAGAGGAAAATTGACCCAATGGATGGTGTGAACATTGTTTTCAATTCCATGTTATTTGTGTTTTCATGAATGAATGAATGAATGAATGAATCTCGTTATGAGTAGATGGAAATGTGAAGGTTAGCATAAGTTTCAATTGTTTATTTTTTGTTAAAGTATTAAAAGGTGTGCACACAGAACGCAAGGAGTGCGTTGATGGAATCTATTTTGGTTCTGAATCTGAGGAGAGATAATACAAACGTTTCCCTTTGCAAGGAGTGCAAAGAGACTAGTGCAAGGCATGCACAATCATCCAAAATAATTAAAAACCTTGTGTAAAGATCTCATGCAAGGTATGCACATATTTGATATACAACTAAGGGTCGAAGGGAATTTGCAAGGAGTCGAAGAATCAGAAGAAGAGAATGCTAGTAGGGCGAGAGGAAATTCACTTAGAGAAATCCTTCGGATTGTGAGTTATCAAAATTCTTGGAATGCAAGGAGTGCGTGGGAGATCGAAATCTCAACAAGACCAACCTTAGGAGGGATAACACTTTTCAAGGGAGTAGTTGAGTTCCAAGAGCCGGAACCGAAAGAAGTACAAAGGTTGAATCCTTTAAAGACTTAGAAAATTTTCTAAGTTAGAAAAGATCATAAGCTCAGGAGAGAGGAGAAACAGTGATCATTGGATCACTGTGAAGAAGATCGATAGACATCATATCCAGAGGAAGGTGCATGAGTCTTAACGCTCGCATGCACAGCCGAGAGAATCTCTCAAGGTTTGAAACTTGAGATTTTCGGAGTCTGAAGTGGGATCTCGGTCATTCGATTATCTGAATAGATCTGAGACGTCGGATCATCTAGAGTTAACTTCAGACATTGGATTGGTCAAGAGAGTGTGGACTTTCATATATCGTGAGCTCATAAGGAGTCGAGTTTGAGACTTCAAACTCCTAGAGTGTGGAGAGTCAGAGATCACCAGAGTATATTTGGATCATTGAATCCAGGAGGGTACGTGTAAAAAGGTCAGAAGATTTGGAGGAAGGGGGATGTTGAGAATTGAAACTTCTGGAGCATGGAGAGCCAAAGAGCCGAGAGTCATCAATCCATTGGAGGAAACTTGTCAACATATATTGACCTCCGAGAAAAGATGAAGTGAGTTTTCAGGTTGAGAATTGAGATCAAAGGAGCACGAAGACCTGAAGTCCTAGAATAAGATATGAATCATTGGATTAAGAGGAGACATGGCGCAAATCTATTAACTCCAGTTAGATGCCCAAAGTATTCCTTGATTGTTGGATCATGGAGGAAACATGTCAGTGGATCTTAGACTCCGGGTAAAGATAATTTGGAAGAAGAAGTTTGATATTTGAAATCTCAGAAGTCTAGAGAGTTGAAGTGGCTATGATCTGTTAGGTCACCCAAAGTGAATCTGAGCCATTGGATCAGGAGAGGAGACGTGGCAGAAATCTGTGAAATCTAGGTAAAGTTATGGAGTGGTCCATAGCCATCAAATTTAGATGGGATGTGGAATAGATCCCTGCACTCCGGGTAAAGACCCAAAGTAATCCTAGGTCATCCGATCCAAGAGGACATGTGGTAGGGTTCTACAAATTTGAGGAGGAGAGAAAGGATTTTAGATTTTAAATCCCCAGAGTCCAGATAGCCAGAGGAGACCTTGACCGTTGATCGGGGAGAGGACCACAGGACCATTGATTAGAGTTGAAAGGTCAACCACCTAAGGTAGAAGTTGAACCATTGATCGTGAGGAAAAACATCCACAGATCGTGAGCTTTGGGAGATTGGAGTATGGAAGGAGGTGAGGTTTGAGATTTCAAAACCTAGAGTCCAGAATTGAAAAGGCATCCAAACCATTGATTCAAAAGAACATATATCAATCATATGTTGGAAGCACCATCAATATCATTAGGTTGATGGTCGTGAGGACCTGTAGTTGACACAAGACGAGACCAGTGAGGTTTTAGAAAGTCACCCGACTCCCGAATCGAAGATTATGACTGAGAGGTCATCCAACCATTAGGAGGTAAGGGGGTGTGAATTAGGTGGTATCAGAGCTAGAAGTTTTTCTTGTAGACATCAGGCAAAGGATAGGAGACAAAAGAACTCAAATTTGTACTCTGTGTGTGATATAAAGTCAACACAATGCCTCCGAGGATATGAGAAGAACAACCTTTAGCCAATCGAGCTGTGGAAAGGGAGATGAGAGAACTTCGTGCAAGATTAGAGGAGATGGATGCAGCACAAAGGAGAGCACCTGATACTAGAGACATCAGTGATGCGGAGAGAGAAGAATCTATGGGCAAGAATTCCATCGAAGAAGTTGTAGGGGAGGATGTTGTCGAAGAACGCTTGCTGAGAGAAGTTTCCATATTGGGAGGCAGAGGTAAGATAGAATTCCCAATGTATGAAGGTAGTTTAGATGATGAAGAGTTGTTGGATTGGATAATATCCATGGAAAAAAACTTTGACTATGAAGAGGTTGATGAAGAGAAAAAGGTGAATCAGGTTGTCACCATGCTAAAAGGACATGCAGTGCTATGGTGGGATGAACTGCAGGATGAGAGGAGAAGAAAGGGAAAAAAGAAGATAAAGAATTGGGATAGAATGGTAGCCAAGATGAAGGATAAGTTCATGCTCAAAGATTATAAAATCAATCTGTTCAGGAAGATGTAGAACCTGAGAAAAAAGGGGATGACGGTTAAGGAGTACATAGAGGAGTTCTATGGGCTTAACATCAAAACTGGACAAAGGGAGAGAGATGAGGAAAAATTTTCCATATATATAAATGGTCGGGGATATGAAATTCAGGATGAGATCAACATGATGTCAGTAAGGACAATGGAGTATGCTTATCAGTTTGCATTGAAGGTAGAGGAGAAGTTGGCTAGAAAACAAAACCAATGAGAAAGAGGTAAAATCTTAGCCCCAAACAAAAGAAAGGGAATTACCCATGACATAACACATAAGCCTAAGGATGAGTCTAAGAAACCACACAGTCACTCTGAAAGAGGAGGAAGTTCCCGAGGAAGGTAGAGTGGTGGAAGAAGTTCTTCTAGAGGAAGAGAAAGAAGAGGAGGAGGAGAAGTAACATGTTATGCTTGTGGAAAGATAGAGAACATGTCTTGGGACTGTCCCAAGAAAAATAAAGAAGGAGGAGGTGAGGCTCATATTTTAGAAGAACAATGAGGAAATGTTGAAGCAGAAAGAGAAGAGGATGGAATATCCCTGATGTTGAGGAAGGTTCTCTTAAAACACGAGGCAGAAGTTGAAAATCTGGCGGAGAGGAACAGTCTCTTTAGAACAATTTGCAAGACTAAATACAAAGTATGTAAGGTGATAATCGACAGTGGGAGCACTGATAACTTAGTATCCACAGAGATGGTGGAGAAGTTGGACTTGGAGATAACTACACACTTGAAGCCATACAAAGTCTCGTGGTTGCAGAAAGGACACCAGGTAATGGTTACTAAACAATGCTTGGTTGAGTTTAAGATAATAGGATATAGAGATGAAATTCTATGTGATGTAATTCCCATAAATGTATGCCATATTTTTTTGGGAAGACCATGGAATTTTGATAGGAATTTCATTCATGATGGGAGGAAGAATACATACACCTTAGATAAGAATGGTAGAACACACATGTTGTTGCCAATAGAGGAGAAGAAATTGAAAGAGGAAGCCAACACAAACATACTTTTCATGAGTGGGAAGGAACTCCTAAAAGAAGTCAAGAAACAAAAAGAGATACAGTTCATTGTTGTGAGGAAACCCAGAGTTATCCTTACAAGTACATTGATGGATGATTTCCCTAAAGAAGTTTAGGAATTTCTGAAAACTTTCGTTGACATAGTGGTGGATGAGATTTCTAACTCATTGCCACCCGTCGAAAGTATCGGCCACCATATTGACTTGATACTAGAAGCAAGTCTTCCAAACAAAGCAGCATACAGATTGACACCTTGAGAGAACGAGGAAGTAAATAACCAAGTCCAGGAATTCTTAGACATGGGTTTGGTTAGAGAGAGCCAACTGTGTCACTAGTACATATGACCAAATTTGTGATGGCTTTTCGTTGATATTGCCACACTTATCTTTCGCAATTTCCACGAAAGCTGATATTTTTTTCATCGTAATAATTTCGTCACTATATCCAAAATCCATGTGTGCATGGAAACATCGATGAAATTAGCTATCCAAGTGTCACCACCTTAAATATTGGTTAACCTTATGCATCGTCGCAATTACGACAAAATTTTTTCACTAAACCAACGAAGAAATGTGGAAATTATGATGAAACTTCGTCGCAATTTGGACAAAAAGTTATGCCAAGACAATAACTTGTGACGCAGCTGCTAAAAGTGTGACGAAATCTCGTCGCAACTTGCGACGAAACTACGTGGTAATATCAACGAGTGATATATCTCAAAACCATATTTACAATGGAATTGTTGTATATGCGACGAAACTTCATGGAAAAGTGAAACGAAGTTTCGTTGCTATAGCGACGGTTATGGTAAAAAAGTAAAAAAATTTTGACGAAATTCCCTCGATATTGCGACGATGACTGTAGGTTTAAAAAAAATAAAAATACATGAAATATAATATTACCATATTACATTGTAATATGCTATTACCATATTACATTGTAATATGGTATACCATATTGTATGCCATATTACAATGTAATATGGTAATGCCATATTACATTGTAATATGGAATTACTTTTACATTGTACTATTGTAATATTCTAATATATTGTAATATATATATCCCCTAGAAATAATCAAGGCATTAACCAACCAAATATTGTAAGCATGTGTTATCATGAAGTTGGATTAGAATTAAGGATACCAAGAATTGCAATGCCTCAATATTAAATCTAATGAAAATTGAAATTTCATTTGAAATCAAAGCAAATTTCTTATGATACACAATGGCTAAACCTTTGATACAATGAAGGAGTTGGATAACATAACACTTGAAACTTTTGTTTCCTTGAGATCTTGAGAGATGATGAGGCTATGAATTTTCATGTTGAAAGTTTGTAATGAAGATAGTATCATGGAATATTCGGGACCTTATAGTCCTTGCCACAAATCCATGGTTTGGAGAACACATGAAATTGTTCCAAGTTAGATGTTTTATGTTTGCAAGAAGTTAAAGTAGTTGGTTTAATTTTGTAAGTCACTCTTTGGCTAATATGGTTGATTGTTGTATTTTTACCTAACCATGTTGAAGGTAGAGAGGAAAACACCTTGATCTCCTTGTATTTTCACCTAACCATTGGACATGGTATTGATATAACATGCTGCTTGGTTTGGATGTCATTTCCTTTAAATGGACAAGACCTAGTACTAGTCAACATATATGCCTCAAATGATTCAAATGAGAGATTGGGCATGTAGGATTGGTTGGCCAATGAGCTCCCAAAACCATATGGTTGTGTAAAGATTTGAACAATGTAGAGAGTTAAGAAGATAAAGAGGGATTGTTACTTTTTCAGACACCATTGAGGGAGAACATGGCTTGGAATGGCCTAAAGTCTAGGCTCGTGTTGTACGACCCCAACATTTTTTTTTGTCAAGACTCTCTTGGGTTGTGATTTACTTGGTCCAATT
>JZKD02S1989417.1:513373-531479 GCA_000966675.3 Picea glauca
TTTATATGAGTAAATAATTTATAATAAGAAAATAAGCATGCATTTAGTTATGTAAAATACTCTAGAAAAAAATTAAGTTGTCGCATACCTTAATGAGCTTCTCTTTATTTCGAGAATAGGTCATTCCCTACTAAACAGGGCCAACCACGTGAAGGTGGAAGCTCATATGGCCCCTCTCCCCCTCACATTGCTCTCAATTTCCCATACCCAACAAATGATTTTCTCTATATAGAAAACATATATACATTAATGCATAACTAGGATAGTCAAGGTCATGAACATATAAACATTGATAAAGATCCAAAAAAAGGTCATGAAATTATACATCTAATTTTTCTTTGATTTACGTTTTTTTACATTCATAAAACTGACAATTGGGATATCATAATCATCCAAGGACATTGTATTTCTTGTTCCCTGTCCTTATATTGTCTGTGTGTGCTCAGGTACCATACTTCTGGTACATCACTCAAAAGGGTTAATTGGCATCTGTTCAAGGATGTGAACTCGAACAACGAAAATGATCATATCGATATGTTGAAATATAATTGAAATAACTAATTCATTGTTTTGATTAACATTACAGTATTTCTCTTTACCTGACTCTATATCTGGGATAGTTGGTGCGTTAATCCACTTGGTTTCTCTCGCATTTCACCCTCCTGAGCTACGTGCTCTTCAATTTTAAGAAGATAATATATAAGTATAAAGTCGGGAAATAAATATCTACAATCACAGTAAATATTTCTAATTCTGAAGCATACATACCGGAAAGGGTTCTCTACTCTATACTATCACTAGACATGTGGACCCTTGTATGAAACAGTGTTCACTGAATATCGCTTGATTCACTACTGCAGTAGCATTGTTTCTTGAAAACAAACATAAATACTTAGTTAAGGGTGATATAATAAAATATGAAAAGACTTTACAAGCATGCTACTGTGGTCTCCTTATTCATTTGATTTACCTGCATAGCTGGGGAGATAGGAGTTTGGCCCAAGATTTTTCTATATTCAATGACACTTTTAAAACCATGCTTGTAACCAAGATTCAGGTCCTCCTCGGTGGCAACAGTGTCAAACATATTTAACTACAATGCATAACACCATTAAAAATACCAAAAACAAAAACATATATTTGTTCGCTACTATTAAATAAATATTAACCACAGTTAATCATTTAAATCTTACTATTCACACTTTGAGTTTCCCGTAGCCACCCTGGCCTAATTTATGCTGGCCGTGTTTTTCCACTACAGCCTTTGTTGCTTTGGATGTGTTTGGTAGCCTACATATGGAATTTTTGAAAAAACTTAGATATCAAAATTGTTACTTAAAACAGGAAAGAAAAACATAAATGTTCATATTTCATTGATAATATGACATGTGTTGTACCTTGCTTGACCAGCTCGTGGTTGTCGTCCTTGTTTTTTAAACAAGTTCTCCTTTTCATCCTTTATTAGAGCCTTCTACTCTTTCTCTAAAACCATGGGAGGGTGCTCGTGCTTTAGGTCTATTTGTAATTTATCCCTATACCGGGCCTTGGTGTATTTTAAATTCTCTCCAACTAACTTTGAAACCACTTTCTTGTCGAAAGTGTTGTTGAACAAGTTCACCATGTGATCTGCTAAATCATCTTTATTTTTTCTATTTTGGCCATTCCACCGTGTGCGAATGGTGGGGCCAAACAACTCCAATGCTTTGTCATGTAAGTTTCTATAGAAAACATTGTTTCCTGCAGTAACGTGTTATCCATTAATCAATTAATAATCTCAACAAATGTCCATTTCAATTTCATTAAAAAAATGAATCAATTAATGAGACAATTACTTGCAATCTTTTTAATCTTTATTGGAACACATGCATCATCCACCAGAAAGGTGACATCTAGTGATCTGGTGCTTTTAATTTGTTCTGCTCCATGCAGAATAGTATCATGTGCACCTACACTGTGTTCCTCTCCGGAGTCATCATGTGGAGTCCCAGGCTCCAGCTCATCATGCTCCGACATGTCATGCCAGTCAAAATCACCCTGCTCATCAATGGATTCGAGGGGAACCTCAGGAGGCTTAAAAAGCCTCACTTGCACTTTGTTATGTCGACCCTTTTTTGCATTGGACCCTCACTGCTACCTATAGCAGTTGCAGGATCGACAGGTTCCCCACGCACGGGGTCTAAAAACTCCTACAAACAAAAACAAATTTGTTATCAGATCATATACAACATATAAAACTAAAAAACGGATATGAAATTTTCATAGCTAATAAAAATATGTAAAGATGCCACTTACCCCATAATTAGTTATTATATTTTACAGCTCTACAATTCTTTCCCTGTCCTCCTATCTCAGGGGTATTTTTCTAATCAAACCTAGATATTCCATGTTAGCCTTCTTCAAGGCCTTCATTACAGTTGTCATTGGGTTTGTCAAACAAAATATTTTGTCCTCATCAATATCCTCTATGGGAGCCTGGACATATTTTGAAACAATAAATCAATCAACAAAAGTTATGAAATTCACCTCAGACAATAAAAAAATGAAATATTGTAGTAATATCAGAAAAACAATAACAAAATTTTAGAAATTTAGTTGTTGTAGTCATAAGTTGTTACTGTATTTAACATTTACCTAGTGAGGCATTGCAGGTGCATTTCCATTGTCACCATGGAGAGATGTAGCGGGTGAAACTCAGACATGGTCACCCTGAACAGAATTTGACACAACATATCAATCAACAAAAGTTATGAAAATCTCATGTAACATTTAAAAATTGAAATATTGGAGTAATATCAGAAAACAAATAATGAAATTTCATAAATTTAGTTGTTGTAGTCATAAGTTGTTACTGTATTTAAAATTTACCTGGTGAGGCACTGTGGGAGGCTTTCCACGATCACCCTAGAGAGATGCAGCGGGTGAAACTCGGACACAGTCACCTTGGATAGAAGTTGAAACAATAAATCAATCAACAAAAGTTATGAAATTCACCAATAACATTTAAAAAATGAAATATTGGAGTAATATCAGAAAAAAAAAATGAAATTTCAGAAATTTAGTTGTTGTAGTGATAAGTTGTTACTGTATTTAACATTTACCTTCTGAGGTACAGTGGGTGCCTTTCCACAATCACCCTGGAGAGATGTAGTGGGTGATTTTCTG
Organism: Picea glauca; assembly: GCA_000966675.3. Classification (NCBI taxonomy): domain Eukaryota; kingdom Viridiplantae; phylum Streptophyta; class Pinopsida; order Pinales; family Pinaceae; genus Picea; species Picea glauca. The sequence continues at coordinate 516,536 of JZKD02S1989417.1, forward strand.
GCATGGTCACACTGGACAAATGTTGACACAATAAATCAATCAATAAAAGTTATGAAATTCACCTGTAACATTAAGAAAATGAAATATTGTAGTAATAACATAAAATAAAATAATGAAATTTATGAAATTTAGTTGTTGTAGTCATAAGTTTTTATTGTATTTAACATTTACCTATTGAGGCACTACGGGTGCCTTGCCATGGACACCCTGGAGAGATGTATAGGGTGATTTTCCACCATGGTCACCCTAGACAAATGTTGACACAATAAATCAACCAATAAAAGTTAGGAAATTCACCTGTAACATTAACAAAATGAAATATTGCAGTAATAACAGAAAAACAAAATAATAAAATTTAGTTGTTGTAGTCATAATATTTTACTGTATTTAACATTTACCTGCTGAGGCAAAGTTGGTGTCTTTCCATGGTCACCCTCTCCATCTATTCGATTTAAGTTGTAATCGATCAACAACTCTTCACCTGGAACTATTGTTTTTGTTGCACATACAAATATACGATTTCCTTCGCATGCCTCAAATATGCAATTCAGTTTCTTAGTTGTTGCCACTGGTCGTGTACTATTTATAAAGACTGCAATGTTTCCAGTAGCTTTTGGCCTTCCATCAATATACATAGTTTCCCCTTTATTTTGATTGTTATCTAGTAGTTGTATATAATTTGCGGCAACTCCGTATCTTCGCATACTTTACGTATATCGGACCAACATCAACCAGTGATTGTATTTGTATAATGGTCCGACATACTCCATAAATTCAGTTACAATGCCATAGCCGACCTTTATGCCATCCATGGAAAATAACCCCAATCCATGTAGGGACGAAGGAGCAATGCCATACATCCTCACACCGATGAAAAAATCTATGTCCAGTTCAGGTAGCTCCTTAGGTGCCCATCATTGCACTAGATGTTTATACCTCAAGGGCAACTGAATGTCACCTATGCTCTCATCATCATAATTACATGACCCTTTGTTGGCAATAAAAAGTTGCATGCGGGTACAAAATTGTTTCCTTACATTTTCCAACCTAGTTGATCTAGAACCGGTAGATCTAGTACAACACGTCTCACTTTCAACCTCTCTTACTATATCTTGATCATCACTCAAGGAAGATAGATCGGACAGATACCTATTTGGTGGTACCTACACTCGTTAAAACAAGAAGATAAGTTATCATGCCAATATACATTTTTGGTACCAACACAGTTGCATATAGTTGAATTTAGTTGCATAAAGTTGAAATTGCCACACCTATCCATCATATAGTTGCATAAAGTTGAAATTGTCACACCTAGTTGCATATAGTTGCAATATAGTTGCATAAGTTGCAATATAGTTGCATATAGTCGCATAAGTTGCAATAAAGTTTCGTAAAGTTGCATAAGTTGCAATATAGTCCATGTATGGAACTTAGTTCTTGTCCATGGTCAGGGAAAGAACATAAGGTTTTTATGTCCTATTTAAATCTTCTTAGGTGCATATAGTTGCATATAGTTGCATAAGTTGCAATATAGTACCAACATAGTTGAAATATAGTTGCATTTAGTTGCATAAAGTTGAAATTTCCACACCTATCCATCATATAGTTGCATATAGTTGCATAAGTTGCATTGTTGCATAAGTTGCGTAAAGTTGCATAAAGTTGCATAAAGTTGCATAAGTTCTATAAAGTTGTTGAAGTTGCATAAGTTGCATGTTGCATAGTTGCATATAGTTGCATACAAAATTGTTGCAATATAGTTTCATAAGTTGCATATAGTTGCATATAGTTTCATAAGTTGCATATAGTTGCGTAAAGTTGCATAAAGTTGCGTAAAGTTGCATAAGTTCCATAAAGTTGTTGAAGTTGCATAAGTTGCATGTTGCATAGTTGCATACAAAATTGTTGCAATATAGTTGCATAAGTTGCAATATAGTTGCATAAGTTGCAATATAGTTGCATTTGACCACTAACCAATATTTGAGAATATAGTTGCAATATAGTTGCATAAGTTGCAATATAATTGTATTTGGAACCATTGGTATCTTTTCATAATAAGAATAGGTCTCAAGGTGTGTACCATGACTAGAGAGGGAAAAAAGGGCCTTAGGTCCTATCCGTCATATAGTTTCATATAGTTGCAAGGCAACATAGGTCTTGTTGCATATAGTTGCATATAGTTGCATAAGTTGCATTGTTTCATAAGTTGTGTAAAGATGCATAAAGTTGCATAAAGTTGCGTAAAGTTGCATAATTTCCATAAAGTTGTTGAAGTTGCATAAGTTGCATGTTACATAATTGCATAGTTGCATATAGTTAAATGCACCCTTAGTTGCATATAGTTAGTTGCATGTAGTTAGTTGCATAGTTGCATATAGTTAAATGCACCCTTAGTTGCATATAGTTAGTTGCATGTTGCATAGTTGCATATAGTTGCATAGTTGTCATTCATAAGTTGCATGTTGCATAGTTGCATAGTTGTGTATAGTTGCATACATTTAGTTGCATATAGTTAGATGCATTTGGAACCATTGGTATGTTTTCATAATAAGAATAGGTCTCAAGGTGTGTACCATGACTAGAGAGGAAAAAAAGGGCCTTAGGTCCTATCCGTCATATAGTTGCATATAGTTGCAAGGCAACATAGGTCTTGTTGCATATAGTTGCAAGGCAACATAGGTCTTGTTGCATATAGTTGCATGTAGGTCTTGTTGCATATAGTTGCATATAGTTGCATAAGTTGCATTGTTGCATAAGTTGCGTAAAGTTGCATAAAGTTGCATTAGTTGCATTGTTGCATAAGTTGCAATATAGTCCATGTATGGAACTTAGGTCTTTTCCATGGTCAGGGAAAGAACATAAGGTTTTTAGGTCCTATTTAAATCTTTTTAGGTGCATATAGTTCCATATAGTTGCATAAGTTGCAATATAGTTGCATAAGTTGCATATATTTGCATAAGTTGCAATATAGTACCAACATAGTTGCATATAGTTGCAGGAAGTTTCATAAGTTGTGTAAAGTTGCATAAAGTTGCGTAAAGTTGCATAAGTTCCATAAAGTTGTTGAAGTTGCATAAGTTGCATGTTGCATAGTTGCATATAGTTGCATACAAAATTGTTGCAATATAGTTGTGATGTAGGAGCATTTCCAACATATCAAGCGAACCAATGCGGAAGTGGAAGACAACTGGACAAGCCAACACCAAATTTTGAAACACTTTGGAATTGATACACCAAATCTTAAATGAGTCATTTATGATGGAGCACCTTTGTATATTGTAAATGGAACTTGAGAGGATAGCTCTCGTCCTTTAGTAGATAGACGACATTTAATATAGTTAATGCAGGTAGATAGGATTTTTAATTCTAGACTAGACAGTTTAGGAGCTGGAGGGAAAACGGATATAGACACCCTCATTGTGCATTGTAACATTATTCAGAATTCAGAAATAGCATAGAGAAGCAGAGAGTTGTGTGAAGAACATCCATGTAAAGACATTTGAACTAATAGAAATCTTTGATTCAAATTGATGGTTTGTGTGGTTCTCTGTGTATTGAGGTTGTATTCATGAATGTTTGCTTCATGTTGTACATTTTCTCTTATATGCTGTGTATATGATTTCATGGTTGGATTGAAGTCTGAGATGGAGATGGAATGAGTTTCAATTGTTTCTCTATTTGAGCCAGAGATTCCTGCAAGGAGTGCAGTCGAATTGTCTACAAGGAGTGCGTTGACAGAGGGTTCAAATAGAGATCATTTTTGTCTCATTCGTCCCAAGGTGCAGTTAGGCACGGGAGCTGTGCAAGGAGTGTGCAGGCTAGATAAAAGACTCAAGTTTGGGAACCTGAGTGAAGTTCTGAAGGACTACAGTTGTAGGTGTGCGTAGAGTCAAATACTTCAACACTTAGCATGATTGAAGGTTTTCCGCAAGGAGTGCAAGCAAGGCATTTCCTTTTGGGAACTTGAAGAAGTGGGAAAATCTCAGGAAGGATAGGCCTTGAAATTCGTTGAAGGAAAGTGTAGGGAAGCTAAGACTTGAAGGTTAGCAGAAGCGTCACAGGTTTGCATGCAAGAGAGGGAAACAAGTTCCACAGAAGGAACCCAGTCATTTCTCAGAATCATTGAAGGAGGAGTAGACGGTCAAAATTTTCCAAGGAGGTTTCGTGACAACCCGTGAGATTTCAGATCTCACAAAGGTGTAGGGAATATATCACTAGTATTTTCGTGAAGTGTAGAGCTCAGGAGGGGCAGCTCCATTGATCTGAGTCACCAAGACCATCAGATCTACATGTAGGATCATGTATCGGGGTTTCATAGGTTGAAGCCCGTAATTTTAGCAATAGAAAAGCGTGAAGTTGCAAAGAGCGATATCCCGACGATCCCAGAACCATCCATTATTTAGGGATGCGTGTCAGAAGATCCAAAGAATTCAGGGTTCGGAGTATCGGGAGTTTCGAGGAAAGAGTATTCTTGCAGCTTGAAATCGCGACCAGCGATATCCCAACAGTGACGTAACAAGTGTGGGACCACAGGAGTGAGTGGAGGACATGTGGCATAAGTCATCGAGGTTTCGCAAGGAGAAGCGTTGAGACATTGGCATTAGGATTCACGACCCCGCGAAGTCCAAAATCTCGATAGAAGTGACGAGGAGTGGAAAATTCAACTCGCATGTGTACATCAGAGTTTTGGTGTATCGAGCATCGGGAGTCGGTGAGACTAGTTGCTTGGTATCGCGAGTTGCAAAATCATGACAAGGAAAGTTTTGACAGGAAAAGAGTCAGCATTGACTAGCCATTGGGTCTCGGGGATTCGAGAGTGTAGCGCTCGACCATTAGACTTGCGAAGTTGCGATTTCTGATTCCCCGACAAATAAGAAAGGGGGGGATCGTGCGAAGAGATCTATGGGTGTAGATTTCCCGAAAAGGGAATAGAAGAGCTATTCAAGAGTTCTTCAGGCCAAGGAGAAGAAGATCCTGTGAGTGCGCGTGGACCTTCCGACCCGCGGGTGGTGAAGGGGCTGTGTGGCCGTCAAGTGGTACTAGAGCACAGAGAGATTCTTTTCTTTCTGTAGTAGAGGAGAAGGAAATTCACCATGCCTCCAAGGAGAGAAAGACAGTCACCTGATCCAAAGGATAGAGAGGTGCAGAGAAGAAGAGGCAGGCAAGTAACAAATCCAAAAATGGAGAGACAGATGCTTGATATCTGAGCAAGACTTGAAGACATGGAGACAACACAGAGACACAGAGTAGGTGCTGGGGATCTTAGTGATTCTGATAGTGAAATTGAGGCTAAACGAGAGGAGGAAGTTGTAGCCGAAGATGCATCAAACGAGAATTTGATCAGAGCTATTGCTAGAATGAGCGCAAAAGCAAAGATGGACATTCCAGTTGATGAGGGAAACTTGGATGTAGAGGAGCTACTAGATTGGATTAGAGCTTTGGATACTTACTTCGACTATGAAGATGTCGAAGAGGACAAGAAGGTCAAGCATGTTGTCACGCGGTTGAAGGGACATGCAACATTGTAGCGGGATGAGATACAAGTTGATAGATGTTGCAAGGGAAAGCAGAAGATCAAGAGCTGGGACAGGATGATCGTGAAGATGAAAGCGAAATTCATCTCGAGATATTATCAAATTACTTTTTTCAGGAGGATGCAGAACCTGAGACAGAAGCTGATGACAGTGAAAGAATACACTGAGGAGTTCTATCGACTGAACATTAAAGCAGGTCATTGGGAGAGCGATGATGAGAAGGTTTCCAGGTATATGAATGGCCTGAGATATGATATCCAAGACGAGATGAGCATGGTAACCATTCGAACTGTGGATTATGCTTATCAGATGGTTGTGAAAGATAAGGAGAAGCTGAGCCGTAAGTAAGGTCAGAGGGGCTGAGACAGAAGTCAGCCTAGAAGCAAAGAAGTTGCCCAGGAGAAATACCAGAATCCCAAGGAGGAATGGAAGAAACCTCAGGGTAAAGTTGAGAGAGGTGGGACCTCACAGTGAGGGCCATACGTTGAACAGAGAGGGTAGCATAATGAGAAGAGGGGAGATTATGCTGGCAATAACACTTTTCCTCGTACCAGAGGTAGAGGAAGAGGAAGAGGTGGACTAATCACATGCTTCACATGTGGAAATAATGGGCACAAGTCTTACGAGTGTCCAGAGAAAAATAAGGAAATCGGAGAATCTCATATCACTGAAGCACAGAGGCAGGATGTTGAGGCTGAAGACGCAAAAGGTGGAAGATTGCTTATGATGCTAAAAGTCCTTTTGACAGCTGAGAAGGAGGTGGAAAGTTCAGTCCAAAGGACCAGACTCTTTAGGATTGCTTGCAAGACCAAGGACAGGGTATACAAGGTCATTGTAGATAGTGGTAGCACGAATAATCTCATGTTTATAGAGATGGTAGAGAAGTTGGAGTTGGATATGACTGATCATCCAAGCCCATACAGAGTTTCGTGGCTACAGAAAGGACACCAGGTAACTGTTACTAAACAATGCTTGGTTGAATTCAAGGTAGGAGGATATAATGATAAGATCTTATGTGATGTCATTCCTATGGATGTATGTCATCTATTGCTGGGTAGACCATGGCAATATGATAGAAATGTGATTCATGATGGGAGAATGAACACATATACCCTGGAGAAGAATGGGAGAAGCCATATGTTGCTTCCAATAAAGGATAAGGAGGTGAAGCCAAAAGTAAGCAACACAGTACTTCTCATGAGTGGGAAGGAGCTTCTTACGGAGGTGAAGAAGAAAGAAGATCCACAATTCTTTGTGGTCAGGAAACCGAGGATTGTTCTGGCTAGCACAAGAGTGGATGATCTACCTGAAGAGATTCAGGAACTACTGGAAGAATTCGTTGACATTGTGGTAGATGAATTACCTCGTTCGTTGCCACTGATGAGGAGAGTGAGTCATCATATAGACCTCATATCGGGAGCTAGTTTTTCGAATAAAGCCACGTACAAATTGACGCCGCAAGAGAATGAGGAGGTCAAAAATCAAGTTCAGGATTTGTTGGACAAAGGATTGGTAAGGGAAATCTTTAGTCTATGTGCCATTCCAATGGTACTCAGTCTAAAAAAGGATGGAGGTTGGAGAATGTGTATTGATTCGAGGGAAATCAATAAGATAACCATAAGGTACAAGTTCCCATTTCCGAGAATGGATGATTTGATGGATTGCCTGAGTAGGGCAAAGTATTTTTCAAAGATTGATTTGAAAAGCGGATATCACCAAATTCGCATGAGGGAAGGTGATGAGGGAAGGTGATGAATGGAAAACAACGTTCAAGACAAATGAAGGTTTGTATGAATGGCTTGTTATGTCGTTTGGTTTAACAAACGCGTCGAGTACCTTTATGAGGCTTATGAACAAAGTTCTGAGGGAGTTCATCAGGAAGTTCATGATTGTGTATTTGGATGACATAATGATTTATAGTAAATCAGTGGCAGAACACTTGAAGCATTTGGCTACAGTGATGCAGAAGCTACAATAGGAGAAGTTGTTGATTAACATAAAGAAGTCCTCATTCATGAAGACAAAACTCATTTACTTGGGATTTTTATTTCGGCGAATGAGTTGAGGATGGATCCGGATAAGGTGGAGGTAATCAAGAATTGTCCATCACCGAAGAATATCTTTGAGGTGAGAAGCTTTCACGGTTTGGATAGTTTCTACCAGAAATTCATCAGGAAGTTCAGTGGAATCAGCGTAGTGATGATGGATACAGTGAAGAAAAGACATAAATATTTTCACTGGATGACTGAGGCTGAAAAGAGCTTCAATCTGTTGAAGTGGAAGGTCACGGAACAACCAGTTTTGGTGTTGCCGGATTTCCTGAAGACATTTCAGGTGAAATGTGATGCAAGTGGATTTGCTATAAGGGCGGTATTGAGCCATGAAGACAGACCGATTGCATATTTCAACGAGAAGCTCGATGAGGCGAAACTGAAATACTCCACGTATGATAAGGAATTCTACGCTATCATATAGGCACTGAAAAAGTGGAGGCATTACTTGATCCCAAAAGAATTTGTTTTGTATAGTGATAATCATGCATTATAGTTTGTGACTCAATGGGATAAGTTGAATTAGAAACATGCCAAATGGGTAGAGTATATGTAGAATTTCACATTTTTGATTAAGCATATTTCAGGTACTACTAACAAAGTGGTTGATGCTTTGAGCAGGAAGTGTTTGTTGTTGCAGGAATTTCGAGTCAAAACATTGGGTTTTGAAAATCTCAGGGACATGTACACAACATATGCAGATTTTATAGAAGTGTATGAAACAACTGAGAATCCAGTTCTCAGAGACAGAAGCCCTTGTATAGACTACATGATCCAGGAGGGATTGTTGTTTAGAGGCAATCAACTATGCATTCTGAAATGCTCCATGAGGGAGAACTTGTTAAAGGATAAGCACAGTGGTGGATTAGCAGGGCACTTTGGCCATGACAAGACATTTGCAAAGCTGAGCGAGTCATACTTTTATCCAGGAATGTGATCAGATGTCAAAAGATTCATTGACAGGTGCAAAGTTTGCCAGCATTCGAAGGGAAGGAAGCAGGATGCAGGTTTTTATCAACCATTGTCCATACCAGAAAGGTCGTGGGAAGAGATAAGCATGGATTTCGTATTGGGATTGCCAAGGACACAAAGAGGTGTTGATTCAATATTTTTGGTAGTGGATAGGTTTTCTAAAATGGCATGTTTCATTCCATGCCAAAAGACCAGTGATGCAACTCACATCGCAAATCTATTTTACAAAGAGGTCGTTCGACTTCATGGATTGCCGAAAAGCATAGTTTTGGACAGAGACACAAAATTCATAGGGAATTTTTGGAGGACCTTGTGGAAGAAGATGGGGACTAACTTGATGTTTTGTTCATCTTATCATCCTCAGATGGATGGACAGATGGAAGTGGTCAACAGAAGTCTGTGAGACTTACTGAGGAGCTTGGTGACAGAGCACCATAGCCCATGGGATAATATATTTCCACAGGTAGAGTTTGCATATAATGACTCACTGAACAGGAGCACCGATAGAAGTCCATTTCATATTGTGTATGGGACACAACCGAGAGGAGTTTCTGAATTAAGGGATTTGGAACAGACTGCTACTAGCAGCGCTAGTGCAGAAGAATTCTCTGAGGCGATGAAAGAACTTCACAGCAGGGTGAAGGAGCGACTGCTGGAATCAAGACAGGAGTACAAGCACAGAGTAGATTAGCATCAGAGACAACTTCAGTTTGAAGTTGGTGATCTAGTTCTGGAACATTTAAGGAAAGAGAGGTTCCCGAGAGGAACATACAATAATTTAAAGATGAAGAAAATTGGACCATGTAAGGCCTTGAGAAAATTCGGGGAAAATGCTTATGAGATCGAGTTACTAGATGATATAGGAATATCTCCGATATTCAATATCGCAGATTTATACCCATATAGGGCTAGAGAAGCAAAGACTGGAATAGAGAAGTCAGTGATCCAGTGGATGAAACAGATGCCAGTTGCAGAGAAGCCGTAGATGGAATGCATACTGGACAAGAGAGTGGGTAAGAAGACCAGGAGGAAAGAATACTATGAGTATCTGGTCAAGTGGAAGAATCATCCAGTGGAAGATGCCAACTGGGAGAATGAAGCGGAAATACAGAAGCATGGACAGACCATGCAGGAGCTCATGAACAGGAGCCCATGATAATTTTTCAAGAAAGGGAGTATGATGCAGGAGCATCGCCAACACATCAAGCGAGCCAGCGTGGAAGCGAAAGACAGCTGGACAAGCCAACACCAAATTTTGAAACACTTTGGAATTGATACACAAAATCTTAAATGAGTCATTTATGATGGAGCACCTTTGTATATTGTAAATGGACCTTGAGCGGATAGCTCTCGTCCTTTTGTAGATAGACAACATTTAATATAGTTAATGCAGGTAGATAGGATTTTTAATTCTAGACTAGACAGTTTAGGAGCTGGAGGGAAAACGGATATAGACACCCTCATTGTGCATTGTAACATTATTCAGAATTCAAGAAGAGCATAGAGAAGCAGAGAGTTGTGTGAAGAACATCCATGTAAAGACATTTGAACTAATAGAAAGCTTTGATTCAAATTCATGGTTTGTGTGGTTCTCTATGTATTGAGGTTGTATTCATGAATGTTTGCTTCCTGTTATACATTTGTTCCTATATGCTGTGTATATGATTTCATGGTTGGATTGAAGTCTGAGAGGGATATGGAATGAGTTTCAATTGTTTCTCTATTTGAGCCAGAGATTCCTGCAAGGAGTGCAGTCAAATTGTCCGCAAGCAGTGCGTTGACAGAGGGTTCAGATAGAGATAATTTTTGTCTCATTCGTCCCAAGGTGCAGTTAGGCATGGGAGCTGTGCAAGGAGTGTGCAGGCTAGATAAAAGACTCAGGTTTGCAAACATGAGTGAAGTTCTGAAGGACTACTGCTACAGGCATGTGCAAATTCAAATACTTCAACACTTAGTGTGATTGAAGTTTTGCCACAAGGAGTGCGAGCAAGGCATTTCCTTTTGGGAACTTGAAGAAGTGGGAAAAGCTCAGGAAGGATAGGCCTTCAAATTCATTGAAGGAAAGTGTAGGGAAGATGAGACTTGAAGGTTAGCAGAAGCATCGTAGGTTTGCATGCAAGAGAGGGAAACAAGTTCCACAGAAGGAACCCAGTCATTTCGCAGAATCATTGAAGGAGGAGCAGACGGTTGAAATTTTCCAAGGAGGTTTCGCGACAACCCGTGAGACGTCAGATATCACAGAGGTGCAGGGAATATATCACTGGTATTTCCATGAAGTGTATATCTCAGGAGGGGCAGAGCCATCGATACGAGTCACCAGGATCGTCAGATCTACACGTAGGATCGTGTATCGGGATTTCGTAGGTTGAAGCCCGTAATTTTGGCAACAGAAAACCACGAATTCACGAAGCGTGATATCCTGACGAGCCCAGAACCATCCATTGTTTAGGGATGCATGTCAGAAGATCCAAAGAATTCGAGGTTCAGAGTATCGGGAGTTTCGAGGACAGTGTATTCTTGCAGCTTGAAATCGTGACCAACGATATCCCGACGGTGACATAACCAGTGTGGGACCGCAGGACTAAGTGGAGGACAGGTGGCATAAGTCATCGGGGTTTTGCAAGGAGAAGCACCAGGACATTGGCATCAGGATTTGCGACCCCGTGAAGTCCGAAATCTCGATAGAATTGACGGGGAGTGGAAAATTCAACTTGCACGTGTACGTCGGAGTTTCGACGTATCGGGCATCGGGAGTCGGTGAGACTAGTTGCTTGGTATCGTGAGTTACGAAATCGTGACAAGGAAAGTTTTGACAGGAAAAGAGTCAGCGTTAACTGGCCATTGGGTCTCGGGGATTCGAGCGTGCAACGCTCGACCATTAGACTCGCGAAGTTGTGAATTTCGATTCCCCGACAAATAAGAAAGGGGGGGATCGCATGAAGAGATCTGTGGGCGTAGATTTCCCGACAGGGGAATAGAAGAGCTATTCAAGAGTTCTTCGGGCCGAGGAGAAGAAGATCCTGTGAGTGCGTGTGGACCTTCCGACCTGCGGGTGGTGAAGGGGATGCGTGGCCGTCAAGTTGTATAAGATGCAATATAGTTGCATATAGTTGCATAAGTTGCAATATAGTTGTATTTGACCACTAACCAATATTTGAGAATATAGTTGCAATATAGTTGCATTTGGAACCATTGGTATGTTTTCATAATAAGAATAGGTCTCAAGGTGTGTACCATGACTAGAGAGGAAGAAAAGGGCCTTAGGTCCTATCCATCATATAATTGCATATAGTTGCAAGGCATCATAGGTCTTGTTGCATATAGTTGCATATAGGTCTTGTTGCATATAGTTGCATATAGTTTCATAAGTTGCGTAAAGTTGCATAAAGTTGGGTAAAGTTGCATAATTTCCATAAAGTTGTTGAAGTTGCATAAGTTGCATGTTTCATAGTTGCATATAGTTAAATGCACCCTTAGTTTCATATAGTTAATTGCATGTTGCATAGTTTCATAGTTGCATATAGTTGCATAGTTGTTATTCATAAGTTTCATGTTGCATAGTTGCATAGTTGCGTATAGTTGCATACATTTAGTTGTATATAGTTAGTTTCATTTGGAACCATTGGTATGTTTTCATAATAAGAATAGGTCTCGAGGTGTGTACCATGACTAGAGAGGAAAAAAAGGTCCTTAGATCCTATCCGTTATATAGTTTCATATAGTTTCAAGGTAGCATAGGTCTTGTTGCATATAGTTGCATATAGGTCTTGTTGCATATAGTTACATATAGTTGCATAAGTTGCATAATTTCCATAAAGTTGTTGAAGTTGCATAAGTTGCATGTTGCACAGTTGCATAGTTGCATATAGTTAAATGCACCCTTAGTTGCATATAGTTAGTTCCATGTAGTTAGTTGCATATAGTTAGTTGCATAGTTGCATAGTTGACCTTGAATCTTTAGACAACCATTACTATAGCTAGAAGATCAAGATACCTGGATCTAGTAAAAGATATTATGCATATGAACAACCCTAACTCATCTAAGGTAACTCTCCTTGAACAACTAGAGAATAACTTTGGGCCAATGAACAATCTCCTCCACCATTAGAAATTGAGAAACCCTCAATGTCTCTTGTTCCAATGATTGGGCTGGGTAGTCTTCATACCTTCAAGTTTTATGCTTCCCATCAAYATCCTAGGCCATACMCATTTAATATGAAGTTTGAGYGCACAAGCCTATGGAACTTATAATGGAAGACAATACCCTAAATGATGACTTTAATGTCATACACATTGGAGTGGACGCTTCTTTTGGGTATTCAATGACTTTTTTTCTTGGGGCCCTATCCAACTAACTATTGAGAGAGATTTATCTCCTTTCTCCATATTGGCCATGAATAAAATATTAAGGCCTACCACCTAATGTATCCAAACTATTGACCCCAAACACATGGACAAACTTTTGAAGAAGAGTTGCTTTATCTTCATGGCTCACTTGTATTGTATGGAGCTATTGAGATCGAAGTTTTATTAATCCAAGGGGGAACCAAAGATCATGCATCCAATACTGAATTATGTAGGGGGGTAGGGGGGAAAACAATAAGGTTGTCTCTCGGCTCCAAAAAGTGATACATAAAAGTCCATATTGGGGACTAACCCACCTTGTAGGTCGACCCAAGTAACCTGAATATATTGTATGATGATGTCCCCTTTGATGATCCTATTCAACTCCTACCTATTCAATGGGAGTCCATGTTCGACAACACAGGTATTCCAACAGAGGACAAACACCTTCAGTAACCACTCACATAACTAGATCAAAGATCAACACACCAATGTTTTCACGTGGTAAAACCCCTACGGGGAAACATCCACGGCCCCAGCCAACACGGCCACTTGGCGCATTTTATTAATGCAAAGAAAAACATTATAGAGAGATTTTACAAGAGATTTTCTCACAATCAATCATCGACAAATGACCCTCCATGCTCTTTAAATAGAGATCATGGACCAATCGGGTGTTAAGCCATTGATCAATGGCCGTTAAGATCGAGGAGAGTATGAACCGTCAGATCACTCTATGTCGGGAACATATCGTGACCATCGGATTGCCTAACTACAAATGAATACTAATGCATATTAAAGAAACACACTTTTACCTAACGACATATTATACAAAGTAGATCTTAACTAACTCCTAAGTGTCTAAATATCCTAACATCCCCCCTTAAGAACAACTTGGGATAGGATTGAAGGATTTACAATAATGACACAATAGGAGAAGGAAGGAGGCATTAGATCCTATCCCCCCTTAATGATAGCTTACTGAACTCCTAACATAGATCAAAGTTTGGAAAACTTCGCTTCTGTAAGAGACTTTGTGAAAATGTTTGCAACTTGATCTTCTGTAGGGAAAAAGAGCACTTCAATAACTTGATCATGAATAAGCTTTCTGATGAAGTGCATGTGTAGCTCGATGTGTTTGCGACGCTAATGTTGAACTGGGTCTTTGGCAAGCTTGATGGCACTTTGATTGTCACACCAAAGTCTGGTCGGATGCTAGTGCTAGAATCCAAACTCTGAAAGGATCTGTCGAAGCCACAGGGCTTCCTGACTTGCATTTACCGTTGCTCAGTACTCTGCTTCTGCTGAAGAAAGTGCAATAGCCTGTCGTTTCTTATAGTTCCAAGTGACAGGTCCTTAACCAAGGCAAAAAACATAACCTGCAGTAGACTTTCGATCATCAGGGTTTCCAGCCCAATCTGAATCAGTGAAACCAACCAATAAGCGAGTCCCCCCTGAACTGTAATGTATCCCAAACTGAACAGTACCACGAACATAGTGAAGTATCCTTTTAGATTCTTTCCAATGGCTTTCATGGGGTGTTTGCATATATTGGGAAACAAGACCAACAGCAAAGGAAAGATCAGGACGGGTATGAGTCAAGTATAAGAGGCTACCAACTAATTGACGATACAGGGTGGCATCAACTTCAGGAGAAGTACACGTGGCAGAAAGCTTGACTCCAGACTGGAAGGGAGAAGGGGTTGGTTTACAATCGTCCATGTGAAAGTGACGAAGAGGGTCACAAGCATACTTAGACTAGGAAAGAAAAATTCCTTCATTAGTTTGCAAAACTTGGAGGCCAAGGAAATAGTGCAAAAATCCTAAGTCTGTCATTTCAAATTTTTTCTTAAGGTTGGTTTTCACATGGTTTAAAAGTTTTGAATCACTACCAGTAAGGATAAGGTCATCAACATAAAGGACAAAGCTGATGAGATGGCTTCCTACTTTCTTGGTATAGACATTAGGATCAGAATGGCATCTAGAGAATCCAGTGGTAATAAGAAAGCTATCCATTTTGGCATACCAAGCTCGAGGAGCTTG
>JZKD02S1989418.1:0-27304 GCA_000966675.3 Picea glauca
TATTCATATCAAACTTTCTTTTATCTAACAATGCTCTAGTTTTCAGGTTAGGGCAACATCTATCAAGTATACCAAAACTCATGCTTCAGAAACAAAAATTTCCACTTATCTTACCTATATAGAGCACAAAGATTTCAGATCTAAAACTTGAACTATTCTTACCTTTACTAGAGGCTAGAGTTTACAGATCTTACCTATTTTTTGCGGAAATTTCTACTTTTACCTTTCTCAAAGCATAAAGTGTTCAGATCTCGCTTCTTTTCTTCAGTATCAACATCTTTCTTGCATATCTGACCTCTTTCCTTCAGATATGACCTTTCTTTCTCGGCACAGAGCTTCGTAGGTCAAGTAGAATACTGCGCACTAGGGCAACAGATCTATGCACAGAGCTTATTTCGCACAAAGATTTTTCTTCTTTAGTTCCCAACAATCACAGTTCCAGGTCCCGACAATGAAGCCATTTGTTGTCACAAGGGCAGACCCAGGGTTCAATGCTCAAGAGCGCACCAACAAAACCCTAACTACCGGACCTTTCAACAACACCTGTGAAGCAGATGAAGTCTCACCCAAGGTAGAGGTAGGGGTGGTTACAGAACTCAGGTGTCTACAACCTTAGCTAGGACACCAATCTGTGATTATATATTTTACAGGGTACTTAGCATCGATCATTCATTAATATTTATCCCTTATGGTACTTCATATAAAGCACATAGCATCGCAGTGAATATTTAGACTAAAGATGATTTGATACTTAGCCACGAAAATACATATTAGATTCAACAGATCAAGCACTAAGCATCTATCAGATCTAACATTCATTCATATATCATAAGAACAGAGCATAACTAGATCTATTTAATCACAACAAGCACTTAGCAAAGAAGGAGATAAACACATTCAGAGCACAATACACACAGTTACCGTGGTTCACCCCCACCCTGGGGCTACGTCCACAAATTCTTATTCTTTATATTATCTCGATCAAGAAGTTACATCACAGAGCTTCAGTGACCCTTACTTCACACAAGACAGAATATCTGTGCAACTCGCTAGATCCTTCTTCCTTGTACTTCAACACAAAACTACAAAAAATTGCACTTAGCTTTTCAATCCCCTTACAATCATGCATAGAGCACTTGCAATATACATCTGATCACATAGATCCAACTACTATCACTAAGCCTTTAGCTATACATCACATAGATGTACTACTACTTGCACTAAGCAATCACATCTACTACTTCTTACGTTGCCTAAGTATCTATTTATAGATTACAAAATGGGCCTAAGCATGGGTAAACCCATGGGTCGACATCAACCCAAAAACCCTAAAAGGTACCCAAAAATAGGTTTTTCTTGCTTCACGTTGCGCTCCATATTTGGCAAGTTGTCACAGTCCCAAAACGGTCAATTATGACCAAGTATTCTTCAAAACTTGGTCAAGGGCCAATAGTTGTTGATGGGGACATGTGTCTGTATATTATCAAGTACTCAACCTTCGGGAGGATTTTGGTAGAAATGTGTTTTGGTGTGGAATGTTTCGAAGTCTCGAAGCTCTAGAGTCCCGAAGCTCTGGGGAGCACCAGTTTGAGAATTCAAAATTTTGACGTTTAGGAGTTTTGAAGTGTTCTGGTGAGAGATCCTCCGAAGTCCAGAGTCCTGAAATATTGAAGTGTTGGAGTGACGTGGGATGCTGACGTCACCTAAGGTGGAATGGACCCACTTTATACGTGCCACATGTCATCTTGTTTCATTCTTTTCAAAGATATTTTGTGCCAATTATAACTTGACATGTGTCACACATAGAACGACCACATGTCATTTGCGTATTTTTTCCACGTATTACCCTCTGGTGCATAGTTGTCGATGATACTCTGGAAGTTTGGAGATTCAGCATTCAATAATATGGGAGTATGTTTTTGCAAGAACCTCTGAAGCACGAAGCTCCGAGGAACTACGCCAGTTCAACTTTCGGGGAAATCAAGGTGTGATGTTGCAAGAACCTTTGAATTCGGAAGCTCCAGAGCACCGAAGTAATGATACTTTGAAGAGCCTCTCTGAGATTTCTCCAGTTTGATGTTTAGAGGGAATGTTGTGTGGTATATGAATAATCTTTGAATCCTGAAGTTCCGAAGTTCTGGAGCCCCGAAGCTCCAAATAAGGGTCTCTTCGGAAGTTTGCCAGTTCGACATTCAGGGAAAATGAAGTGTGATGAAGGTGAAACCCCCAAAGCCTGAAGTTCCAAAGCCTCGAATTCCCAAAGCTACGGATACAAAATTTTTAGCTAAGCGCAGGGTCATAACCATGGTCACATGTGATTGAGAACTAAAGGAAAAAGGGTTAGTGCTTGAAAATTGTTTTAAATAAAAAAAGGGGGATAGTGGTCGAATTTTTGATTTTGAAGAAATAAAATTGTGAAGGAAGGATTAAGCCTGCGATTTCGAGCCATGGTCACCTAGGGAAGTGGTTTGAAGGAAGCGTATATGTATAATTGAATTTTTTATCGGCTAAGGGATAACATGGAAGTGTTATATGATGCAAACTGATATATATATTCTTCATGAATTGAAAGGACCTGTAGAATTGTTTTACAGATTTTATTTATCATATGCTTAGTTCTAACAAAATGGTCACTTGCGCATTTTGAAAAATTAAGGGGTTTAAACATATCAGTTCAGAATTCATATTCAAGAAATGGAAGAAGGAGAGGGAGTTTCCATCCACAATAATGAGGCCAAAGGTCAGAATACCAGAGCTGGTAATGCAGAGACAAAATCCAACAGACATAAGGGAAGAGGGGAGCAAGAAACATTGATAGAGACTTTAAGAAGCCTGGAAAATACAAGTGCAGAGTTACAAAGAAGACAATGAGAGGCTGATGAGAGAACATACTAAGATAAATGCTCAAGTGATGCAAAGCTTAAATCAGTTGCAGAGGCAAACAAAGAAAGGATCAAACGTGTTGGGTGCATGCTTATTTTGAGGAATTACCCAATTTTGGTAAGGAAAGGACCAATTTTAGATAAGAACAACTGGCATGAAATGAAACACGTGCAAGGAAAAACCACATGCAAAGGAGAAAAGCATGCAAGGTGCACAAGTAGGAAAACCTAACCATGTTAGGGTTAGGGTTTTGGTAAGACATTGTAATGGATAATAAACTTGTAAATTAGTATAAATAAGAACCTAGGAGGTCTAGGTCAAGGTTCCAAGTTGTTCTTGTTGGTTATGATTAGTTTAGATACTAGTCCAGTCCAACTATTGCAGTTCTAATATATTTTTGTAAGTTTTTGAGTTGTAGAAGAGCCAAGTAGGTAAGATTTTGAGGGTTAGATCATAGGCTGAGGATCCTGGTGTGATCTATTCCACCTCACAGAGGTTGTTAAACCTTTTCCATGATTGTATGATCGGATATGTAGTGCGCGCAACACCATATTTTGTAGAAATATAAATAAAAGAGCCTAGAAGACAAATCTGTGTGGACGTAGCCGAGGAGGGAGTGAACCATGGTAAAACCTATGCTATGTTTGTTGTTTATTTCATATTTACCTTCTATCAGTAGTTAGCTTATGAATGGATAGATGAATGGTTCAAATAGATCTATTAGAATGCATGCAAGGGATAACAAATGAATGAATCTTAAGAATAATAACTTGAATAATTAGTTTAATGCATGAAGAATATCGAGTAAATCCTAGATCCCCACTCCTTCCTAGACTGCAAGCACTTGAGCTTTGTAGTCACCCATAGAACTATCTCATCTGAGACTACGTAGTGCACTCTGTGTGCTATGTTGCCTTATGGTTTACCAGGAGGGTTGACATTTTTAGAGGGTTGTTTTGGAAACCTATTCATATCTGAACTTGTGTCATCCCAAGAATTATAAAGACTAAGAAAAGACCAACAAACGGTTCCATTGATGGGAGGAACTGCATGGGATTGAGTGGACAAGATCTGTAGAAGAAGCATGCGTAGAATGAAGGTATAAAAAGGGAATGTTCATGCCATGGAATCCAATGAAAGAAAAGATCAAAAAATGTTTGAAAACAAAGGAACTTGAGTTTGCACAAAAGGATAAMAAAAACCCTAATATAACACCRTGCAAATACTTGGAAAAATACATTTTTAGTGACTTGCATGAGGTATTTTTCTTTGATTTCTGGCATGTGTTGAAGGAGTGKCTATTGAGGTTAAAATACAACCACCCTACAAATAGAATCAGAMAGTTGGAGTGGAATCYTATGGAGATTGCRTAGTTACAATATGTTAACAAAAAATTTATGTGCATAGTATATTTATGTTTAGAAAGTATTTTTGCASGGTTTATCATCGAKTTTGCAGTAGATRCCATGAAGTCCTACAACACAATGAAACAAKAATTTTTAAAAGGACCCAGAGCTAGGTATATTAGATCGATGTATACTTCAATCAATATTTTACTATATAACAATGATGTGATGACTATGGAATCATACAACTAAACTTCCTTACGTGCATGGGGGAAGGGGGGAAGCACTAACAAGAGGTGGAGAAATGGAGGAAGAGATGGATAAGGAAAAGAACAAGGAGGACATGGACCTAATCATGATGGAGGAAGATCAGATAAAGAAGATAATGGCAACAACTGGAAAGATGTGCAGTGGAGTACCCAACTACCAATATAAGATGAATAATACGAAGAGAGCCATCGTTGATAGAGAGGGATTGGCAAGTGATTAAGAAGAGGTAGAGGATCTCTATGATTTGGAGTAGATTGAGGAAATCCTATGCAATAAATATGAAAGGAAGACATGTGTTCCAAGGGAAGGAACATAAGGCAAAAATCCAATCCAAATCAATATTAGTGTGGAACCCATAACCCCATGTGCGACTAGTACACCGAAAATAACACCACCATTTAGATAACCGGATTTTAGTGGAATAAAGACAACATGAAACACATATTGTTACAAAAGAATCCCCCTGTGGACAAGATGATTTCCTCTTGTATACTAGACCCCTATAACCAAGACAAAAAGGTCCTAATGTGGACACTGATATTCCTTTTCATGAAGCTAAACTATTCAAGGAAGAAGAAGAAAGAAAGGCACATACCTTTACCTACGTTTTTCTTTGCTCGATATAGGATGATATTGATCTCCAAGTTCTTCATAAGGTCTTGCAATACAATGAGAAACAACAATGAAACATACTTCCTACTCTACCATGATTAGCTTCATAATATATCTATCAAAATAAACAAGTTCATGAAGCATACACAAACTTAAAGGAAACATGCCAAGCACATATTTATATTAATGAAAACAAAGAAAAGTGCTTACATCCATATATGTAGATGAAACAACTTCACCAAGCTCTTTTTGTCTAGACCCTTTTCTCAAAATTTCCATGATCAGAATGACTGTAACTTTCACTGATAAATCTCCCTTATGAGATCATAAGTTTGATGCCTCTAAACTGCCATATCTTTTTACCATGAGAAGGCCTCCTTATATAAGCTTGGAGAGACCCAACCACCTTAGATATTCTTGGGATAGGTTGACAATATTTCTCCTTCAGTTGTGGATCTTCCTTAAGATCCAACCTTGACCTCAGATTCAAATCCAACTGATTTCCAAGATGAAGGGGATTTTTCCGTGATTTTCGTCAACAACCCAAAATTTTCTCAAACATGCCAATGCTCCCCCAAAAGGGTTCACAGAGCGTTGCAACGCTCCCCGAAAGGAGGATACAGAGCATTGGCACTCCCTGACAATGGGCAGGGGAGCGCTGTTAAAATTTCCTTCAAAAAATCCCAATGCTCCCCCAGAATGGTGTCTTGAGTGTTGCAATGCTCCCCCAAAGAGGGGTAGGGAGTGTTGGCACACCCTGACAGTGGGTAGGGGAGTGTTGCTCTTCAAAAATAATTTTTAAGTGGTCTTTTTCTTGGAAAATGCTCTGTACTCCTCATCAGATTATTTCTCCTTCTTAAACATGTCTTTGAAGGCGTATTAAGTGTCCTTATGATGTCGTTGGAGACACAACATAGGCAAGATGGTAGTATGATGTTTACGACACTTGCGACACTAGTAATGATGAAAAAGGGTCATCATTGAAGTGAGTAATTTTGATGTGTAACAGATTCCCCCCCAAAGTGTGAAGTCAGAAGATGGAAACTGATGACTGAAGCACTTTGTAGACCTTTTTGAGAAAGGGTATGGACGTGGAGAACCTGGTAGAAGTTGCACACAACCATCAACAAAAATTATGACATGTTTCAAACCCATGGGAGGCATACCTATGCTTGGGTGATAGAGACTTTCAAGGTATGGCTGCCATAAGATACACTACATATCCATAATTATATTGACAAAAAGGGTATAGCCACTAAAGATACAATGCGGATCTATACTTCCATGATATGAACTAGTCATAGCCACGAAAAATACACAGTGGATCTATGAGATGACAAGACATAGCCACAGACCATTACAAAGTGGATCTATGTGACAGTATATGTGTCAATCTTCAAAAGAAACTCTGTCGCAACCTGGTCAAAGTACATATAAGAGTGAAGACTCAACTCAGGGTCTTCTTACCGATTCCGATGTAGTATGAATCTAACCATGTGAATAGATGTCCTGATGTCAAACATGGCAGAAACCACTTGATTACCGCTCAATGAGGTAAACCGTTAACAAGCATGAGGTAAATCACCATTGATGTCAATGATTCCCAAGGTACTCTAGTACATTCAAACGAATGTGAATGGATGAGATGAATTCGAACATCCATGGAATCATCCAATCAGAAGTCAATGATCCAAACCCACTATCAGATGTGAGGAGGCCTACCATTGAGGCATGCAGGTCCCAAGGTACTAATTGGTTTCTAGGTCTAGTTCCGAGATAATGTGCTGAATTCGAAAAGAATATAATCATCGAATGAGGGCCTTGATGTATCCCCCATCAACGACACAAAACTAACACAGAGATGTAAGTTGGTAGATCAAATGAACATGGACTAACATAGATATTGAAACAAGATATTTTTGATGGTTGAATCTCGAGGCAGATACTTCCCTTGAACACTGAGGCATGACAACATAAACATGACATGGACAAAAACATGATGATGCAGTGGATACTGTGACTTTCATCAGGTGACCCAAATGAGTAAGAAAACTCAGAGGATTGGTTCAATATAGAGGTTTAACGGATTGAAATGTGTGCAAATACAAAGTGTCGTGTTCAAGGGCGACTGTAAGAGTTACTTGTAATGTTTTGAAAAACTGCTTGGCTTGCTTCCTTCAATTTTTTCCCCCATCCAGATAGACAAGTACCTCTTTTTAATTTAACTAGCTTGAGGAGGGTAACACATGCTCGATATAACTCACCTTCGGTAAGTCCCTCTTCCTTTGTTTAACAAACTGGAAGATGTAAGGGTTCGGTCCCATATGGGCCCTTCAATGTATGATCGTTTAACGAGTTCATAGAAGGTAAACTTAGTGATTTTTCATGTTTAGAGAGTCTGAAAAGAACTTAAAGACGACTCCAATGTTTCCCTTTTTTGTAATTTTAGTCTTGCGAGGCCGAAAAAGAGATAAACTACCACTTAAAAGATGCCCTTTAAAACCTTTTAACAAGTGTGAAAGGAAGCAAAATCACTCGGCAATCTTTTCATGCTTAGAGAGTCTGAAAAGAGATTAAAGGAGACTCCCAGGGGTTCCTTTTTCATATAACTTTTATGAGTCCAAAAAAGTGATAAAATTCTACTCGGTTACATTCTCATGTATTTACGAACGTGAGAAAGAACAAAGACTAAGCTAGATACTCTTACTTCACTTGACTTCTTACTTCACTTGAATTTTCTGTCTTCGACTCACTACCTCAGATATCCAGCCTATATTCTCAGAGGTGAATACATAGAAGTGATTTGCAAAGGACTCTTCTCTATATTATAAAGAGAAATTCCTTAATTACATGCAACTTCCATGAAACATGCAACTCACATGCAACCTGTTATCTTCTGTTTACTCCCACTTTACTTTTCCCTATAATAATTAATTATCCCTCCATTAATTAATTATTCCTACAATCATTAATTATCTCTACAATAATTAATTATCTTCTATTTACTCCCACTTTACTTCGACATGCAACTTTTTTTAAGTGTTGACATCAATGAAAATCAATGTTCCAACATCCGAGCTTGGACTCTTGTTTTTCGATAATGACATGCAATAATTAATTATCCCTGCAATAATTTTACAATCTTTTTTCAATAATTAATTAATCCTTGCAATAATTGATATTTCAAAAATTAATTAATCTTTTTGCAACCACTTTGACTGGTCAAGATTCTTGATGGCCTTCTAGAGGCTTCTAGAATATTCTTGAGGGTCCTCCAACTTCAAAGAGCCATATCTCCTCAACAATGAGGAACTACGTGGCATAACATATATCACCAGAAATGGAATGACACATACTATCCATCTATGATAGTATTACCTATGGGTTCCATGACCATGACCAACTTGTCACTGGATCCTCTCACATGGATCATATACCAAGGGAACCTCTCAAAAAATCTGTACCATGCATCAACCATGCACATCAACACATGTACCATACCATGTGCCAACCAATCACATCAACCATGTACATCAACTTGTACCATCATCACCAAGAGATGTATCCTATGCATGTGCTACCATATACCAAGTGTATACCTTAACAATGTGTCAATATCAATGGTATACCTCTAACATGACAACAAACTATCCAATGATATCATCCACATCTCTAGGGATTTGTTGGGATAAATATATGTACTATTAATTCCCACATTAATTATCAACCGGGGCTTGTAAGATTCGAGGTGTAGGCACAGGGAACACAGGATCATAGCCTAGGATAACCTAATCTAAATACGACAAAAAAATCTTCAAACCCACACTTCATGAAATTAACACTAAGGATTCATCACTGGGACATAGGAATAACTTAGTGCTATAAAGGCTTAGATCACAGTCTTTCCTGCACTCGGGGTGATATTCGTGTGACTAATCGTGAGTATCTTAATTAAGTTTTTTTTCCTTCAATGATTATTTCCTTTAGTAGATCCACACTTAAATGCAATAAAAGAAACAAGCAAACAAAAATTCACGATAGAAAATAACACCTTAGGAAAAATTCCAACGCGGGAAGGTCATATCTCATGAGTCAAACCTCTAATCTGTCCGTTGGTGATTGAAGCTATGTGAAATTAAACTACAAGGAATCCAAAGGTACGGGAAATAAAACCAAGTGCGGGAAATATAAGGATATTTGAACTATTAAAGAATTAAGTCAAAGCAAAAGAAAAACAATACAAAACCAAACTAGATTAAAAAAGTAATCAAGACAATAAATGAAATCAAGCTTTAAATTCAGAGATAGAGTAGCATGAAAACTCATAAATTGAAAGCATATAGAAAGATATTGAACTAAATCAAATGCAATGTAACAATGCCTTGAGTGAGGGTGTTGATTTCAGTTTTATCTATTACGAATCAATTTGCATAGTACAAACTAATTGCAGAATGCAAACACACAATATATGACTTTCAAACTAAACAATAATGCAAGAAGAAAATAAACTAAATGTAATGCTAATATACAAAGAAAATTAAATATAGCAACACTTACCACTCTAAGGGGGCCTTCCTAGGAGGTTAGTGCTACTAAAAAGACTAAGATCAAATGGAGATGGTGTCCAATGTTGCAACAACAATCAATTTTTCATTGAGATCAAAAACTATGTTTTTACATGTTTAACAACTCCTCAAAGCTTTCTCACAAGAATAAATCTCTCATTTACAAAAAACTTCATGATACTAATGGCTCTTTCTCACAGCCCTGTGAGGCGTATTTATAAATGAAATCCATGGAGGAATGGATAAAATCGAATCCCCAAATTAAGAAAACAATTTTTACAATTTTAGGATAAATCCCAAAAATCTGGGGTTTTCATCAATTTGGGAAGATTTGAGTTAGATATCCACCCATATCTTCTACACTAAATCATTTGGAAAAGTGTCCTTGGATCACTCAATTTTTCACATTCTATACAAAACCCATATCGTAAAAATTCTAGATCTGATACCATCTACACGACAATCGAGGTGCAAGTTGGTAGTTTGAGATTTTTGTAGAATCATCCCCCCCAAGGTGGAGTTCCACACGTTTGAGTTGGGTGAATTGTGATGGGTGTATCCATAGGAAAAAATCATTCTGGACAAAACCCATGTCCCCGATGTTCTTCTAGAAGCATTTCAAATTTTTGAACTATTTCTAGTACCAGACGACTGTTGATGCTGGTACCGGACGAGCACAACATTGGTACCAGACGAGCACAAAATTGGTACCGTACGATATGAGTACTAGATGAAATGGAGTATGGGTAAATAATGATTGTGTAGGTACCGATTGACTATAGAATCTTCTTGTACTAGATGACTTGGAGTACCAGATGACCTCTAGTGCAGGTACTAGATGACTTCCAGTGCAAGAACAAATTGTTTGGACATAGAAACATACGATTAAGCCATAATCAACAAAACTATTGTATAATCATCCTTTTAATCACTAAAAATATGGAAAATTATGTATTAACCACATATGATGAATAACATGAGATAATGGAGGTTTATGGTGTAATTAGGGATATATTATGGACAAAATGCAGGGAGAAGGTGTAATGATGAGTGCATTTGTATGGTGGGAAATATGAAAAGACTTGAGCCCAATAGGCTTCCAGACTTCTCCAAGGCTTGAAATCAATATCTAAGATCACTCTCCAAGGGTTGACATCAATGACAACCAACTGTCCAAAGAAACTATCCAACAATCTCCTCCTTTGACATTGATGGAAACACTTAGACATTGAAACACCATGCTCATGCTCCCCATGTGATAATCGATCCTCATCAATGTTTCTATCTCTCTCCCTTTCTCCCTTTGACATCAATGGAAAATGGTATCTCCCTTTGGGCTTCTCCCCCTATCTTCATGCCTCTGTTCTTTCTCTTCACATGTTTCTATTCTTTCTCTATGGATCTTTCCCTTACTCCCCCTTTGATTTCTCTTTAAGATGTTGTGTAGTTAAAATGTAGGTCTTCATATACCTTCTTCCTTTTGGAGTTTTTTTTCCATTGGTTCTTCCTATTGTAAATCAAATATCATAAGAAGAGACCTCAATACATTTTGAAAAACCACTGAGTTATCAACTTATACTCCCAATCATTTAATAGTGTTAGCTACTCCGTCAACACACATAAGGTAGGTTGCAATGTCTTCATCTTCCTTCATCTTCAACTGTTCAAACTTAGCTCTTAAAATTTGAAGCTTAGCTCCCTTCAACTTGGACTATCCATCATAAATCTTTTGGAATTTATCCCAAATATCCTTTGCACTATCACAATGCATACCTTTTACAAATACTTAATCAACTAGATTTCTTAGAATAATACCCTTAGCCTTTAAGTTGTTTTCACTGTTTTTCTTTCCATCTCTGTCAGTTGGGGGAGTGGCTAGTGTTGTATACCCATCTACTACTAATTTCCAAACATCAAATACATGTGTCAAAACTTTCCAAAAAAATTCATCCTTTTATTTCATAAGGTATATTTCTTACCGTCAAAACTTGGTGCTCCAATCTTAGCATATTCCATGTTCTCTTTCTAATGGCTAGACTGCTTCCTGAAGGACCTTCTTTGATACAAATTGTTGGAATAATAAGAGGGGGGGGGGGGGTGAATCAATATTAGTAATTTTCTTTCTTTAACCACAATATAAATCTTCAATGATATTCAATCAACATTCAATATAGCATCAATACCATAAATCAATGCATAAACAACACATAAACACAGTACACCGAAGTTTTACGTGGAAAACCAATGCAAGAAAAACCATGGAACGATTTAATTATTTGTCAAAGAGTATATTCATTGGAAGAACCAACTTCATATTTATCCATCTATGACTGAAAGAAGGATCCAACCACCTATTTACAGGCTGCAACCTAAAGGAAGCTCCAACTCCCTAATTTTCCAGCTCCAACCAGAAGGAGGCTACAACCCCCTTTCCTTGCCCCGTCCAACTGCCCTAAAATATAAATGTATAAAACTATGTCACTACCTCTACTGTTGTAAATGATAACCTGTTCCTGTTGTTTTTCCTGATACCTTTGTTCTTACTACCAATATCCCTATCTAATCAAGATTTCAACCACACACACCTCATACCAAAATCCACAAAAGATTTCTTCAAATCAAGTACTCATAACTCACTGAGTCATACCTGCTCCTGATTTCTTTAGAATAACTCTATAACACACCGAGGAAGACATAACTTTACCTTGAAGTTGAACTAAATGCCTAATCCCTGATCTTCTTGGATTTTTCCTCACAGGTCCATGACTGTGTGTACTATCTACCCATGGGTATCCACGCATTTTCTCACTGCATCCCAATGATGTCCTCTCTTTTCCTCTTGAAACTCACAGACATACTCAAGAAATTCCTGTATGAAACCCCTTCTCCTTACTCTCAGCTCCTGCAAACTTCTTACTTCAGTAGACTTCTCTGTCTTCGACTCACTACCTTAGATATCCAATTTGTATTCTCAGAGGTGAATACACAAAAGTGATTTGTAATGGACTCTTCTCTGTGTTATAAAGATAAATTTATTGATGACATACAACTGCCATGCAACATTTAACTCACATGAAACATGTTATCTTTTGTTTACTCCCACTTTACTTTTCCCTATAATAATTGATTATCCCTCCAATAATTAATTATTCCTGCAATAATTTATTATCCCTGCAATAATTAAGTATCTTCTATTTATTGCCACTTTACTTCGACATGCAACTTTTTTTAAGAGTTGACATCAATGAAAAACCAATCTTCCGTTATATAAACTTGTACTCTTCTTTTTCGATAATGGAATGCAATAATTACTTATCTCTACAATAATTAATTAATATTTTTTCGATAATTAATTAATCCTTGCAATAATTAATATTTCAACAATTAATTAATCTTTTTTCAACCACTTTGAATGGGAAATCTTATTTATGACCTTCTAGAGGCTTCTAGAATATTCTTGAGGGTCCTCCAACTTCACAAAGCCATATCTCCTCAACCATGAGGAACTAAGTGGAGTAACATATATCACCAAAAATGGCATGACACATATTATCCATCTATGATACTATTACTTGCAAGTATACTGACCTTCATGTATTTATTCCTCGATAAACAATAGGTTCCATGACCATGAACAACCGGTCATTGGATCCTCTCACATGGATCATATACCAAGGGAACATCTCAACCAACCCATACTATCATCACCAAGACATGTATTCTATGCATGTGGTACCATATACCAAGTTTATACCTTAATAATGTGTCAATATCAATGGTAGACCTCTAACATGACAATCAACTATCCAATGATCTCGTCCACATATCTGGGGATTCTAGACTTCTCCAAGGGTTGAAATTGATCTCTAATATTACTCTCCAAGGGTTGACATCAATGACAACCAACTTTCCAAACCAACTGCCGAACAATATCCCCCTTTGGCATTGATGGAAACACCAATATTGATGGAAACACCTAGACATGGAAAATCCATGCTCATGCTCCCCCTGTAATCATCTCTCCTCATAAATGTTTCTATCTCTCCCCCTTTGACATCAATGGAAAAGGGTATCTCCCTTAGGGATTCTCCCCCTCTCTTTATGCCTCTTTTCTTTCTCTTCACATGTTTATGTTTTTTCTCTCTAGATATTTTTCTTACTCCCCCTTTGATTTCTTTGCAAGATTTCATGTATATTTCAAGCCTTTCCAACAGGCTAGAGACATGACATAGGTGGAGGCTCCCTCATCCAGAATAGTCTGGTGGATTTGTTGATTGTGAACAACCACATCGATTTGGAAAGCTAGCTGGTGGGAGAGTCGTGGTTGATGATCATCCAGATTAAACGTGATGTAGTTTGATGAATCAGGATCAAAAGCGCCAATGGCGTCTAAGAGCGTTCTACGTTGGTTGGGACAGTATCATAGAATTTCCAAGGCGGACATGGCACATGGGGCTTGGGCCAAATCTTCTATGATATTGTAGTTTTGGGCAGCCTGTGAATTAAGATTGAATGTATATTTCCGGATGGTGCTCTTAGGAGGGCAAAGGATGGAGTCAAAAGACGGTTTCTCAATATGGAGTGGCCTGGATCGAGGGATAATAGATGGAGGATTGACAGAGGATGGTAACGGGTCTGATGTAGAACCATTAGTGATCTTCGGCTTATCAGGTTTAACTGACGTGTCATATGTCACAGAGCGAGTTGTTAGATTAACTCCATTAAACATGTAAATATGGGCACTTGTCGAAGCCTCATCATGGGGTTGGTTGGAACTGCCCCCCGACGTGGGGGTTTGTGCAACCAACGATTGTTGCTGTGAAAAAGGCTAAGTGAGCACAGTGGGTTGCGAATTTCCTTTGAAACGTTTGGCCACTTCATCGCGATGTGGGTAGTCTCTAGTGTAGTGATCGTCACCACAAATGAGACATGGGAATTTCAGTTTTTGTTGTGGTTGTTTTCTGGCAGCAAGGGTTTGTGGTTGGGTCTTGGGTTGCTCGTTTTTGTTTTTCTTCATTGGTTTGTTTCTCGCTTTCTTCTTGCCCCCAAGTTGTTGTGAAGGGGTTGATTGGACCGCATTCACATCAGAGACCTAAGTTTGAGGTGGGGTAAAAGAGGGTGCAGTCGGACTGGGAGTAGCCCTGGAAGAGGGCCGCTGGATTTTTCCAGTAGACTGAGTAGTAGATTGAGTTTTGACGGAGCCAATAACTTCATCTTCATGTGAAGCAGTCGATCGTTTGGATGGATCGTTAGTGGCACGGGTAGTGTTCGGTATCAACTCATATAGAG
This sequence comes from Picea glauca, assembly GCA_000966675.3. NCBI lineage: Eukaryota > Viridiplantae > Streptophyta > Pinopsida > Pinales > Pinaceae > Picea > Picea glauca. Next base: position 14,966 of record JZKD02S1989418.1, read on the forward strand.
TACCAAATTGTGAATAGACTAAGTCTAAGTACTGAGCTCGGGCGATGGCTTCTTCCTCGGTGACTACGCCACCCATGGAAACATCACAAGCAATCTGGGGTAATAGTGATTTCATGAACCATTCTGCTAACAATTGGTCAGGAATGACCGCTTTGATTATCCTTCATCGTCGTCTCCATTCATGGATATGATCGGAGATATGTATGGAAGTTGTCTGATGAAGAGAGGTTAATAGTTCAGTACCCGTCTTGTATCGAATGGGTAGTTGGAAATGTGTGAGGAAGGACATGGCGAGGGAGTTTAAATCGTGAAAGGATGCGCATGGTAATTCAATGTACCATTGCACTGCAGAACCCATAAGTGTTCGTTGGAAAAGACGCAAACGAATCCAATCATCCATGAGGGAGTTGGATGAACACAACAAATGGAAGTTCATAACGTCGTTGGTTGGGTGGTTGTTTGGTGGTTGTTTGGAAGGTCATAAGGAAGTTTAGCTGGAATGGCTGGCCAAACCGGAGAATGATAAATGGGATCATTCGTTAACCGAGACAAGTTTGGAAGGTCTAGAGTGGCTAGAAAAGGTAGTTGTCGACTAATCTATGGGTAATGTTGGTGTGGCAGAGGTACACCAGTGGGGCCCAATACTGGGTTATGTGGATAATTATAACTTGTGGGCCCTCTCATGTGAGGTTGGTTTTGACCAAGGTACATAGGATTTGAGACGTTTTGAGAAGTGTTTGTGAGCGGAGGATAACCAGATGGGTTTTGTGGATTGTAGGGTGGGTTTGGAATTTGTCCATAAGGGGGTTGTTGCAGAGTCTGAACATTTTTCCATGTGGAGGCATGCGGGTTTCCTTGAAAAGGGGTGCTCCACGNAATTTTTAAAAGGACCCAGAGCTAGGTATATTAGATCGATGTATACTTCAATCAATATTTTACTATATAACAATGATGTGATGACTATGGAATCATACAACTAAACTTCCTTACGTGCATGGGGGAAGGGGGGAAGCACTAACAAGAGGTGGAGAAATGGAGGAAGAGATGGATAAGGAAAAGAACAAGGAGGACATGGACCTAATCATGATGGAGGAAGATCAGATAAAGAAGATAATGGCAACAACTGGAAAGATGTGCAGTGGAGTACCCAACTACCAATATAAGATGAATAATACGAAGAGAGCCATCGTTGATAGAGAGGGATTGGCAAGTGATTAAGAAGAGGTAGAGGATCTCTATGATTTGGAGTAGATTGAGGAAATCCTATGCAATAAATATGAAAGGAAGACATGTGTTCCAAGGGAAGGAACATAAGGCAAAAATCCAATCCAAATCAATATTAGTGTGGAACCCATAACCCCATGTGCGACTAGTACACCGAAAATAACACCACCATTTAGATAACCGGATTTTAGTGGAATAAAGACAACATGAAACACATATTGTTACAAAAGAATCCCCCTGTGGACAAGATGATTTCCTCTTGTATACTAGACCCCTATAACCAAGACAAAAAGGTCCTAATGTGGACACTGATATTCCTTTTCATGAAGCTAAACTATTCAAGGAAGAAGAAGAAAGAAAGGCACATACCTTTACCTACGTTTTTCTTTGCTCGATATAGGATGATATTGATCTCCAAGTTCTTCATAAGGTCTTGCAATACAATGAGAAACAACAATGAAACATACTTCCTACTCTACCATGATTAGCTTCATAATATATCTATCAAAATAAACAAGTTCATGAAGCATACACAAACTTAAAGGAAACATGCCAAGCACATATTTATATTAATGAAAACAAAGAAAAGTGCTTACATCCATATATGTAGATGAAACAACTTCACCAAGCTCTTTTTGTCTAGACCCTTTTCTCAAAATTTCCATGATCAGAATGACTGTAACTTTCACTGATAAATCTCCCTTATGAGATCATAAGTTTGATGCCTCTAAACTGCCATATCTTTTTACCATGAGAAGGCCTCCTTATATAAGCTTGGAGAGACCCAACCACCTTAGATATTCTTGGGATAGGTTGACAATATTTCTCCTTCAGTTGTGGATCTTCCTTAAGATCCAACCTTGACCTCAGATTCAAATCCAACTGATTTCCAAGATGAAGGGGATTTTTCCGTGATTTTCGTCAACAACCCAAAATTTTCTCAAACATGCCAATGCTCCCCCAAAAGGGTTCACAGAGCGTTGCAACGCTCCCCGAAAGGAGGATACAGAGCATTGGCACTCCCTGACAATGGGCAGGGGAGCGCTGTTAAAATTTCCTTCAAAAAATCCCAATGCTCCCCCAGAATGGTGTCTTGAGTGTTGCAATGCTCCCCCAAAGAGGGGTAGGGAGTGTTGGCACACCCTGACAGTGGGTAGGGGAGTGTTGCTCTTCAAAAATAATTTTTAAGTGGTCTTTTTCTTGGAAAATGCTCTGTACTCCTCATCAGATTATTTCTCCTTCTTAAACATGTCTTTGAAGGCGTATTAAGTGTCCTTATGATGTCGTTGGAGACACAACATAGGCAAGATGGTAGTATGATGTTTACGACACTTGCGACACTAGTAATGATGAAAAAGGGTCATCATTGAAGTGAGTAATTTTGATGTGTAACAGATTCCCCCCCAAAGTGTGAAGTCAGAAGATGGAAACTGATGACTGAAGCACTTTGTAGACCTTTTTGAGAAAGGGTATGGACGTGGAGAACCTGGTAGAAGTTGCACACAACCATCAACAAAAATTATGACATGTTTCAAACCCATGGGAGGCATACCTATGCTTGGGTGATAGAGACTTTCAAGGTATGGCTGCCATAAGATACACTACATATCCATAATTATATTGACAAAAAGGGTATAGCCACTAAAGATACAATGCGGATCTATACTTCCATGATATGAACTAGTCATAGCCACGAAAAATACACAGTGGATCTATGAGATGACAAGACATAGCCACAGACCATTACAAAGTGGATCTATGTGACAGTATATGTGTCAATCTTCAAAAGAAACTCTGTCGCAACCTGGTCAAAGTACATATAAGAGTGAAGACTCAACTCAGGGTCTTCTTACCGATTCCGATGTAGTATGAATCTAACCATGTGAATAGATGTCCTGATGTCAAACATGGCAGAAACCACTTGATTACCGCTCAATGAGGTAAACCGTTAACAAGCATGAGGTAAATCACCATTGATGTCAATGATTCCCAAGGTACTCTAGTACATTCAAACGAATGTGAATGGATGAGATGAATTCGAACATCCATGGAATCATCCAATCAGAAGTCAATGATCCAAACCCACTATCAGATGTGAGGAGGCCTACCATTGAGGCATGCAGGTCCCAAGGTACTAATTGGTTTCTAGGTCTAGTTCCGAGATAATGTGCTGAATTCGAAAAGAATATAATCATCGAATGAGGGCCTTGATGTATCCCCCATCAACGACACAAAACTAACACAGAGATGTAAGTTGGTAGATCAAATGAACATGGACTAACATAGATATTGAAACAAGATATTTTTGATGGTTGAATCTCGAGGCAGATACTTCCCTTGAACACTGAGGCATGACAACATAAACATGACATGGACAAAAACATGATGATGCAGTGGATACTGTGACTTTCATCAGGTGACCCAAATGAGTAAGAAAACTCAGAGGATTGGTTCAATATAGAGGTTTAACGGATTGAAATGTGTGCAAATACAAAGTGTCGTGTTCAAGGGCGACTGTAAGAGTTACTTGTAATGTTTTGAAAAACTGCTTGGCTTGCTTCCTTCAATTTTTTCCCCCATCCAGATAGACAAGTACCTCTTTTTAATTTAACTAGCTTGAGGAGGGTAACACATGCTCGATATAACTCACCTTCGGTAAGTCCCTCTTCCTTTGTTTAACAAACTGGAAGATGTAAGGGTTCGGTCCCATATGGGCCCTTCAATGTATGATCGTTTAACGAGTTCATAGAAGGTAAACTTAGTGATTTTTCATGTTTAGAGAGTCTGAAAAGAACTTAAAGACGACTCCAATGTTTCCCTTTTTTGTAATTTTAGTCTTGCGAGGCCGAAAAAGAGATAAACTACCACTTAAAAGATGCCCTTTAAAACCTTTTAACAAGTGTGAAAGGAAGCAAAATCACTCGGCAATCTTTTCATGCTTAGAGAGTCTGAAAAGAGATTAAAGGAGACTCCCAGGGGTTCCTTTTTCATATAACTTTTATGAGTCCAAAAAAGTGATAAAATTCTACTCGGTTACATTCTCATGTATTTACGAACGTGAGAAAGAACAAAGACTAAGCTAGATACTCTTACTTCACTTGACTTCTTACTTCACTTGAATTTTCTGTCTTCGACTCACTACCTCAGATATCCAGCCTATATTCTCAGAGGTGAATACATAGAAGTGATTTGCAAAGGACTCTTCTCTATATTATAAAGAGAAATTCCTTAATTACATGCAACTTCCATGAAACATGCAACTCACATGCAACCTGTTATCTTCTGTTTACTCCCACTTTACTTTTCCCTATAATAATTAATTATCCCTCCATTAATTAATTATTCCTACAATCATTAATTATCTCTACAATAATTAATTATCTTCTATTTACTCCCACTTTACTTCGACATGCAACTTTTTTTAAGTGTTGACATCAATGAAAATCAATGTTCCAACATCCGAGCTTGGACTCTTGTTTTTCGATAATGACATGCAATAATTAATTATCCCTGCAATAATTTTACAATCTTTTTTCAATAATTAATTAATCCTTGCAATAATTGATATTTCAAAAATTAATTAATCTTTTTGCAACCACTTTGACTGGTCAAGATTCTTGATGGCCTTCTAGAGGCTTCTAGAATATTCTTGAGGGTCCTCCAACTTCAAAGAGCCATATCTCCTCAACAATGAGGAACTACGTGGCATAACATATATCACCAGAAATGGAATGACACATACTATCCATCTATGATAGTATTACCTATGGGTTCCATGACCATGACCAACTTGTCACTGGATCCTCTCACATGGATCATATACCAAGGGAACCTCTCAAAAAATCTGTACCATGCATCAACCATGCACATCAACACATGTACCATACCATGTGCCAACCAATCACATCAACCATGTACATCAACTTGTACCATCATCACCAAGAGATGTATCCTATGCATGTGCTACCATATACCAAGTGTATACCTTAACAATGTGTCAATATCAATGGTATACCTCTAACATGACAACAAACTATCCAATGATATCATCCACATCTCTAGGGATTTGTTGGGATAAATATATGTACTATTAATTCCCACATTAATTATCAACCGGGGCTTGTAAGATTCGAGGTGTAGGCACAGGGAACACAGGATCATAGCCTAGGATAACCTAATCTAAATACGACAAAAAAATCTTCAAACCCACACTTCATGAAATTAACACTAAGGATTCATCACTGGGACATAGGAATAACTTAGTGCTATAAAGGCTTAGATCACAGTCTTTCCTGCACTCGGGGTGATATTCGTGTGACTAATCGTGAGTATCTTAATTAAGTTTTTTTTCCTTCAATGATTATTTCCTTTAGTAGATCCACACTTAAATGCAATAAAAGAAACAAGCAAACAAAAATTCACGATAGAAAATAACACCTTAGGAAAAATTCCAACGCGGGAAGGTCATATCTCATGAGTCAAACCTCTAATCTGTCCGTTGGTGATTGAAGCTATGTGAAATTAAACTACAAGGAATCCAAAGGTACGGGAAATAAAACCAAGTGCGGGAAATATAAGGATATTTGAACTATTAAAGAATTAAGTCAAAGCAAAAGAAAAACAATACAAAACCAAACTAGATTAAAAAAGTAATCAAGACAATAAATGAAATCAAGCTTTAAATTCAGAGATAGAGTAGCATGAAAACTCATAAATTGAAAGCATATAGAAAGATATTGAACTAAATCAAATGCAATGTAACAATGCCTTGAGTGAGGGTGTTGATTTCAGTTTTATCTATTACGAATCAATTTGCATAGTACAAACTAATTGCAGAATGCAAACACACAATATATGACTTTCAAACTAAACAATAATGCAAGAAGAAAATAAACTAAATGTAATGCTAATATACAAAGAAAATTAAATATAGCAACACTTACCACTCTAAGGGGGCCTTCCTAGGAGGTTAGTGCTACTAAAAAGACTAAGATCAAATGGAGATGGTGTCCAATGTTGCAACAACAATCAATTTTTCATTGAGATCAAAAACTATGTTTTTACATGTTTAACAACTCCTCAAAGCTTTCTCACAAGAATAAATCTCTCATTTACAAAAAACTTCATGATACTAATGGCTCTTTCTCACAGCCCTGTGAGGCGTATTTATAAATGAAATCCATGGAGGAATGGATAAAATCGAATCCCCAAATTAAGAAAACAATTTTTACAATTTTAGGATAAATCCCAAAAATCTGGGGTTTTCATCAATTTGGGAAGATTTGAGTTAGATATCCACCCATATCTTCTACACTAAATCATTTGGAAAAGTGTCCTTGGATCACTCAATTTTTCACATTCTATACAAAACCCATATCGTAAAAATTCTAGATCTGATACCATCTACACGACAATCGAGGTGCAAGTTGGTAGTTTGAGATTTTTGTAGAATCATCCCCCCCAAGGTGGAGTTCCACACGTTTGAGTTGGGTGAATTGTGATGGGTGTATCCATAGGAAAAAATCATTCTGGACAAAACCCATGTCCCCGATGTTCTTCTAGAAGCATTTCAAATTTTTGAACTATTTCTAGTACCAGACGACTGTTGATGCTGGTACCGGACGAGCACAACATTGGTACCAGACGAGCACAAAATTGGTACCGTACGATATGAGTACTAGATGAAATGGAGTATGGGTAAATAATGATTGTGTAGGTACCGATTGACTATAGAATCTTCTTGTACTAGATGACTTGGAGTACCAGATGACCTCTAGTGCAGGTACTAGATGACTTCCAGTGCAAGAACAAATTGTTTGGACATAGAAACATACGATTAAGCCATAATCAACAAAACTATTGTATAATCATCCTTTTAATCACTAAAAATATGGAAAATTATGTATTAACCACATATGATGAATAACATGAGATAATGGAGGTTTATGGTGTAATTAGGGATATATTATGGACAAAATGCAGGGAGAAGGTGTAATGATGAGTGCATTTGTATGGTGGGAAATATGAAAAGACTTGAGCCCAATAGGCTTCCAGACTTCTCCAAGGCTTGAAATCAATATCTAAGATCACTCTCCAAGGGTTGACATCAATGACAACCAACTGTCCAAAGAAACTATCCAACAATCTCCTCCTTTGACATTGATGGAAACACTTAGACATTGAAACACCATGCTCATGCTCCCCATGTGATAATCGATCCTCATCAATGTTTCTATCTCTCTCCCTTTCTCCCTTTGACATCAATGGAAAATGGTATCTCCCTTTGGGCTTCTCCCCCTATCTTCATGCCTCTGTTCTTTCTCTTCACATGTTTCTATTCTTTCTCTATGGATCTTTCCCTTACTCCCCCTTTGATTTCTCTTTAAGATGTTGTGTAGTTAAAATGTAGGTCTTCATATACCTTCTTCCTTTTGGAGTTTTTTTTCCATTGGTTCTTCCTATTGTAAATCAAATATCATAAGAAGAGACCTCAATACATTTTGAAAAACCACTGAGTTATCAACTTATACTCCCAATCATTTAATAGTGTTAGCTACTCCGTCAACACACATAAGGTAGGTTGCAATGTCTTCATCTTCCTTCATCTTCAACTGTTCAAACTTAGCTCTTAAAATTTGAAGCTTAGCTCCCTTCAACTTGGACTATCCATCATAAATCTTTTGGAATTTATCCCAAATATCCTTTGCACTATCACAATGCATACCTTTTACAAATACTTAATCAACTAGATTTCTTAGAATAATACCCTTAGCCTTTAAGTTGTTTTCACTGTTTTTCTTTCCATCTCTGTCAGTTGGGGGAGTGGCTAGTGTTGTATACCCATCTACTACTAATTTCCAAACATCAAATACATGTGTCAAAACTTTCCAAAAAAATTCATCCTTTTATTTCATAAGGTATATTTCTTACCGTCAAAACTTGGTGCTCCAATCTTAGCATATTCCATGTTCTCTTTCTAATGGCTAGACTGCTTCCTGAAGGACCTTCTTTGATACAAATTGTTGGAATAATAAGAGGGGGGGGGGGGGTGAATCAATATTAGTAATTTTCTTTCTTTAACCACAATATAAATCTTCAATGATATTCAATCAACATTCAATATAGCATCAATACCATAAATCAATGCATAAACAACACATAAACACAGTACACCGAAGTTTTACGTGGAAAACCAATGCAAGAAAAACCATGGAACGATTTAATTATTTGTCAAAGAGTATATTCATTGGAAGAACCAACTTCATATTTATCCATCTATGACTGAAAGAAGGATCCAACCACCTATTTACAGGCTGCAACCTAAAGGAAGCTCCAACTCCCTAATTTTCCAGCTCCAACCAGAAGGAGGCTACAACCCCCTTTCCTTGCCCCGTCCAACTGCCCTAAAATATAAATGTATAAAACTATGTCACTACCTCTACTGTTGTAAATGATAACCTGTTCCTGTTGTTTTTCCTGATACCTTTGTTCTTACTACCAATATCCCTATCTAATCAAGATTTCAACCACACACACCTCATACCAAAATCCACAAAAGATTTCTTCAAATCAAGTACTCATAACTCACTGAGTCATACCTGCTCCTGATTTCTTTAGAATAACTCTATAACACACCGAGGAAGACATAACTTTACCTTGAAGTTGAACTAAATGCCTAATCCCTGATCTTCTTGGATTTTTCCTCACAGGTCCATGACTGTGTGTACTATCTACCCATGGGTATCCACGCATTTTCTCACTGCATCCCAATGATGTCCTCTCTTTTCCTCTTGAAACTCACAGACATACTCAAGAAATTCCTGTATGAAACCCCTTCTCCTTACTCTCAGCTCCTGCAAACTTCTTACTTCAGTAGACTTCTCTGTCTTCGACTCACTACCTTAGATATCCAATTTGTATTCTCAGAGGTGAATACACAAAAGTGATTTGTAATGGACTCTTCTCTGTGTTATAAAGATAAATTTATTGATGACATACAACTGCCATGCAACATTTAACTCACATGAAACATGTTATCTTTTGTTTACTCCCACTTTACTTTTCCCTATAATAATTGATTATCCCTCCAATAATTAATTATTCCTGCAATAATTTATTATCCCTGCAATAATTAAGTATCTTCTATTTATTGCCACTTTACTTCGACATGCAACTTTTTTTAAGAGTTGACATCAATGAAAAACCAATCTTCCGTTATATAAACTTGTACTCTTCTTTTTCGATAATGGAATGCAATAATTACTTATCTCTACAATAATTAATTAATATTTTTTCGATAATTAATTAATCCTTGCAATAATTAATATTTCAACAATTAATTAATCTTTTTTCAACCACTTTGAATGGGAAATCTTATTTATGACCTTCTAGAGGCTTCTAGAATATTCTTGAGGGTCCTCCAACTTCACAAAGCCATATCTCCTCAACCATGAGGAACTAAGTGGAGTAACATATATCACCAAAAATGGCATGACACATATTATCCATCTATGATACTATTACTTGCAAGTATACTGACCTTCATGTATTTATTCCTCGATAAACAATAGGTTCCATGACCATGAACAACCGGTCATTGGATCCTCTCACATGGATCATATACCAAGGGAACATCTCAACCAACCCATACTATCATCACCAAGACATGTATTCTATGCATGTGGTACCATATACCAAGTTTATACCTTAATAATGTGTCAATATCAATGGTAGACCTCTAACATGACAATCAACTATCCAATGATCTCGTCCACATATCTGGGGATTCTAGACTTCTCCAAGGGTTGAAATTGATCTCTAATATTACTCTCCAAGGGTTGACATCAATGACAACCAACTTTCCAAACCAACTGCCGAACAATATCCCCCTTTGGCATTGATGGAAACACCAATATTGATGGAAACACCTAGACATGGAAAATCCATGCTCATGCTCCCCCTGTAATCATCTCTCCTCATAAATGTTTCTATCTCTCCCCCTTTGACATCAATGGAAAAGGGTATCTCCCTTAGGGATTCTCCCCCTCTCTTTATGCCTCTTTTCTTTCTCTTCACATGTTTATGTTTTTTCTCTCTAGATATTTTTCTTACTCCCCCTTTGATTTCTTTGCAAGATTTCATGTATATTTCAAGCCTTTCCAACAGGCTAGAGACATGACATAGGTGGAGGCTCCCTCATCCAGAATAGTCCGGTGGATTTGTTGATTGTGAACAACCACATCGATTTGGAAAGCTAGCTGGTGGGAGAGTCGTGGTTGATGATCATCCAGATTAAACGTGATGTAGTTTGATGACTCAGGATCAAAAGCGCCAATGGCATCTAAGAGCATTCTACGTTGGTTGGGACAGTATTGTAGAATTTCCAAGGCGGACATGGCACACGGGGCTTGGGCCAAATCTTCTATGATATTGTAGTTTTGGGCAGCCTGTGAATTAAGATTGAATGTAGATTTCCGGATGGTGCTCTTAGGAGGGCGTAGGATGGAGTCAAAAGATGGTTTCTCAATATGGAGTGGCCTGGATCGAGGGATAACAGATGGAGGATTGACAGAGGATGGTAACGAGTCTGATGTAGAACCATTAGTGATCTTCGGCTTATCAGGTTTAACTGACGTGTCATATGTCACAGAGAGAGTTGTTAGATTAACTCCATTAAACATGTAAATATGGGCACTTGTCGAGGCCTCATCATGGGGTTGGTTGGAACTGCCCCCCGACGTGGGGGTTTGTGCAACCAACGATTGTTACTGTGAAAAAGGCTAAGTGAGCACAGTGGGTTGCGAATTTACTTTGAAACGTTTGGCCACTTCATCGCGATGTGGGCAGTCTCGAGTGTAGTGATCGTCACCACAAATGAGACATGGGAATTTCAGTTTTTGTTGTGGTTGTTTTCTGGCAGCAAGGGTTTGCGGTTGGGTCTTGGGTTGCTCGTTGTTGTTTTTCTTCATTGGTTTGTTTCTTGCTTTCTTCTTGCCCCCAAGTTGTTGTGAAGGGGTTGATTGGACCGCATTCACATCAGAGACCTAAGTTTGAGGTGGGGTAGAAGAGGGTGCAGTCGGACTGGGAGTAGCCCTGGAAGAGGGCCGTTGGATTTTTCCAGTAGACTGAGTAGTAGATTGAGTTTTGACGGAGCCAATAACTTCATCTTCATGTGAAGCAGTCGATCATTTGGATGGATCGTTAGTGGCACGGGTAGTGTTCGGTATCAACTCATATAGAGTACCAGATTGTTAATAGACTAAGTCTAAGTACTGAGCTCGGGCAATGGCTTCTTCCTCGGTGACTACACCACCCATGGAAACATCACGAGCAATCTGGGGTAATAGTGATTTCGTGAACCATTCTGCTAACAATTGGTCGGGAATGACCGCTTTGATTAGCCTTCGTCGTCATCTCCATTCATGGATATGATCGGAGATATGTATGGAAGTTGTCTAATGAAGAGAGGTTAATAGTTCAGTACCCGTCTTGTATCGAATGGGTAGTTGGAAATGTGTGAGGAAGGACATGGCGAGGGAGTTGAAATTGTGAAAGGATGCACATGGTAATTCAATGTATCATTGCACTGCGGAACCCATAAGTGTTCGTTGGAAAAGACGCAAACGAATCGAATCATCCATGAGGGAGTTGGATGAACAGCACAAATGGAAGGTCATAACGTCGTTGGTTGGGTGGTTGTTTGGTGGTTGTTTGGAAGGTCATAAGGAAGTTTAGCTGGAATGACTGGCCAAACCGGAGAATGATAAATGGGATCATTCGTTAACCGAGACAAGTTTGGAAGGTCTAGAGTGGCTAGAAAAGGTAGTTGTCGACTAATCTATGGGTAATGTTGGTGTGGCAGAGGTACACCAGTGGGGCCCAATACTGGGTTATGTGGATAATTATAACTTGTGGGCCCTCTCATGTGAGGTTGGTTTTGACCAAGGTACATAGGATTTGAGACGTTTTGAGAAGTGTTTGTGAGCGGAGGATAACCAGATGGGTTTTGTGGATTGTAGGGTGGGTTTGGAATTTGTCCATAAGGGGGTTGTTGCAGAGTCTGAACATTTTTCCATGTGGAGGCATGCGGGTTTCCTTGAAAAGGGGTGCTCCACG
>JZKD02S1989429.1:0-10313 GCA_000966675.3 Picea glauca
TCTGTATGATTCTGAATCTGAAGTTTTCTTGTGGTTAGATCTATATCAGATCTAGTGATTAGGTCTGTTTTTGAGATTTATATCAGATCTACTATTTTTGGTTAGATCTGTTTCAGATTCATAGTTGAATATATCTATATCAGAACTAGCAGTCCAGATCTAATCCTATGATGTTTGCTTACTAAGAAATAGTTTTCTTTATCAGTTCAGATCTGAGTATTGTGCATACTCAGAAATTGGTTAAAGTTCAAATCAAATTGTTGATCTTTCTCTAGTTTGTTTTTCTTAAATCTAACAGTTCGGTATTATATTAATTTACTGTCCTACGGATGTGTGTTGATAGTTCTTCTAACTGAAATTTTAAAAGATGTTTCTGTTCTGCATTACTTCCCTATTTTCTAACAAGAATGAAAACCAACACCATATTGTGAAGGTAAGAGATATACTAAAACATGCCAAGAATCATCCCAAAGAGGACCAGCATCAAAGTATGAAGAGGCACAATCCATGAAAGCAAGTAGAGAAGTAATGGGTGAGATCACGATGGGCCGTGAGCAGGAACTTCATGAAAGGTAGCCTCTCTATATTCAATCACCCTATGAGTGGTGGAATCATAGAGGTGATGTCCTTGAAAAGATTCACTATAGCCAACCAGAGTGTATCGGGAATATGGAGGTGTTTATATGTTTCACCTTTCATTAGAAGTATGGACCCATGCACAAGATCCAAAAATTATGAAATGCAAAATAGAGGGTTTGTTTCCATACTGTTATCACGGGATTTGTACTTCTGCAAAGTTGTCCACAAGATCCCAATATTGTGTAACAATTGGAAGTTTCTACAACTGTCACCTAAGTAGAGACTTCCCTTGTTTTAGTGATGGAAGAAGGTCCAACACAAGGGAGGCTTCCCAGGTGACCTCAAGGGATCAAATAGCAAGATTAGCCGAGCCTACAACCCCCTATCTTGGTCACCTAAATGTTAGGTCTAGGAGAAGTAAAGAAAGTAACAAGGTAATTGGTTCACATGTATGAGACAATAAACAATCCAAAGCATAATATAGACAATTACCAAGTTATATAACTCATTAATGACCTCTTAGACACTAGATAAGCAAATAAACCAATTGTTGTTGCAAATTACAGCAGCAAGACAATGTATAACAGCAATTAATCTTTTGTAACAGCAAGAAGAAAAGGTACCCAGAAATATAGCAATTTAGCATATAAATTAAGCCTTCAACATGTGTTGTTACATTCAATTGCTAGATCTGACTTCTGAGTATCTTTAGCCACTATTCCAAGTAAGTATGCAGCAATTAAAGTAAACTCTAGTGGCTGTAGCAAACCTTTACAACAGCAGCAATAAATATCATTTGTTTGCTACGGTTAGAGTTAGTAGGGCTAGTCAAATCGCTTTGAGAGAGAGAATACTAATTCTAAGAATGTTTTTCACCACAAGAGAGTTCTAGGCCAGTGTCGTTGTCTTTCCTAGGGCAAATGGAGTCAAGCATGCAACACTTGAAGAAAGACTTAGATAATCAAGAAGAATGAGGTTCAAACTTCAAACCCTAAGGTGCAAAGCCTCCTAGGCCTTAGGACTAAACCTTCAAGAAAACGATTTCTAGGGTGCAAAGCCTCTTAGGCCCTAGATGTCGTTTTCTCTCTTCTAGATGACCTAGGCGCATTGCTCAGTCTTGGTTATTCTCTAGTGTTTGGTCTTTTATCTTGGCATTGTATTGGCAATCTATATTAAGAAAGTTTTTGTTGGGTTTTCTCCCCCATGAGGGTTTCCCAGGATAAATGTTGTCTATCTTGTGATTGTGTTTCTCTCGGTGATCCTACCTATGCTATTGTTATCTAGTAAATTGAAAAGAAACTTAATAATAGCTCAAAATTCAACAAAATCGCCTTTATAGACCCAAAAGGTAAGATTACCATCCTCTTCCAAAAATTTGCAATACACTTCGACAAATATGCAATATTCTTCAACTGAAAAAGTAAAGGAGTGCGCTAATCTTAGAAGGTGTAAACCCTAGAAAAACCCAAGGGAAACCCTAAGAAGATATTGTCCTTAAAAGAAGGGTTAAACCTAGATAAGATAAGATAAGATAATTTTATTAATGTCCAACTAATGACCACAAAAGTAGGTCAAAGGGATTGTTGAGTACAATGATGTCAATACAATGCGGGAGTACCAAAAGGTCTCCTATTAAAAGGCAATACGAAGAAAGTAAAGTGCAAAAAGGTGGAGTAGTAGAAGGTAAAAACTATCTCGAGGCATGAAAAACCCTCGGCCTCGAGCTCCGATACCTTCTCGGATGATGGGGTGCATCATAGGAGAAGGACTAAGGACAAGAGGAAACAGAAGAAAGGAAATAGATCTGTCATGGAATGGATCCATCTCTCCTACCATCCGCGGTCGAATGAAGAAAACTGAGTATAGTTGAATGTCCCAAGGGGGTACTGGTGGGATGTCTAGATCGTCTATTGCGTTGTTGGTTGATAGAGGTAGTGCACCGACGAGGTCTGGGGGATCTCCCTCATCCCTTGGGAGGGGATTTAGTCTGGCAATATCGTTGAAATCTCATGAGACGAGGGAAGGTCCCATGAGTCGAACCGATCTGGAATCCGAGACTACTGGTGTCGATCTGTCTCTTAGTGCCCCTTCCTGAGGGTAGCACCGGGAAGAAGGAGGTGATCCGTCGAATGGGGTCCTGTCTCATAGGAGGTTGAAGAGTATGGACTTGGAGTCTGAGGGCCTCCTGTATGTATAAGGCTAAACACCATTGGTCCAAGTACTTGAAGAAGCTTGTGAGGGTTTGAGCCTCTCTAAATAAATAATGAAACCGCCCCCTGATCTCATAGTAAATGGGGCATCGAAAAATGAAGTGTTCCTCAGTCTCGACCTCCTGTAACTGGCATAACTGACAGATTATGTCTAGTCGGTCAATCTGGTGGTCTGTCTCTACCCAAATTCTATGAGAGTTGACTCTAAGCTGGCCTAGGGAAATGCGAAGAGCATGTACCCACTGTCGGAATGTATACTATGGTCGAACAATGAGCCCGTCCCTATTCTCCAAGAAATGCTCAGCATAGAAAGCCATCTTTGGACGTAACCCGTCGGGGGGGTTAACCCAAGTGGTCCAGATAAACTGTCTATAAATGTCATCTTTGATGATCTTGTTCAACACCTGCTTGGTCGGTAGGAGATGGCCAGGTGCACCCAAGGAATACCGAAACAGAGGGAGGCAATCAATCTAAATGCCCACAGACCCTAAAAGATCTGAAACCCCTGCAAATCAACCCTCGGGCCCAACTCGAAGGGCTAGAGAGGGCAATAGTCTCAGAAGAGCAATAAGCCATGTACGGGTATCGATCGCGCCCCGTCGCTGAGTCGGCTAAGCCCCGGATGCGATGTAGGAAAGAGACCAGTCCGAACACTGTCTCAAGTCAGAAGGGTCGAGCCCCGAATTCTGCTAGAATGATGTGATGAGGGATTGTCTACTTGCATCTAATGATGCATCGGAGGAGAAGTGTCTGGACTCTCTCAACCGATGCCCAATCAGACTCCAATAAGGAAGGCCCCTAAATCTTTGAGCCATATAGATCAGTGAAGAGAGTCCATACGAGACATCTTGGATGAGATGTCCTGAAAATGATGGCAGAAACATTGTCTCTCAAGAAGGGCTAAAGATCCATGGACCATAACCCTTGGCAATCCGAGGTTGGAGGGTCGGTCGCAAACTGAAACAGGGTCCTGAAAACCGTACTCCCAAGTATGTGTAGGCGCTTGTGATCTCAATCTCCTCCCCTCTGAAAAAGAAATGAAGGCCTACGAACTTCTTCGACCCATTGAAGATCATAACCTTGGTTTTACCCAGGTTGACCGTCAACTGCCGAAGGTCGCAAAAGAGAGCAAGGGCATCCAATTGTCTCTATAATCCTGTTGGAGATGAGGCGATGAGGACCACATCATCAACAAAAAGCAGGATGGATATCAGAACCTGGTGGACGCGACAACCATCATCATCTTGGATATGCTCATGGAGAAAGGCCTCTAGCTCATCAATATAGATCCCAAACAAGGTGGGTGATAAGGGGCAGCCCTGTTTAACTCCGATGGTACTCCTGGTGAAATCTGACATACCGTGAGCTGTGTGGAGATGAACAAGGACCAACTCATAGAGGTGCATGATTGCAGTCAGCAAGGTATGGGAGATGCCAATGTTTCTAAGCCTCTGGAATAGAGCTTCTCTTGGGACAGAGTCGAAAGCCTTCCAAAAATCTACAAAGCAACAGTAGACTTTCGAAGACCGATGTTGTGCCTCCTCAATGATGGCTCAAAGGGTGAAGATGTGGTCAATGGTCTGATGAGCAGGTCGAAATCCTACCTGTACCTTAGCTCTGAGATGTCTACGCTCAAGCTCGCTAGAGAGCTTCCTATGGAGAGTTGTAGCATAGAGCTTCAAGAATGTGTGGCCCACCATGATCATCCTGTAATTGTTAGGATCCGAGTTGGGGCCCAATTTGTGTATCAGGTGAATGATGTGGTGTGACCAAGATGAAGGGAAACATGTACGAACCACATGGTTGAAGAGGTCAACCGAGTGAGAATCCAAAGCTCGAAGACCATGCTTAAAGAACTCTGCCTGAAAACCTTCCTCATGTGCTGCTTTGTTGTTGTTCATCACCCAAATGGCCTCTCTGATGTCCCTGTCTTAAAATAAGTAGCATGAGGAAGGTGGAGAAGTGACCTTAATATGGGCATGTCCAGGAATATCATAGAGAGTGGATACATGGGAAAACATGGAGTCGGGGTCTAGATCTGATGGGAGGGGGGAATGTCAGGGGAGGATGGTACACCAGAATTTTTGGGGGGAGTGGGTAAGGGAAATGGATAAGTCATATCTCCTCTGAGAGGTAAAGGTGTTTCTTGCGACGGAGGAGACGACGATATGAAACTTTGAGGTCGGGGTAGGAGGGGTGAGTATGGGTGAATGCATGTCGAAGTTGGCAATGGAGGGCCTTGCAGTCATCGTCGTACCGTTGGTTCATAGGGTAGGATTTGTGTTTATGGGAGGTAGAAGTGCATCGGGTGGAGTGCAGGTACGATTTGAGGGTTGCCTCCCAAATGGTGGATGAGAGGTAATCATATTTGGTAGCGGCATCGAGTGAGGAGAAGTGGTTATCAGAGGGAAGTGTCTATCAAAGGTGAGTGGAAAAGGCGTCTAGCTCCCCCTCGTCGAAGCGGAATAAAGTGCGGGGTGGGCCCTAGGGAGGGGATGTGGAGGGATGGGGGATGTCTGCTCGGAGAGAGAAGGAAAGGAGAGCATGGTCAGCAAGGGGGATGGGGAAAATAGAGAAGTGATGAATAAAGGGGAGTAAGTTATGGCTAGATAGGATGTAATCCACAACACTCGCNGAGATCACGATGGGCCGTGAGCAGG
Organism: Picea glauca; assembly: GCA_000966675.3. Lineage (NCBI taxonomy): Eukaryota > Viridiplantae > Streptophyta > Pinopsida > Pinales > Pinaceae > Picea > Picea glauca. The sequence continues at coordinate 5,450 of JZKD02S1989429.1, forward strand.
AACTTCATGAAAGGTAGCCTCTCTATATTCAATCACCCTATGAGTGGTGGAATCATAGAGGTGATGTCCTTGAAAAGATTCACTATAGCCAACCAGAGTGTATCGGGAATATGGAGGTGTTTATATGTTTCACCTTTCATTAGAAGTATGGACCCATGCACAAGATCCAAAAATTATGAAATGCAAAATAGAGGGTTTGTTTCCATACTGTTATCACGGGATTTGTACTTCTGCAAAGTTGTCCACAAGATCCCAATATTGTGTAACAATTGGAAGTTTCTACAACTGTCACCTAAGTAGAGACTTCCCTTGTTTTAGTGATGGAAGAAGGTCCAACACAAGGGAGGCTTCCCAGGTGACCTCAAGGGATCAAATAGCAAGATTAGCCGAGCCTACAACCCCCTATCTTGGTCACCTAAATGTTAGGTCTAGGAGAAGTAAAGAAAGTAACAAGGTAATTGGTTCACATGTATGAGACAATAAACAATCCAAAGCATAATATAGACAATTACCAAGTTATATAACTCATTAATGACCTCTTAGACACTAGATAAGCAAATAAACCAATTGTTGTTGCAAATTACAGCAGCAAGACAATGTATAACAGCAATTAATCTTTTGTAACAGCAAGAAGAAAAGGTACCCAGAAATATAGCAATTTAGCATATAAATTAAGCCTTCAACATGTGTTGTTACATTCAATTGCTAGATCTGACTTCTGAGTATCTTTAGCCACTATTCCAAGTAAGTATGCAGCAATTAAAGTAAACTCTAGTGGCTGTAGCAAACCTTTACAACAGCAGCAATAAATATCATTTGTTTGCTACGGTTAGAGTTAGTAGGGCTAGTCAAATCGCTTTGAGAGAGAGAATACTAATTCTAAGAATGTTTTTCACCACAAGAGAGTTCTAGGCCAGTGTCGTTGTCTTTCCTAGGGCAAATGGAGTCAAGCATGCAACACTTGAAGAAAGACTTAGATAATCAAGAAGAATGAGGTTCAAACTTCAAACCCTAAGGTGCAAAGCCTCCTAGGCCTTAGGACTAAACCTTCAAGAAAACGATTTCTAGGGTGCAAAGCCTCTTAGGCCCTAGATGTCGTTTTCTCTCTTCTAGATGACCTAGGCGCATTGCTCAGTCTTGGTTATTCTCTAGTGTTTGGTCTTTTATCTTGGCATTGTATTGGCAATCTATATTAAGAAAGTTTTTGTTGGGTTTTCTCCCCCATGAGGGTTTCCCAGGATAAATGTTGTCTATCTTGTGATTGTGTTTCTCTCGGTGATCCTACCTATGCTATTGTTATCTAGTAAATTGAAAAGAAACTTAATAATAGCTAAAAATTCAACAAAATCGCCTTTATAGACCCAAAAGGTAAGATTACCATCCTCTTCCAAAAATTTGCAATACACTTCGGCAAATATGCAATATTCTTCAACTGAAAAAGTAAAGGAGTGCGCTAATCTTAGAAGGTGTAAACCCTAGAAAAACCCAAGGGAAACCCTAAGAAGGTATTGTCCTTAAAAGAAGGGTTAAACTTAGATAAGATAAGATAAGATAATTTTATTAATGTCCAACTAATGACCACAAAAGTAGGTCAAAGGGACTGTTGAGTACAATGATGTCAATACAATGCGGGAGTACCAAAAGGTCTCCTATTAAAAGGCAATACGAAGAAAGTAAAGTGCAATAAGGTGGAGTAGTAGAAGGTAAAAACTATCTCGAGGCATGAAAAATCCTCAGCCTCGAGCTCCGATACCTTCTCGGATGATGGGGTGCATCATAGGAGGACTAAGGGCAAGAGGAAACAGAAGAAAGGAAATAGATCTGTCATGGAATGGATCCATCTCTCCTACCATCCGCGACCGAATGAAGAAAACTGAGTATAGTTGAATGTCCCGAGGGGGTACTGGTGGGATGTCTAGATCGTCTATTGCGTTGTTGGTTGATAGAGGTAGTGCCCCGACGAGGTCTGGGGGATCTCCCTCATCCCTTGGGAGGGGATTTAGTCTTGCAATATCGTTGAAATCTCGTGAGATGAGGGAAGGTCCCACGGGTCGAACCGATCTGGAATCTGAGACTACGCTGGTGTCGATCTGTCTCTTAGTGCCCCTTCCTGAGGGTAGCACCGGGAAGAAGGAGGTGATCCGTTGAATGGGGTCCTGTCTCATAGGAGGTTGAAGAGTATGGACTTGGAGTCTGAGGGCCTCCTGTATGTATAAGGCTAAACACCGTTGATCCGAGTACTTGAAGAAGCTTGTGAGGGTTTGAGCCTCTCTAAATAAGTAATGAAACTACCCCCTGATCTCATAGTAAATGGGGCACCGAAAAATGAAGTGCTCCTCAGTCTCGACCTCCTGTAACTGGCATAACTGACAGATTATGTCTAGTCGGTCAATCTGGTGGTCTGTCTCTACCCAAATTCTATGAGAGTTGACTCTAAGCTGGCCTACGGAAATGCGAAGAGCATGTACCCACTGTCGGAATGTAAACTATGGTCGAACAATGAGCCCGTCCCTATTCTCCAAGAAATGCTCAGCATAGAAAGCCATCTTTGGACGTAACCCGTCGGGGGGGGTTAACCCAAGTGGTCCAGATAAATTGTCTATAAATGTCATCTTTGATGATCTTGTTCAACACCTGCTTGGTCGGTAGGAGATGGCCAGGTGCACCCAAGGAATACCAAAACGGAGGGAGGCAATCAATCTGAATGCCCACAGACCCTAAAAGATCTGAAACCCCTGCAAATCAACCCTCGGGCCCAACTCGAAGGGCTAGAGAGGGCAATAGTCTCAGAAGAGCAATAAGCCAAGTACGAGTATCGGTCACGCCCCGTCGTTGAGTCGGCTAAGCCTCAGATGCGATGTAGGAAAGAGACCAGTCCGAACACTGTCTCAAGTCAGAAGGGTCGAGCCCCGAATTCTGCTAGAATGATGTGATGAGGGATTGTCTACTTGCATCTAATGATGCATCGGAGGAGAAGTGTCTGGACTCTCTCAACCGATGCCCAATCAGACTCCAATAAGGAAGGCCCCTAAATCTTTGAGCCATATAGATCAGTGAAGAGAGTCCATACGAGACATCTTGGATGAGATGTCCTGAAAATGATGGCAGAAACATTGTCTCTCAAGAAGGGCTAAAGATCCATGGACCATAACCCTTGGCAATCCGAGGTTGGAGGGTCGGTCGCAAACTGAAACAGGGTCCTGAAAACCGTACTCCCAAGTATGTGTAGGCGCTTGTGATCTCAATCTCCTCCCCTCTGAAAAAGAAATGAAGGCCTACGAACTTCTTCGACCCATTGAAGATCATAACCTTGGTTTTACCCAGGTTGACCGTCAACTGCCGAAGGTCGCAAAAGAGAGCAAGGGCATCCAATTGTCTCTATAATCCTGTTGGAGATGAGGCGATGAGGACCACATCATCAACAAAAAGCAGGATGGATATCAGAACCTGGTGGACGCGACAACCATCATCATCTTGGATATGCTCATGGAGAAAGGCCTCTAGCTCATCAATATAGATCCCAAACAAGGTGGGTGATAAGGGGCAGCCCTGTTTAACTCCGATGGTACTCCTGGTGAAATCTGACATACCGTGAGCTGTGTGGAGATGAACAAGGACCAACTCATAGAGGTGCATGATTGCAGTCAGCAAGGTATGGGAGATGCCAATGTTTCTAAGCCTCTGGAATAGAGCTTCTCTTGGGACAGAGTCGAAAGCCTTCCAAAAATCTACAAAGCAACAGTAGACTTTCGAAGACCGATGTTGTGCCTCCTCAATGATGGCTCAAAGGGTGAAGATGTGGTCAATGGTCTGATGAGCAGGTCGAAATCCTACCTGTACCTTAGCTCTGAGATGTCTACGCTCAAGCTCGCTAGAGAGCTTCCTATGGAGAGTTGTAGCATAGAGCTTCAAGAATGTGTGGCCCACCATGATCATCCTGTAATTGTTAGGATCCGAGTTGGGGCCCAATTTGTGTATCAGGTGAATGATGTGGTGTGACCAAGATGAAGGGAAACATGTACGAACCACATGGTTGAAGAGGTCAACCGAGTGAGAATCCAAAGCTCGAAGACCATGCTTAAAGAACTCTGCCTGAAAACCTTCCTCATGTGCTGCTTTGTTGTTGTTCATCACCCAAATGGCCTCTCTGATGTCCCTGTCTTAAAATAAGTAGCATGAGGAAGGTGGAGAAGTGACCTTAATATGGGCATGTCCAGGAATATCATAGAGAGTGGATACATGGGAAAACATGGAGTCGGGGTCTAGATCTGATGGGAGGGGGGAATGTCAGGGGAGGATGGTACACCAGAATTTTTGGGGGGAGTGGGTAAGGGAAATGGATAAGTCATATCTCCTCTGAGAGGTAAAGGTGTTTCTTGCGACGGAGGAGACGACGATATGAAACTTTGAGGTCGGGGTAGGAGGGGTGAGTATGGGTGAATGCATGTCGAAGTTGGCAATGGAGGGCCTTGCAGTCATCGTCGTACCGTTGGTTCATAGGGTAGGATTTGTGTTTATGGGAGGTAGAAGTGCATCGGGTGGAGTGCAGGTACGATTTGAGGGTTGCCTCCCAAATGGTGGATGAGAGGTAATCATATTTGGTAGCGGCATCGAGTGAGGAGAAGTGGTTATCAGAGGGAAGTGTCTATCAAAGGTGAGTGGAAAAGGCGTCTAGCTCCCCCTCGTCGAAGCGGAATAAAGTGCGGGGTGGGCCCTAGGGAGGGGATGTGGAGGGATGGGGGATGTCTGCTCGGAGAGAGAAGGAAAGGAGAGCATGGTCAGCAAGGGGGATGGGGAAAATAGAGAAGTGATGAATAAAGGGGAGTAAGTTATGGCTAGATAGGATGTAATCCACAACACTCGC
>JZKD02S1989440.1:29607-61461 GCA_000966675.3 Picea glauca
ATTTTATATCACACTTGAGCAAATTGAATATATATAGGTGACTGAGGTAACCAAAGGATATATAAGCTGCATTTCAGAGGGAAGGTGAAGAAAATAAGTTCTTAATTCAAGGGAGGATAAATTATTTTGATGATGTTTTCTAAGGTATGTAATTTATAGGTCATCTCACCATTTTCGCAATAACTTGTTTTATATAATGATTCAGACTGTGAAATTGATAGGCCATTGAGGAAACATATCCAAGTATATGTGGGAAAAAATTTAGCATGTGGGTCATTGTATTTTTAGAGTTACACTCTGTGGAAAATAGGGTTTGTGGTTAGTCCTGAAACTAGTCTAAAACAAGTGTTTCGGGTTAAAACGTCATAACTTCCTCATAAAAGATCCAAATTTAGTAAGAATAAATGTGTTGGTTAGAGTACAATATTTAGTATGTTGTGTAACATTTTTATATACATTCAAAAAATATTTCATGCAGGGCACGCTCTACAAAGCCACCCTCTATAATAAGCCAGAATTCAGCAAGGTATGTCATTTTTTCTATAAATCCTTTTTTGAGAGGTTCCAAGTAGTGACACCTGGAGGAATTGCATAAAAAAAACTGAAGAACATTGTTTACCACTTTCATATCTTTATTCATTACAGTGCATAGTTATGATTCTTTCAAGTTGGGGTTGTTGACTAATCCCAAACTAGTCATGTGAGACTAAAGAAAAGTTTGATGAAAATGCTAGTCTCTTGTTGTGAAAGTTAAGGAAGGTTTGAAGGTATGTGATCATATACACCAGGTATATTAAAGAGTTACAAATCATATTTGGATGATGAAATTGATGAGGGCTTTTGGTTAAGGTACATTTTGGGTACATGGTTGAGACAAGTAGTTGATGAGTTGGCACATACCTGAGGTGTATAGTTGATGATGTTGGTACATATTGATGAGTCATAGTTGATGGGTAGTTGACACATGATTGGTACATACTTGGTACATGGTTGTATTCACTTTTTTATGGTACACGTTGATTACAAGTTGTTTGGTACAGGTTGGTGCATGGTTGATGCACTTGTTTATGGTACAGGTTGATTATAGGTTGAGGTACAGGTTGATGCATGGTTGACGCATGGTTCAAGTTTATTGGTACAAGTTTATAGTGGTATATCTCACAATGATAGTGTGACAGTGGTTCCATCATTCTACTTATTCTTCATGGCGGTTGGACAATCCAAGGACAGGTGGTTGTAGCCATCTTTCGATTGTATCCGGAGAACTTAGGGGGTTGTAGCCTCCTTCTAGTTGTAGCCAGAGAATAGGGGAGTTGGATCTTGCTTCAGGTTGTAGCCTGAGAATCAAGGGGGTTGGATCCTCCTTCCAGTTGCTGCTATAAAATAAAGGAAGTTGGTGCTTCCAATGAATGTAATTATTCAATAAATATAAGAAAAATCATTCCATGGTTTTCTCCTACTTTAGGTTTCCACGTAAAACAGTGGTTGTACTTTGTATGTGTATGATTGTTCATTTTTTCATTGCTTATTTACTCTATAGTTATTGGATGATAATACTACATTGATATAACACTTGGATTATATGGTTAAAAAGGATCAAAATGATCTATTACTGATTCATCCCCCCTCTTAGTAATCCAACACCCTCCACCTTCCAAAGTCTCATGAATCATGTGTTTCATCCTTTTCTTCATCATTTTTTCTTAGTTTTATTTGATTATGTTCTCATCTATAGTAAAAATTTGACATCACATATTTCCCATGTGGATCAGGTTCTCCATCTACTCTCTCAGCACCAAATTTTCCTCAAACAATCTAAATTTTCCTTTGGCACCTCAAAAGTGGAGTACCTAGGTCATATTTTTGGCAAGGACGGTGTACAGGTGGATCCTAATAAAATCGAAGCTATGCAGGATTGGCCTCGCCCTAAAAATCTTAAGATTTTGTGTGGATTTATGGGTTTAACATGTTATTATTGCAAGTTTGTTAATAATTATGGAAAAATTGCAACACCTCTCATTGTTCTCCTTAAAAATAATTTCTTCACTTGGACTATGTTAGTTAATCAATCCTTCCATGCCTTGAAACAATCTATGTGCATGACTCCTTTCCTAACACTTTCTGACTTCACCAAGGGTTTTGTCTTGGAATGTGATGCTTTAGGAAAAGGAATTGGGGTGGTCCTCGTGCAAGATGGTTGACCTTTGGCCTTCACCAACACACAAATTTCAAACAAACATTTGAGCCAATCAATCTATGAAAAGGAAATTTTGGCTATTTTGCATGTCATGGATATCTAGTGTTCTTATCTATTGGGGAAATGATTCTAGATTAAAATTGATCACCATAGCCTCAAGTATTTTTTGGAACAAATAATTTCATCCCCAGAGAAAAAAAAAATGGGTAACCAAGCTATATGGCTATGATTATGAGATCATATACAAGAAGGGGAAATAAAAATTGGTCGTTGATGATCTTTCCAGAAAATATGAAGAAGAAGGGTCCATATTTTCCCTCTCCTTCATTGTACCTTATTGTCTCCACACTTCTCTCTAGGAATGGTTGCAAGACATCCCAAAATCTCTCACTTGATCCAGCAATTGCAAGAAAATTATGAAGCTTATCCAGGGTAATCTTAGCACAATAATGATCTTCTCTACAAAATACATCTATATTTAATAAAAAAATCACAACTTAAATCTACGGTGCTTTATGAGATTCATGCTTCACCCACCGTGTGGCATTCAAGGTTTACCAAAACCTATGAAAGGGTCAAACACTATTTTTGGGGGGATGGTATGAAACCAGACGTCCGTACTTTGTGTCTGAATGTGATTTCTATCAATGAAATAAGGGAGAAACATTCAAATCCCCCAACACACTCCAATTCCTTCTAATTCCACTTTTATTTGGAGGGATATTTCTATGGATTTCATTATGGGCCTACCTAAATATGGAAACAAAAAAATCATCATGGTGGTGACTGATCGTCTTTCCAAATATCCTCATTTATGTTCATTTTAACATATCTTCATTGCATCCATAGTGGCTCAAATTTCCATGGATAATATCTTCAAATTTCATGGCATTCCAGATTTTGTTGTCCCTGACAGGGATCCCACATTCACCAACAATTTTTGGCAATATTTGTTCAAGCTGCAGGGCACCCAATTACATCGCAGCACCTCCTGTCATCCCTAGATTGATGGCCAAACTAAAATTTTCAACAAGTGTTTGGAAACATATTTAAGGTGTTTTTCATCTGACCACCAGCATCACTGGGCTTAGTGGTTACCACTAGATGAATGGTAGTACAACACATCTTACCATATAGCTACTCACATGACTCCTTTTGAAGCATTTTATGGAAAAACTCCACTTCTAGTTATCTCATACATTCCAGTTGTCTCTAAGGTTCAGGAGGTTGAAAAAAATATTACAATATGTAACGCCATTCTCCATACCCTCAAAGACAATTTGGTGATGGCTTAAAATCGCATGAAGCAGCAAGCCGATCAAATTCATTCTGAACATCAATTTTTTTAAGGGGACCAGGTGTTTCTTTATCTACAACCTTATAAGTAGAATTCACTCAAATTTGAACATTTCCATAAGCTTTCTCCCAAATTTTATGGTCCTTACACCATTCTCAAGCATGTGGGGCCTGTCACCTACCGGTTCACTTTTCCAAGTGATTCTAAGCTACATCATGTTTTTCATGTCTCATGCTTAAAGAAGGTGATTGGAACTAAGTTCCAAACTCAAACCCATCTCCCTGATTTGGATGAAGAAGGTTCCATTTAGTTACAGCCCCAATAAATCTTAAACCAGCGTGAACATCATCCCTGTCAGGGCACCATCCAGGAAGTGTTAGTGCAATGGAAAGATACAACTCCAGAAGATGCCACCTGAGATTCCACTACCATTTTGTAACATTTTTCTCATCTCAATCCTTGAGTACGGGCTTTTTTTTCAAGGGGGAAGGTATGTTAGGGACCTAACCTTCTTAACCCTTGATCCATAATTGATATTTTAAAGACTTGGTTAAGTAATTTGCATGAGTTGATTTACCATTTAGGAATTAAAGAGAAGAATAATATTTAATGAAAGAATGTTGCAACCATCATAAATAATGAAGAATAGAAAATAATCACTAATAAAAACAAACCATAACGTCAAATATTGATAATGGAGTTCGACAAAGTTACCTACATCTTTGGGCCTTTGTCTCAGTGGGGGAGGATTTCTTATTAATCTTCAATGCTTCAAAAATACATCAGAAGTACATCAAATGGATTACAAACTAGTTTGGTTGTGTTCTGATCGACCTCAAGAATCCAACACAACTAATGGAACTGAAAAATGTTGAGTGTAGCTCCCACAAATGGCCTCCAAAGTTCACTTCCTCAATGGCTTCCTTGCATAAAAATGGATTAAGCTTCACAACTTAGCATAATTCTACTAATTTGAACCTCTCCTAATTGTCAAGAACACTCAGTTTGTATATAATTTTGGTTGGGGATCCTATCCCAACTTCCTCCCAAGATCTAGCCTCAAATAGGGCTCCAGATCCTCCAATAATGGGCAAAATCCCATTAAAATTAGGATGAAATAACAAAAAAATCCAATAATATGGTTTAAAAACCCACTTTTGCAAAATTCATGTGTGTGCGCCCATTTTTTCCTGGTCCTCTGGTCATATGGGAAACAATGTGGCCATCTGCTAGGCATTGGTGCCCTAGTCCTCCGCACTCCAGGTCATATGTGTGTGCCATGTGGCCTTGGTCTTTGGCTTGGTCCTCCAATCTAGCTCATGATCCAGTGCCTTGGTCGACAGGCTAGTGTCAATTCAAATATAAATTATGCCACTTGTATTAATAAGTTATACATGAGCCCAGTTGGATAGCGCGTAGAGGTTGGAACGTTGGCGTGCTCGGAGGTCGAGGGTTCATGCCCGATGAAGTGCAAAAAAATTTTGAGCCGACCCTCATTGACCTCATCTAGGGTGCTATGTGGTGCCCTATGATTGGGCCATTTGTCACCCTATGATTTTCCACTGTACAATCTAGTCAGTGCATAGTCACCCTGCCAGTTAGTTTGCACAGTCAACACACCTACCATGTGTCACACCCAGATCTTTCCATGTCATTTCCATGTGTCATCTATACCCTGCCATGTATCATGAATTGATCCTACCATGTCACTATATGAACTGCCATGTCAACATCTGTACAGTCCAGTCATTCGCCACATTAACACTTGAAAACACCAAAAATGGTTGACATGTGTCACATCCTAGTGCTACCACATCAGCATGATGACATCATATTCCATGTCATGATGATGTATTGTTGACATTAGCAGTACAGGATATTGACTGTGGACTTTGACATTTTTCTGTTTGGGAAAAATTTCAGATCGCCATAACTTTGCCATACAGAGTCCATTTTCGAAAAATAATATATTGTTGGAATCGACACGATGAGCCCTATGCGATGGTGCTAGTTTCATATGATTATGAGAACTCTGAAATTTTGGCCTTCCTAGATCCATTTTGGGTCATTCCTCCCCACTGAGACCTTTTGGTCCTCCAAAAGGATATTAACTAGACATCAAGTGCGGGATAGGCCTCCTCACTTGTCCTTTGTCTTTAAAATATGTCATGTGCACCTATCACATCACAATCAATTACATAATAATGATGACAACTAAAATCACATTGTTAGCCATTTGAACTCATTTGCATCTTTATGAGCCCACTACAATCCATTTAGAAAACATTAGCAGTGATAATATCGGAAATATGTTGAAAATGAACCAATATGTTTGACGGGCTTGCATGACATTAACTTATCTTGAAGCAAATTATGATTGAACTCACAGCCTACAACCATCTCATATTCATGCTTAAGATCAATTGTTTTACTTGGCACAATTATAGGTGTATTTCTTGCATAAGCTACCTTCTTTAATTGTTCCATTGTTAGAAGATATTGATTTGCTTTAATATCATGAGCATGTACAACATATTTAGTTCCCTTGTTAAACAAGTGTATTGATTATGTTCCTTGAAGAAGATTTCTTTGAGATCATATAAATAAGGGATACCTAATACCATTACACATGTTTCTAGCGGCACCACATCACATATTACTTCATCCACATACTTAGATGTAATTGAAAACTTTATGATACATTTCTTTTTTATAGGAAATTTGTGATCTTTTCTTATCCAATTTAGTGAATAGGGTTTGTGATGTAACTTAGTTTTTAATCCCAATTTCTTAACCACTTCTTTTGAAATTAAATTAGATTGAGATCCGTTATCTATCAATGTATCGATCTTAGTATGTTTCATAATGGCCCTTGTTGAGGAAAAGATATGAAATGATATTACTCAAGCATTTTCAGATTTTGCTTGGTTAAAGCAAAATAGATGGTAATGTCACCCTAGGTTTATAGCCATCAAAAATAAAATACTAACTCACAAGTATTAATTACAAGTGCTTTGGCTAGTCTTTTTCACAAATAAAAACTTGTTGAAAATTTCATTTTAATACAATTTTCTGAATATAATAGTTGTTGAAAACAAATGTAAAGACAGAAGTAAGACACCAAGATGATAATAAATATAGATGAGACATAAAGAAATCCTTTATTTCATTCCAATTCACCAAAGAGTCATTTTCTTTACAAAATCTCATATAGAAATTTTGGACCAAAGTCAAACTTAGACATCCTCAATGGAACATACAAAAGGAACTCTAACAGAAAACCAAAACTGAACTCTAAAAGTTGGATCAGCTTGCCATAGATTTCTTCCCACGCGACTTTGCACAATAGCCTTTGTCAATCATGAAAACCAATTCACAAAATGACAAGTCTACACAGACTATCAAAGATAGATCAACACCTCTGAAAAACAAGTGTTTGAATGATGTAATTCAGCCCTGAATGTTGTTGTCTACAATAAGACCCTGCTATCATAAAAGAGAATTAATCTTGTGATAAATTAAGGAATGAATCAAAACTGAACTATCTCAACATAAACTCAAAGAGAAAACCTTAGTATGCTTCTCCTTCTATCCTCCTCTTGTTCCTCCCTTTATTTTGCCTTTAAGCAACATAGAATTGATTGAAGTAGTTGAACCAACTCATTAGTTAAGTTAATTAAGAACTCAACCAACTTTTTAGTTAAGGGGAGGAAAGTAATAACTCATAATAAGGGTTTTAAATAAATAATAACTAGTAGTTGGGACCCCTTGTAACTCCCATTTATCTCTTAACCATTATAACATAACTAGTCAATTAAGCAAGAACAACTCTCCTTGTGACTCCCATCATCACTTGCACATTTGACCATTTATTTCATTTATATTTGACATTGTTTTAAAAAATGCATTACTTATATATCCAAAAATAAAACATGCTGTCCAAAAATCCCTGAAGTCAACTATCATCAACAATAGATAAAATAAAAAAAACTCAAAAGTCATATTTCCCACTCTGAGATGCAATCTTTCCTTGATTTTTGTTGTCACCCTTTGATTTTCATGAATTTTCCTTTGGTTGCGTTGAGACTTTAGGCCTAATTGTTGATCACATGAGAACAATCATCCCTCAAATGCATCTAGGAAGACATGTATTTATCTGGAGGGTGATGAAGGGGTAGCAGTTTCTTTTCCTTTGTAAAGGGCATGGTGGGCCTCAGTTTTCAACCTTTTTCTAGCATGAGAGGATTGAACTGGTGAGTGAATAGGTGCATCTTGGATAATGGGGTTAATAGGCAGGGGAGAAGGTAGGGATAAATTGGGCCAGCCACGATGTTGGGAGACTATCGGGTGGACAATCTCTTGCCATCCATTGTTTTCGGGAACCTCGGGTTGCAATGAGACATGAGGGGGCACGAGAATACCAGGGGATTGTGGAGCTTGGAAAGGAGACCTTTCAGGCCTAGGTTGGACCATTCCTTGCCCAATCCAATTGAAAAATCTAGCCTGAAACAAATGGCCAAGATCTTGTGAGTCAACATCAAAATGTATGGAGAACCTTGGCCTTCTTGGGCCTCTATTCCAATTACCTCTCCCTCAGTTGCCTCGGCCATGTATACCTCGGCCGAAAAAACTCATTACTGCATGCATGATGGATTGGAAAATAGTCTTTTAAACAACCATACATGATAACTCTTTAAAAATATGAAATAGATTTTGGCTCAGCACATATCAAGCTCATGCAATCCAATCCATAAAAATTGTTTAACTGTTGTTAATTAGTAGGGGGTGAACAAAGGTCCTGGGATATGCAAGGTGCTTGTAATTAGAAAAAAAATGATAAAATGAGGGGGAAAGAAACATAGTTACTGCTCAGAGACCACAACAATCAACTGTAATGCGACCAAAAAGAACACCACTATAATCCAACGACTTTAAACTACTTCGATACAAAAATTTTCTTGACTATAATTAATTTTAGAACAGGGAGTGAAAAATGAATGTGGGAAGGTGAGGGGGTTGTAATTAGTGGAAAGAGAAATAATGGTAGGGAAAGAGAGTGATTATTGTTCATAAAAATTAATTAAGTGATCCACAAAACCATTCTATAAAGAAATATATCAACCAAATTACCATTGTGACCCAAAAAACCACTACTGTGCATAATTCAAACAATTATGGGCATTAACTTGTTCACTGTTTGAAATCAAATATTTAACACAGTGTCATCAACCAAGACAATACGCATTCCACAACAATTTATGGAGGAGTTGTGTTCCTCTTATTTATCCAATCAACATCTTATAACAATTCTCAAATTTATAAACAATAACTATTTCGACTTTGTTCATCATCAAAATCAACCACTGCCCATGAATTATTCCAATCATCAAATACAAACTCAAATGTCGTGCTCGATTTTGTCTTTTAATAATTTGATAATTGAATTTCCATGAAATTATACTATCACAACGTCAGTTCCAATCACTGTTTAAAAGTAGAGTATTCATTTAGCATACAAAGTGGATAGTTAACACCACAATTCGTATTCAAACTTGCAAGATCTTGACTTTCCATTTAAACACACAGACAACAATTACCACTCCAACTCACACTACGTTGTAGAAAACACAAAATAATTCAATCAATGCAAGTGTATTTTTGTGACTATATAGGCCCAATTTTCTTTGACTCTAAACAATCAAAATGCTGGGCTATCCATCCAACTCAACGAGGCATCAACAACAGGCCCAATTTTAAAAAAATCGAACAAACTACAACAAGCCATGCTCAAAAACCTGTGGCTTCCTCCAATGGAGAAATCAATTAATACTAATAACATCACAGTGGATAACCATGCCATAGTTACCATGATTTCAATGTTCCAATCTAACAATTTTAAAACACACAGTCACAACATTTGTATTTCGACCTATCGTGCCAAGCTATCAATCCAACACAAGGAGGCAGCAACAGTATTTCTCAAATCAATAAAATTGCAACCAAAACCATACTATGTAACAACTCATTCCCATCCTTGATAACACAATTAAATATCCATAACATGTACAGTGGATGGAAATGCCATAAGCACCCTGAATGAAATAACCATTTAGCCATTAAAACACATAGTTACAATAATCATTGATTCATGTTGTAGGAACACCACTCATACCAATGCATTATGCATGAAGCGTCATTGTGCATCAATCAATTGGAACTAATTCCTAGTTAACATATCAACAATCCTAATACAACAGACAGTGACTGTGTATCAACCCCATTTTCTAATCAACCAACTTCAATGTTGAGCTTAACAAATTGTCTTTCATAATAACCAATTTCAGTGACTATAACCCAAAACCACTGTCAGGATAATCAACAGAGACGAGTCAATAATACGACATTATCGACAATGCATCACCAACCTATAACCATCGACCATGTATCCAACATGACATAAAGGGTTCCCTTTATCAAAACTGAGCTTGTAGTGATCACGGATTGGCCCTGTGAACCAACACAGGGATACATGGGGTCGATTCCTAACAATATATAGAAACATTCGAGACCAATGGTGTATGCACAGGTTATACCACCAACTTATTCACAAACAGGGTGACAATCCCATGATAGAGGAGACTATGAACAAAGGTTCAAGGCTCCATTTTGATTCAGCAGCGACACCTAGAAAATGCAGGGTATAACCCTCATGGCCTCCCAATCAACCCAAGAATGTTGAGACAGGACAAGGTCGAGACATAACGGTCACATTAAGCAATCCCCTAGGAAAAAAACCATCACAACCTCCTGTGTGACATGAACAAACTCATACCCAAGTGAAGCAAAGCATAGTGACACAGTATGTTCAAAACCCCATAACAACAAAAGACTGGGTATGGAAAACAAAGACATGGAGATAGCCAGACACTCTAAAACAAATGAAAAACCCTCTGGCTAAAACCATCAAGAATGACAGAGAGACCTTATGGTTGCCAATACTCAGAACAAACGATAACTCTGTGACATCAAACTTCATTACAAAAAGAAAACACCAACGATTCATTCTAGAAAAAGTTGCCAAATAACACAGATTCTATACTTAAGGAAAGCATAAACCCAAACATTTGAGCCAATATCTATTTCATAACCAGAGAAGACTCATGGATGGCCAAAACAAAATACATACTTGTAATCAAAACACCTTAAAACGTGAGTTGGCCAAGCAGTTCTCCCTCTGCTAGAAAATCGGAGCGTAACCATAGCAACCAAGTTGAACAATAGTCTGATTAGGGTGGTGGACAGCGAAGGAGTAAGGGTGATGTGCAATAAATGCACGTCACCTCCATTCATAGTCCATTAATTTCTTAGTACATGTCATCAAGCTTTCCATTAACAGAATTAATCAAACCATGTATCGAAATCATCAACCATTAAAACCAATAGTGCGGCCCATATCAAACTTATGCCATAACATAATCACCACTCCATATAACTCAATCAAATCACATAACCATTAACTTGCTAGCTAGGATTTAACCATAATCATTTTAATCTTCCATGCATGTAGTGTAGTATATTTGTATAGTTAGATCCCTTTTCCTTTTGCATTTGTTATATTGTTTTTTCCTTTTTCCAACTACTCTTTATGTATTATTACTAACATGTATATTGTGCAGGTGTCCCAAGAACAGATATCAATGATATCAATGAATAGCATAGGCTGTAGTAACATAAAATTAGAGCTTAGAACATAACATGCCTTATTCATAATTTACTTGTTGCACATAGAACCAACACAAAATAATCCCAATCCATCGCCAGTAAAAACAAGATCTCATCGACCATGTAAGAAGTGTCGAACAACATCACAACCATTAAATCAGAGCCATACCTGATCTCCAATCTACAAGGGGGTCCCAACCTACTAGTATTATTTATATGTTAGCTTATAATAATAGGCTTTAGCAATACTTTGTGGGCTAAACTTTATTGAGATTTAAATTGTCAACAACCCTTATATGAAAAAATTTACTTCTTGAATCAAAACCATCACCAATTTTACCTGTCAAACCAACTTCTATAATCTTAGACTCATCACTTGAATCCGACCCCAATTATGTTGGTCATGTTTTTGTTGCAACTTTTTTCCTCCCTTTCATCTCTGTGAACCACTTTAGTCTCTTCTCTGGTTGCAATTTCCAGCAATGTTCTTCAACGTGACCTTCTTTCTTGCAATGCTTGCAAGAGAGCTTATCTTCCTTCACTGTCATTTAATTTTCTTTCTTCCCATTCCCCTTGCCTTTTCCTTCTTTCGTTGAAGATGATTCCCTTGATACAATAACTCCAGTTTTTCCTATTTCAATATATGTTTCTTGAACATAAACCTCATCAAGATTATTAGTTCCAAACATAAATATAGTATTACAAATATAAGTAGGAAAACCTCCTATATAATTCATAAGAGTTTATTTTGTAGTCAATGGAACATCTAACATCAAAGCCATCTTGTGAAATTCATTTGTATATTCCTGCATCGACTATCCTTTTCTTAACTTAAGACTTTTCCATTCAATTAAATCATTTTCCTTATATCCCAATGGATAGAACTATTTTCTAAGTGAGGAAATAAAGTCATACCATGATGGAAAAATCTTACCAACCTTATAAGTTCCATGTTGCATCTTACTTTTCCACCAGATGAGAGTTGTGCCTTCAAGACGAAGCAATGCCAATCTGATTTTGGTTTCCTCATCTTTGATTTGTTGCATATTACAATATACCTCCATCTATCTAACCTAGTTATCAATTTTCTCAGCATTAACTTCATCGTCATACATAGGAAAAACAAATTTTACATCAAGTTTAAGTAATGGCATATCAGGCTTATGTTTATGGGAATGTTTTCTTCAAGAAGTAGCATTTGAACTTGTACTTGTACTTGAAGAAGAAGATGGAGATGAAGGAGGTGAAGGAGGAGATTTTGGAGGGTCCTCTCCTTTTTCACTTTTGTCTTTCTTTGAAGATTCCCCTTGAACCATTCTATTATGTTCCAAGTAATCATCATACAATACTTTTACCATATCCGACATGGCAAAGAAATTTCTTTGAAACTCTCTTTCATTTTGAGAAAGTCCTTCTTTCGATGCCATCTTCTCACTTTGAGATGTCCTCTTTCTTGATACAATCTTGGGATATCCTTCTACAAGATCTCCTTCACCATGACTTAGCTTTTCCCTGGTAATCATGCATACTCAAAAACAACCAACTGTCAACCTACTCTGATAGCACTTGATCCGTAATGGATCTTTTAAAGACTTGGTTAAGTAATTTGCATGAGTTGATTTACCATTTAGGAATGAAAGGGAAGAAGAATATTTAATGAAAGAATGTTGTAGCCATCATAAATAATGCATAATAGAAAATAATCACTAAGAACATCAAACCATAACGCCAAATATTGATAATGTAGTTCAACAAAGTTTCCTATGTCTCTGGGCCTTTGTATTAGTGGGGGAGGCTTTCTTATTAATATTAAATGCTTCAGAAATACATAAAAAGTACATCAAATGGATTAATGGTTGTTCTCTTCTCGACCTCAAGAATCCAACACAACTGATGACACTAAAAAAGGTTGAGCATAGCTCCCAGAAATGGCCTCCAAAGTTCTCTTCCTCAATGGCTTCCCTACATAAAAAGGGCTTAAGCTTCAAAACTTAGCATAATTCTACTAATATGAACCTCTCCTGATTTTCAATAACACCTGGTTTATATATAATTTGTGTTGGGGATCCCATCCCAACTTCCTCCAAATATCTAGCCTCAAATCACGCTCCACATCCTCCAATAATGGGCAAAATCCCATTAAAACCAGGTTGAAATAACAAAAAAATACAATAATATGGTTTAAAACCCACTTTGGAAAAATTCATGTGTGTGTGCCCCTTTTTCACGGGCCCCTGGTTATATGGGAAACCATGTGGCCATGTGCTAGGTGCTGGCGCCCTAGTCCTTCGCACTTCAAGTCATATGCATGTGCCATGTGGCCTCGGGCTCTAGCTTTGTCCTCCAGTTTAGATCCTAGTCCAACACCTTGGTCGGTGGGCTATCCCTGCTAATTGAGTGCATATCCCCCCAAATAATGTTCTACACCAATTCAAATATAAACTATGCCACTTGTATTAACAACTAATACATGTGCCCAGTTGGATAGTGTGTAGAGCTTGGAAAGTTGGCGTGCCCGGAGGTCGAGGGTTCGAGCCAGATGGAGTGAAAAAATTTGTTGAACCAACCCTCATTAGCCTCATCTGAGGTGCCACATGGTTCCCTATGATTGTGCCACATGTCACCTTTTGATTTTCCATTGTACATTCCACTCCGCGTAGTCACCCTTCTAGTCAGTTTGGATAGTCAGCACACCTGTCACCTGTCACGTGTCACATTCTAGTCAGTTTGGATAGTCATCTTTCCATGTCACTTCCACCTATCATTTGTACCCTACAACGTGTCATGTGTACCCTACCATGTGTCATGACCTGAGCCTACAACGTCACTGTACGGACTTCCATCTCAGCATGTGATTATCCCCCAAATAATGTTCTACGCCAATTCAAATATAAATTATGCCACTTGTGTTAACAACTAACACATGTGCCCAGTTGGATAGCGTGTAGAGGTTGGAAAGTTGGCATGCCCGGAGGTCGAGGGTTCGAGCCAGATGGAGTGCAAAAATTTTTGAACCAGCCCTCATTAGCCTCATCTGAGGTGCCACATGGTTCCCTATGATTATGCCACATGTCACCTTGTGATTTTCCATTGTACATTCCAGTCTACGTAGTCACCCTTCCAGTCAGTTTGGATAGTCAGCACACCTTTCATGTGTCACGCCCGAAGCTTTCCATGTCGCTTCCACCTATCATTTGTACCCTACAACGTGTCATATGTACCCTGCCATGTGTCATTATCTGAGCCTACAACGTCACTGTACGGACTTCCATGTCAGCATCTATATAGTCCAGTCATATGCCACATCAACACCCAAAAATGCCTGACATGTGTCGTGTCTTGGTGTTTCCATGTCATCATGTTGATGTCATGATGACATCATCTACCATGTCATGATGACATACTATTGACATCAGCAGTACAGATTGTTGACTTCTGACTTTGAATTTTATGTCTATTTGGGAAAAATTTCAGATCGCAATAACTTTGCCATATGAAGACCATTTTTGATAAAGAATATATTGTCAGAATCAACATGACAAGCCCTATGTGATGGTGATGGTTTCATCTGATTCTAAGTACTTTGAAATCTTGGCCTTACTAGATCCATTTTGGATCAACCCCTCATGTAGGTAGAATAATATAGTTTCCATGTAATAAACTTCGACATTAATTTACAAGGCCTATTTAATAAATGTGAACAATTCAATGTAAGAAGAACTAATAGAAGCTTTCGCTTCTAGAAAGATATTCCACTAGAAGGTTCTTTAAAAGATAGAATTAGAATAAATAAGAGTAGAAGGCATGAGAAGTATTTTTCTTGATAATTATTGTAATAGAACGCTACTCTACAAGAGGTTTCCCCCTCGAAGAGCCAAGTAAACATTKTTTCCTATCAATAAAGGTATTATTATGGTGTTGTGGTTTCATAGTTTGTGTTGTTTCRTTGCTATTCTCTACAATATTTTTGTTTTTGCACTATTATAATAAATTTGGTACCTTACARTTGCCCAAAACAGTGAATCAACATGATTCCATTATGGTGGTGGTGAATAAATTGACTAAATCCGCACATTTTATTCTGGTAAAGACCACACACAASGTAGAAAATATTGCAAAAACTTATATAAAGGAAGTTKCTAGGTTACATGGAGTACCTAAGGCAATAGTTTCAGACAAAGATATCAAATTCACATCCAAGTTTTRAAAAGGTTTGTTCAAAGGATTTGGGACAAATTTAAATCTTAGTACAATATATCACCCAAATTCAAATGGGAAAATAGATAGGACTAACATGATAATGGAGGACATGCTTAGAATGTATTTGATGGATCAACCATCAAAGTGGGAAGATTATAGTCATTTAGTTGAATTTTCCTACAACAGTGGGTATCAAGCCTCGTTGAAAATGAGTCCATTTGAGGCATTGTATGGAAAAAAGTGTAACACACCCATGATTTGGGATAGTCCAACAGACAGAGCAGTTGTTGGGCCAAAATTGTTAAAAGAAGTGGAAGAGAATATGGAATAGATAAAACCAAATTCAAAAGTTACCTAGGATAGGAAAAAAAATTATGCAAACAAAAATATAGTTTTTAGAGATTTTAAAGTGGGAAAACATGTGTTTTTGAAAGTGAAGGCAAAGAAAAGTTTGTTAAGATTAGGAAGTTTCCCGAAGCTGGAAGCAAGATATTGTGGAACTTTTGAAATATTAGAAAAAATAGGATCATTTGCATACATGCTAGCATTCCCTGCATCCATGAGAGTGAATAATGTATTTTATGTTTCATTATTAAAGAAATATGTGACTAACCCTAGCCACATAATTGACTGGAATGTGATCCAAGTGGAGCATGAAGGGGATTTTCAAGTGGAACAAATATGCATCCTAGAACAAAAGGTCAAAGTGCTCAGAAATAAGGCCATAGGGTTGGTAAAGGTTCAATGGACCTACTATGGTCCTGAATATGCTACATAGGAGCATGAAGAATACATGCAGGCAGAGTACCCAAATTTTTTTGACAATTTTGAAGAAAACAGAATGCAAGACTCCATTTTGAGCAGCTAGAGTTTCATAACCACATCTCAGAGTCCTAGATAATTGCATCTAGGACCTTGATAAATGAATGGTTCATTCTTTGGATTAGCCTTGATAAACATATGATGCATCCCTTGGGTTAAACCTGATAAAAAAATGGTGCATTCCTTGGGTCGACGAATTGAGAGGAACATGAAATTTTGGTTAGAATTGTTGTTGTAGTTGTAAAATTGTAGAATTTTATTTTCTAAGTATCATGATGTAAATTTTCATATATGTAGATCAATATAGAGTACATATAGGATGGCTCACAATTGTAGGGGAGAGGGAATGTAATATCCCCACTATAATCCCCAGTTTAATTAATGTTTATGTAGATATAACATGTGGCTATGGCCAAGTGATGTAATATGTGAATTGTTTTTCAATGTTTAATAATAACATGTGATGTCAACTGCTAAGGGGACATGGAAAAGAGATGGGGTTTGAATTAATCCACAAGAGAGGGGAGTATCTAGGATAATGGCCAAGAGGGGTCCAATGGGGTAATTACCCATGTATATTAATTCAACCATTTTCCCTAAATTTGTTATTTGTATATGAACATTCCAATTTATGATTGAGTGTTCCCAAATTCAATCATTGAATGCATGTAAAAGGGTGGGTGTAAGTGGCCACATCCCAAAATTATTGGGCATATGGGGGTTGATTACAATCATCTTAGGGGAGACTGTGAGTCAAGAAAGGAAATCCAAAGAGAGAAAATGTGTATGGGTTGGGACTATTATTACACAATTTGTACTTTCCCAAAGCCAAAGGAAAGTGAACACTACATTGGTGTAACAAGGAGGATGTCCTGTCACTGTCACCTTAATAAGACACCTCTTTCTATTTATGAGTGGTACCCCATGGGAGACGTCCCCAATGACCTGGGGGTTTGAGAAGGCTAAGTTAAAAGTATCAAGAAAGTCCCACCCCTCTCAAAGGTCACTCTGATCAAAAGTTTCAAGGTTTTTAAAGAGATGAAGCAAAGTAATATTTAAGTGTACCTACCCAGAACAAGACAACAAGAAAATATGTTATTTGCAAGTACCATATGATGTTAGTGCTTCATAAAACCATAGACTTTTGATAAAATGAACAAGCTGATATAAAAGTTGAAGAAATAGAAGTATTTATAACAAAAATATATATAGCAATAGCTTCACAAATATACCTCAATAAAGCTTCAAAATGACAAGAAATGATAAGATAAACTTGACAAGATGATAGTAATTGTCATAAGCAATGATGGCAATGTATTAATCAGCTTTAAAACTTGCTTTTAAGATGAATTTGTTGTTGTTATAGATGGTTGTAGCAATCTTTTCCAACATCAGCAAATTAGTTAGTAGGTTAGTCTAAACTAAAGTTAGAAATAGTTAGTAAAGGTCTTAAGGTAGATGATTTAAGAGTTTTGTTAGTCAATCAATCACTTGCAAGGTATGAACTAGTGCCTTTTAGGGTAAATGGGGTCAAAGTTGCAGCGACAATTATTAGAGGGAAACAAAAAATGATAATAGATGAGCTAAATAAAAAGGGAAGATGATTGAGGTGTTAGTAACCTAAGACCTCAATATCTAAAACCCTAGAAGGAAAAGATGCTAGAAAGTAGGTAACCCTAGGCCTTAGCGATTCCTTCTTCTTTAGATCAAACTTGAAATAAATGTATTAATCTTAATGAAGCAATGATACTAGAGTGCTACAAAGGTAGGGCTCTAGTATATCCTTCAAGGGAGGTGTTCTCTAGAAAAATCAAGTAGGTGAAGAGTCATAAAGAAAAGGACAATAACATGTGTTTTTCTCCTACGGTTTCATACTAGCAATTTCATAATCTTAGAAATGAACAAGTAAATGCACCACAACCATTCAAAATAAAGAAGGATTTCATATTTCTACTTACTTCATCAAGAATAATCTAGCCATAAACCCTATTTGAAGACTTTCCACCATGAAAATGCAAAAATACACCAAAAATAGCCTCCTCCAAGAGTTGTGCACCACTTAATTTCAGCCAATAAGCCTTAAAAGAGGCCAAATTTTAGACCTCAAACTTGTGTGAGTGAAAGATGATGAAAAAATGAGAGTCAAAAAGGTCAACATGGCCAGTTTACATAAAAAATCCAGTTTTACATAAAATTAACAATTAAAACCCTATTTTTGTCTTTAGAGAGGACATCATACCCCTCCTAGGGTGACGTTAGGCCCCTTCATGGAACGTTAGGCCTCCAAAGTGAAAATTTAGGCCTCAAAAGACCTTAGAAGCTACCACACCTGCCAACCAAGCAGTCCTCATGCCAAAACCCTAAGTGGATGACATCAAGGCTCAAAATTATGACATCATGGGCCTTCAAGGGCCAACGTCATGGTGGGAGGGAAAGACCCCCTAGGTCTAGGCCTGCCAAAGTGTCTTTGGTGGAACGTCCTCCTTTTTCTCTAGTTCAAGTCTGGTTGGGGTCACAAAATCCATCTGGTGGGATTTTAGCCCCATGGAGGTCCGAAATAATCATCGCCCCATATGTACCTGTCTATTGGGCATGGTCCTGCAGCAAAAACAAGTAATCCCTTAATGGACTCATAAGTCACATGGATCATAGCAATGTCAATCACATCTAATAATCAAGTTACCCAAACATGTGCATCAAACCCCCCTTTACCCAAAAAAATGCTCAAAGACATTATGTGATTTAACAAGTCAGGTTTGGAAAGGGTCTCAGGATGTCCTATTGGACTAATCCTCCTTAGGTGTGGGGTGTTTCCTAGGTGAAGAAAAATCTAGAATATAATAGATGTTCTCGTTTAACCATAAACAATATTTCTATATTATGGGCCCACGCTATCTTCAAACACTCTAACCGTTGGAAGATAGATTGGGAGGATTTGCTCAGTTACAGTTGTAGTTACAGCCAGTTTTTGTTGCAGCAACGAAACCCTAACCCTCTTGTTGAGGAACCTTAAGTGAAGATATTGACCTAATTTTTGGATAGCCTAGTGTGCCCTAGCCTAGCACACCTCCTGGTATTCTTAGCAAGCCAAGACGTCAAGTTTTATTTTTTGGTCAAAGTCAAAGGTTGATCAAGTCAAAGTAGTTATGACTTACTCTATGAAATCAGAAAACAAGTTAGAAGGGGATTCTAACTTCAGAGCATGGAAGACAAGGATTGAACTCATCCTTTCCAAGAATAAGGTGTTGGACATCATTAAAGGAAAGATCATGGAAGCACGGTTCGAAGAAGGAAAAGAGAAGGAACCTCAGAACGTTGCAGCTATGGAGAAGTTCAAAGATAATGACATCAATTCCATGAGTATCATAGTGGATTATATAAAATACCACTTGATACCCTACATCTCCCATCTTGACTCATCTAAGAAGATGTACGATGCCCTAACAAACCTCTTCTAAGTCAAAAACATTGGACAAGGAATGAGTTTGAAGAATGAGCTCCGTGACATGAAAATGAATGATGATGACAACATAACATCATACTTTGTGAGGATCTCTCAGTTAAGAGATCAACTACAAGCTATTGAAGAGATCATTTCAGAGAAGGAACTGGTAAATATAGTACTCAATGGTCTTCCCAAGACATGGGATTCATTTGTTGCAAGCATGAACACAAGGAAGGAGTATCCTACATTTGAAGAACTTTGGACTTGATGCGCAGAAGAAGAATCAAGGATTAGTGCAAAAGAGAAACCCCAAAACAAATACAATGATCAATCCTTCACGGCAAGGTTCAAGAATTTCAGGAATAAAAGGAAGTTTGGCTCAAGGAAGAAGCCAAATCAAGAGAAAGATATCTCAAAAATACAATGCTTCCACTGTCGAAAATATGGTCACGACAAGAATCATTGTCCCGAGCTAAAGAAAAAGAAGGAAACACACGAAGCATCATTTGTCGAAGAAAGGAAACCCTCAAAGAAGACCAAGCAGGATAAAACATACCTCTTCTTCTAAGACAAGGTAACAATATTCTTCATAACTCTTGTACATACCATGTTTACATAGTTTATGTACATATCTTGCATATCTATTTCTTAGAAGATAATATGTTCAAAGAGAAACAATACCTATGGAAGAATAACAAGATAAGGATTGATATCATGGTGACTCTAATACAAGAAATACACATGGAAAGATGAAGTACATTGACAATCCTTGGTAACAATTTCTTTGGAAGCTATTACAACTTTCAAAATCATAATCAAACTTGAAGAAACCTAGAAGAAGTAAAAACTGAAAGAAGTCAACAATCAAAAGGAAAAGACTTGTGACACTTTGCATAAGGAAATAAGGATGCAGATAGAAGCATGGACTCTCTTAAATGGAGGGAGTCAATTATATAATTCCAAAAGAAGAGCATGCATTCAAGCATGAAACAAGGATTAGGAGAGAGATAATCCTAGATAATATGATCCATTGAAGATTATGAAGTATCTATCCATGTTCCCATCAATGGTAGAAACCATGAAAAGAAGCACATGGCCAATTTCAATTTAGAAGAAGTCTTCTTCAAAAAGAAGCCTTAAAGTATTATTGGTTGTCCATACACATCCATGATCCTATGATGAAAGGAATAAATTTGGAAACTTCAGGGCATGGAATCTATAGAAAACTCCATGGACCCAAGAGCTAAAGAGAAACATGAGGAATAACATGAAGATTCCAAGAGAGAAAGAAAAGACAGAACAACCAGTCATTATATCAAGAATCACAAGACTACCAACTTGGTTTGAACCCACTAGAATCAATCAAGCAAAAGAAACAAAATTTGTGATGAAGAACAGTGTATTAAAGACTTATGAAGAGAAGCATTGCGAGATTCAGAACTAGAGGTTCTCCCAAATGGAGGGAGAAGACTATGATGATTGCTTATTCCAGTAAACTAGACATACCTCTACATGAGACATTATATCTTCTGCAATATCCAGGGGTTGGAGTTTACATTAGATGAATGTAAGGAATGTTCTCCTCAACAGAGTAATTGAACAAGAAGTTTATGTAGAGAAACCTCAAGGTTTTGAGGTATACTAGAAAGAGACTCTTGTATACAGGTCTTGTATATTTGGTGCAAAGCCTCCAATGCACAACATAAGCATGGTGAAAAATTTCTATAACAAAGATATTGTATCAGAATGGTTACTCAGAACCCCAGGATGATGGATTTCCAATCCATGAAAAACTCTCATGATGACAGAAGAAGTACCACTTGGATATGTTCTAGTTTGAGCCTTGCAATGATGTTATGAGCTAGCAGGAAAAAAAAGTTTGAATCCAACTATGATATACTATAGTGATCAGAGTTATATGAATCCTTCAGAGAAAACCAGTGTTCCAGAAAGACCGAAGTACATTGAAATCATGCATTACATTCTCCGTGATGAAGTCCAGAAAAGAGAAGTGATTCTCCATAGATGAGCAGATAGCAGACATTTTGGTAAATCCTTTGTCCAATATGAAAGTGTTTGCGCACTCAAGAAACAAGATGAAGCTTGTGGAGAAGAATTCCTTATTAAAAGGGAAGAGATTACTTCTAGGTTGGGAGGGAGCATTGATGTGTTATTGATTTACGGACAGTCATTTTTCAAGTTCGAAAAATGGTCTAGGATGAGTAGTTCCTTTCCAGTTCAGAAAGTGGTTTGATATTTCTAACGGACAGACATTTTCTAGTTCAGAAAATGGTCCAGATCGAATAGTCATTTTTGTAATGAAAATGGTTCGATGGATTGTTGATGTACCATAAACAGCGATTCCCCTTGTGGACAGTGTGGGGGAATGGTCTAGGAAAGTCTCTTTTCTTAGTAGTCACTCTCATTAGTGGTCAAGAAGACTGGTCTGCCTCATCGAATAATCATTCTTTTGAATCTCACAATTGTGAGTAGTTTCAAAGAATGGTTTGTTTTGGAGGTTGGTGTAGGACAGTCATTTCCTTAGGAAATGGTCCAGACAGTCATTCCCTAGGGCAGATTTATTCTCTCCAGGTTGCACTTTGTTTAATGTTGAAGGAATGGCCTAGATAGGTGAATGGTTCAGGTTCAACAATCAGAGACATGCATTCCCTAGGGTAGACTCATTCTCTCTAGGTTGGACTTTGTTTAGTGTCGTAGGAATGGCCCAGATAGGTGAATGGTCTAGGCTCAGAAATCAAGACAATTATTCTTCTATGCTTGAGAAGAATAGTCCAATAGCTCATGACTGATGTTTTAACTTCTGAAGGCAGATGCTATTCCAAATCTCACAGATGTGAGTGGAAGAATGCCTCAGATGATTCATTTTATATCATGACATTGTTTTCTGTGCAGGTTGATATCAGATGATATGATTGCTATGGAGATTATATGTCTCTGGACAGTAGATGTATGCTACTGTGGTGGATGTGTTCCACTGGTTGTGAATATGTGTCATTGATTAAGTAGTCATTTTCTACTTGGTGTGGTAGTGTACCATTGGATTGTAGTTGTGTACTATTATGGATAGACATAGTTGTGTTCTATTTAATGACATTGTTCTAATTTCCATGTAAACCATTAGTAGTGTTGAAAATGATTATCAGCCAGATGAATCGTCAATGTGCCTGTGGAAAGACATTCTCTAGGCAGAGAATGGTCTGGATAGAACAGATTGTTGGCAGACAGGTATTCTCTTTGAAGAGAATAGTCCAAGGTGACAGTTTGTTGACATGACATGGACTAGTATTTTTCCTAAGGCACAGATTGTGGCCTGATTAGGAAAATGGTTTAGGAATGATATTTTCTAAGGCATACAGGTTGAGACACATCTCTATGAATTGATTAGAAAATAGTCCTAGATTGAAATTTCTATAGGAATGGTCTTTGTTGTCCATGGTGCATCTTTTAGCATCTATTGGGATAGTCATTCTTCTAAGACATATTAGAAGAATGGTCCTTGTATCACTCCTTGAAGTGGGTGACTTATTCAGCATCATGTTTGATTACTCAGATAGAGTATGGTTTCGAGAGATGATGCAATTGATATTGTCAGATGACACTCATAGTGATGATGGTGCTCGTGATCTAATCATGAGATAGTCTATACAACTATGATGATGCTACCAGTTCAATGGTATGTTTGTGCTAAAGACCATTTCCTTCAATACCTCCCTAGCTAGGAGGGAGTGTTGATATTATGGTATTTGCAGGAGGTATTTACCTCCATGTGTAACCCTRATGAGAATAGAATATTCTGGGAAGCAAGAAGAAACCCTAAATAGTTGGTTAATAACCCTAGAAGACAAGTCGGCTCAAGAGAATGATTTGTATTAAGTTATTAGCCTCCAARAGAATAAGTCRAMCCAGTTAAGTGACTTGGAGGACTGTAAATAGAGGGCTCTTGAGCTCATTTTAACTCACCCTCTCRAAACTGCATAAGGCAATRGTGCACATGTTTGGAGAAGAGTTGCAGTTGCAACTGCTACAACTAGCAGATTTCAATTTTGGTTTGGACTCTCTCTTGGTTATTGTTTGGAATTTTTGCTTGGCCCCTTTTGGTTATCTTTCTTGGTGTGCTATCCTTGAAGAGAGGTGCACTACCTTGTTTGGATACTAATCCTAAGGTTTATTTCCATAATCATTCTTTGTCAAGGTTAAGGTGCTTGAGGGTGTCTTCGGCCTATGGTTGGGTGACAATATTGCTATATTGTCTATGGTTAAATGAGCACATCCATTATATTCTAACATCTAGTTCATGTAAATGTATGAGATGGTGTAGGGAATGATTGGGAAAGGGGTGCAATTATGATATGAAAATGTGAGTGCCTTTGTAGAGGGTGAGTTGCACCTTATCATGGATGCAATTGTTTTGTAGCCCATTCAATGCCTTTTACTCTTTGTCTTATTATTTTTTTCTTTTCAATAGGATATTTGGAGGACATTGTCCTGACAGTAATAGCATTACCCATAAGCATTTCGTGGAAATAAGAAGGTTGGCTCATGATGAGGACCCCTTTCTCTTAGTTATGCCACAAAGATCCTCTACCCTAGCTCGGTGAC
Organism: Picea glauca; assembly: GCA_000966675.3. Taxonomy (NCBI): domain Eukaryota; kingdom Viridiplantae; phylum Streptophyta; class Pinopsida; order Pinales; family Pinaceae; genus Picea; species Picea glauca. The sequence continues at coordinate 53,911 of JZKD02S1989440.1, forward strand.
TAGATGAATAGTAGTGTCATACCGCTACATGCCCATGGACCTAATAGGACAGATCATGATGAGACCTCCTATCCACCAACTAGATCTTGATTTTTATTTTATTTTATGGGTCCCCTTTCTTGATGAGAATTTATTTATTTCTTTCTCTAGAATCCTTGGGCAAAGCATCACAAGGTTTAATTTTTTCTTTTAACTTTTTCCAACTACTTTTACTCTCTGGGCCTTTAGCCCCTTCTTCCCACAAGGCAGGGTACAACCCTTACTAGCTTGGAAAACCCAATGCCCGAACCAATGTAGGGGAAAGATGAGAGAGATAATGATGAAAAGTGGTAAGCATGGAAGGAATGGACGATGACCTTTCATAGACCCACCTAGTGGAAACTCATCCCTAAGGGAACCAACTTACTAAGGCACCCTATCACCCCCCCCCAGGTATGAAAAAGTTAAAGAGCATAATTTCCAAGAAAACATCATGAAACAAAAGAGAATTCAATGCAGATATTCAAATGTTTTAATAATCAGAGTGATGCATACCATGATACTTGGACTCATTACCTCATGGAGCAAGACCAATTGTTTCTTCAGAATCAGGTCGATGGGATGGATGTTGTTGTTGCTGATAGATAGGAGGCGCTGAAGAAAAGATGGGACCTCCAAGGCCAAGCTCAAGTCATATGGCTCTCATTACTCCATGTCTAGGACCTGTGGGCCTTGAGACATAATCTCATTAGTTATCCCTAGTATAGGGGATAAAATCATGCTCCAACTCGAGGAAATTTTCTCACCATAGAGCACATGAGAACCTCAGCATCTCTGGCATGACATGTTATTTGCTAGATCTCAACAAAAAATGATCAGTAATGTTTTGGGGTGGTGATATCACCCCTGGCTCATATATGATACAATGAAGGTAAACAAGCATATATACAGATGGAAATGAAACTACAACTACACTACTCTAGCATTATATGAAAATGGTATATATAATGAATGCAAATGTCTACCTACCTCTACTTACCTGTTGGTTGAATTCTAGGTGTATTAAAATAACCATTGAAACCATCCTAGCAATATCTCGTAATACGTGCCTTTGTGCTTCATCATATACCAAAACAGTGATAAGTTAAGCACACAAATAACATGAGTTAGAAAATGTATTGCATCATCAGAAACCATAAAGTCTATCTCATGGAGGCGGGAGGGAGGGATAAAATTATGCCAAGTCACACTTCTAGGAAAGTTCTCAATCCATCTCAGAAAGGGATCGTAAAAAATCAAAGGCTCAAAAAACTGACTCAAAGAATCTTGAAGTTGTCTACCTTGGATGTCATCACATCCTAAATTCTGGGAAAGGACCAGTAAGAACCTAGAGAATGATTGGAAAATTTATAAGGGAAAGTTGAAAGAGTGATACAATAAACTTACTCTTAAGGTTCTCAACCTACCCTTGAATTATAAAAGAAGGATTTCCCTGGGATAAAACTCAAAACAATGGACATGTTTCCCAACTACACCCTTAATGACATAGCGAGGTAAAGTAATTGAAGGGGGTTGGAGAATCTTGTCACAAGTACCTTGCTTTGGGAAAGCAATGTCCTCACCTTTATCAAGATCTGAGCAAAATGGTGGTTGATAATATTTTTCATAAAATAAATCCAAGTGCTGAAAGGAGTACTTATTGAAATCTTCAAGGTATGATCGAAAATCATCAGGAGAAAACAGAACTAGGTCACCCTTGGAGATGTCTATAACTATATTATTCCTTGTTGTCAGATGTTAGAATAATTAGTAACCTCATATGATAGTTGTAAAGGAAACATTTGTAAATGTTCTTCCATATCATAAAATGGATCCTTATTATAAGCAATCGCATCCCATTTACATCTTCCAACATGTATGAACTCATCAATATTATCAATAATGGCACTACCTTTATCATAACATGAAGGATCTAATGCATCTAAGGGCTCCTCTAGTACTTCTTCACTTTCTAGTTCACAAAACAAAGCATCATCAAAATCTTGGAAAGGGAAATAAATTACCATGTTCACTTCTTATTGTGCAGGAGCATCAATGGCTTGTATGGATTCAACAAATGGAAGAGGGTCTAGTATATCATCATCAAGATTCATCTCTTCATATTCATCAAAAAATGAAGGATCTAGCTCTTCCAAGGGTTCCTTTACTTCTTCACCTTTTGAATCATAGAGAAAAGTGTCATAAAAAAAATGGAAAGGAAAATGACTCATCTCATTCTCTTCATATTGTGTAGGAGAGATAGGGTCTTCGAGAGCTTCATCGAACGAAGGAGCGGTTGCTAGTGCTTCATCCTCACGATTCACTTCTCTAGTTAGATCTTCACTACATTTTATCGGATCATGGGAAAAAATATTTTTCCTCTTCAAGGGGTTGACAATTTTCTTCATAAATATCTCCTTCTATATCAGAGGGTCCTTGGTATTGAGTATGGTATACATCCCTGAGATATTCCACAATCTTAGTGGTAAATCGTTCATCCTCTAGGACTATTGTAAGATTATTAAGGGAATCTTCATATGTTAGGCATTGTGGTTTCAAAAACTCAATAAACCTATTGATGAGGTCTACGAAAGATGAATACCCCTATCTTCGCAACAACTCTTAAAACAATCTTGCAAAAAGGATGGCAAAGAAAGTATGAACAATTTTACCAGAACATCCTCCCCTCCCAACTCTATATCACTTATATACTTCAATAATTCTACAATGTGAGTAAATGGGAGGCCTCCAAATCTTGGAGAGTTGTTTAACCATTTTGTATCAAAATAATGTGGGTATCCTTGAAAACTTTTGAAATCAATAATCGGATACACTTGTTCCCTGGGCGCCATGATCCCATAACTTGGAAATATCACAGAATTGAGAGTAAGGTGGCACCTTGGAAAATGTTAGTGGAGTTGCCAGATAATTTTCTTGAAAATGTTAGTGGAGTTGCCAGATAATTTTATTGCCAAGTAAGCTTTGTAAGATAAAGTCTTTTGAGGAAAGGCTTACTGAAAAGTGTCATCTTTGAGGAGAATTGACTCAGTGTTCCCTGACAACGACGCCAAAATGTTATCGTGCAATTTGTACTTGCCCAAAGCCAAAGTCAAGTGAACACTAAATTGGTGTAACAAGGAGGATGTCATATCACTATCACCTTAATAAGACACATCTGTCTATTTAGGAGTGGTACCCCAGGGGAGATGTCCCCAGTGACCTGGGGGTTTGAGAAGGCTAAGGAAAAAGTATCAGGAAAGTCCCACCCCTCTCACAGGTCACTTTGATCAAAAGTTACAGGGGTTTTAAAGAGATGAAGCAAAATAATATTTAAGTATACCTTCCCAGAACAAGACAACAAGAAAAGAAGCTATTTGCAAGTACCATATGATGTTAGTGCTTCATAAAACCATAGAATAATATTTAAGTGTACCTGCCCAGAACAAGACAACAAGAAAATAAGCTATTTGCAAGTACCATATGATGTTAGCGCTTCATAAAACCATAGAATTGTGATCAAATGAACAAGATGATATAATATATATATAGCTTCACAAATATGCCTCAATAAAGCTTCAAAATGACAAGAAATGATAACATAAACATGACAAGATGAGAGTAATTGTCAGAAGCAATGATGGCAATGTATAATCAGCTTTAAAACTTGCTTTTAAGATGAATTTTTTGTTGTTATCGATGGTTGTAGAAATATTTTGCAAAAACAAGAAATTAGTTAGTAGGTCAGTCTAATCTAAAGTTAGAAATAGTTAGTAAAGGTCTTAAGGTAGATGGTTCAAGAGTTGTTTTAGTCAATCAATCACTTAGAAGGTATGAACTAGTGCCTTTTAGGGTAAATGGAGTCAAATTTGCAACAACAATTCTTAGAGGGAAACAACAAATGATAATATATGAGCTAAAGGAAAATGGAAGATGATTGAGGTGTTAGTAACCTAAGGCCTCAATATCTAAAACCCTAAAAGGAAAAGATGTTAGAAAGTAGGTAACCCTAGGCCCTAGTGATTTCCTTCCTCTTTATATAAAACTTGAAATAAATGTATGAAGCTTACTGAAGCAATGATACTAGAGTGCTACAAAGGTAGGGCTCTAGTATATCCTTCAAGGGAGGTGTTCTCTAGCAAAATCAAGTAGGTGAAGAGTTATAAAGAAAAGGTCAATAACATGTGCTTTTCTCCTATGGTTTCACACTATCAATTTCATAATATTAGAAAGGAACAAGTAAATGCACCATAACCATTCAAAATAAAGAATGATTGCATAATTATACTTACTTCATCAAGAATAATCTAGCCACAAGCCCTAGTTGAAGACTTTCCACCATGAAAATGCAAAAAAACACCAAAAATAGCCTCCTCCAAGAGTTGCACACCACTTAATTTCAACCAATAAGCCTTTAAAGAGGTCGAATTTCAGACCTCACACTTGTGGGAGTGAAATTTGATGAAAAAATTAGAGTCTTAACTCTCTATTTATACAATATGAATGACCTTTAATTACATTTTAGGTCAAAAAAGGTTGACAAGTCTAGTTTACATCAAAAATTAAGTTTTACATAAAATTAACAATAAAAAACCTATTTTTGTCTTTAGGGATGATGTCATGCCCCTCCTAGGGTGACTTTAGGCCCCTTCATGGAACGTTAGGCCTCGAAAGTGAAAATTTAGGCCTCAAAAGGCCTCAAAATCTACCACACATGCCAACCAAGCCATCTTGATGCCAAAACTCTAACTAGATGATGTCAAGGCTCAAAATGATGATGTTAGGGGCCTTCAAGGGCCAACATCATGGTGGGAGGAAAATACCCTATAGGTCCAAGCCTACCAAATTGTCTCTGGTGCAACATCCTCCTTTTTCTCTAGTACAAGCTTCTGGTATCCCTCTGCCCCTTGTTGGGGTCACAATATCCATCTGGTGGGATTTTGTCCCCATGGAGGTCTGAACTAATCATCTCCCCATATGTACATGTTCATTGGGAATGGTCCTACAACAAAAACAAGTACTCCCTCCATGGGATCACAAGTCACATGGATCATAAAAATGTCAATCACATCTAATAATCAAGTTACCCAAACATGTGCATCAAACCCCCCTTTACCCAAACAAATGATCAAAGACGTTATTCTATTTAACAAGCTAGGTTTGGAGAGGGTCTTAGGATTTCTTATTGGGATAATCCTCATTAGGTGTGGGTTGTTTCCTAGGTGAAGACCAATCTAGGTCATGTAAATGTATGATATGGTGTAGGGATTGTTTGGGCAAGGGGTGTAGCAATGACAGAGAAATGTGGGTGCCTTTGTAGAGGGTGAGCTACACCTTGTCATGGATGCAATTGTTTCGTAGCCCATTAAATTCCTTTTACTCTTTGTCTTATTGTTTTTTATTTTCAAGAGGATAGTTGGAGGACACTCTCCTGGCATGGTGACCAGTGGTGACAGCGTTACCCACAAGCATTTCACGGAAATGAGAAGGTTGGCTCATGATGAGACACCCCACTTGCTTCAGTTGGGGGTCTAGATGATATGAAGAGGAGTAGTTTTTGGTCGAACTTAATTCAGGAAGGGGAGGGGGGAAGAGAAAAATGAGTAAGGAGTATTAAATCTATTTAGTTTATTGGTAGTTATTTCACATTGATGTTGCGACTAAGGGATTGGTAAGAAAGAAGTTCAGAGAGATTTTCATGGTCAGGCTTGCTTATCTCATACATAAAAAAAGAATTTAGATCTGTTATCCTGAAATATTGGTTTGGCAAGGTTCTTCCCTCCATAAAGGAAGGATAGTAGTTTTTCCTGCCCCTCCCTGAAGGAAGCCTAGGAGGGCTTATTTCTCCCATGCTTCTAACTTATAGTGACTCAGGCAAGAAATATCATTCCATTCAACATAGGAATGGATTATGGTAAAGACAGAATAGAACTCTACATAAGGATTTCCTCATGAACTGCATGGAGCAAGCAGGGCTTGCCTCATGAACTAAAACCATGATGATAGGAAACATCATTATTCATCGAGTAAACAGAGCAGTTCAAAAGATATAAATATAAATTAGAAGTAGCTATAATCAACCAGGTTTGAACAAGAAGGCATGGAATGAATCATATCAATAAGAAGTCTTAGAAGAAAAGAGGTCCCTCTGGCATATGAAACTCAAGGTTCGGTGAAAAGGTTAAGGTTGGGTGGGTTGCTCAAGAAGTTGTTCCAGTAAATAAGCATCTTAGCGGGCAGGCTAAGGCAAAGAGGGATAAACACAACGAGACAGACCAGTGGGATTGCTTGATTTCAGCACATGCACAACAACGGGAACAAAGCTAAGCAAAGAAAGACAGGCCAAGCTAGCAAGCTTCGTACTAGCCATTGGGCTCTCTTCTATATCTCTCTATTGAGCCTAGCAGCATAACTAGCCCCTAATATCATATTCTAAAGCTTGTCAGTTCTTTGTTACATATAATAAATATACTAGTCTATTATATATGAGTCAATGAATATTAAGGTAAGGCAAGTGATTGACTGGTAAGCTCTATTCTCCCCTTAGAATCTAGTGTCATCTCCTTGCTCCTAGATTGGCTCCTAGAATATAGTTACACTAGCTCTACTGCGGTGAGAATACGTTGACACTATTTTGCATAGATATGTCTCTATTGGCTATGCCACCAATATCTACTACCCTGGCTTGGTGACCAGATGAATAGTAGTGTCATACCGCTACATGCCCATGGACCTAATAGGATGGCTCATTATGAGACCTCCTATCCACCAACTAGATCTTGAGTTTTATTTTATTTTATGGGTTCCCTTTCTTTCTGAGAAGTTATTTATTTCTTTCTCAATTATCCCTAAGCAAAGCATCTCAAGGTTTCATTTTTTCTTTTAACTTTGGCCAACTACTTTTACCCTCTGAGCCTTTAGCTCCTTCTTCCCACAAGGCAAGGTACAACCCTTACTAGCTTGGAAAACCCAATTCTTGAACCAATGCAGGGGAAATATGAGAGGGATAATGATGAAAAGTGTTAAGTGTGGAAGGAATGGACGATGAAATTTCATAGACCCACCTAGTGGCAACTTATCCCTAAGGGAACCAACTTACTAGGGAACTCTATCACCCCCTAGGTATGGAAAAGTTAAAGAGAATAGTTTCCAAGAAGAATTCATGAAACAAAAGAGAATTCAATGCACATATTCAAATGTTTTGAGAATTATAATGACACATACCATGATACCCAGACTCATTACCTCATGGAGCAAGACCCATTGTTGCTTTAGAATCAGGTCAATGGGATTGATGTTGTTGTTGTTGATAGATAGGAGGTGCTAAAAAAAATATGTGCCCTCCAAGGCCAAGCTCAAGTGATATGGCTCTCAGTAATCCATGTAAAGGACCTGTGGCCCGTGATACATAATCTCCTTAGTTATCCCTGGGATAGGGGATAACAAGGACAATAGTTTTACACATTGATTTTTTGTGCATCAGGAGCAAGGGGAGAGAAAGAAAGAGAGAATGGAGTTGGTGCATCCATAGAGAGA
>JZKD02S1989462.1:6078-17441 GCA_000966675.3 Picea glauca
CAACAATTAATGAAGTTACTTCTTGAACATAAGGAAGCATTTGCATGGGACTATACAGATATGAAGGGAATCTCTCCTGAATTATGTACTCATCGTATCTATATCAAGGAAGATTATTGACTGATCTACCAATCTCAACGACGAATGAACCTTGATTTAAGAGAAATTCTTAAAGAGGAACTTCAAAAATTACTTAATGCAGGGGTTATATATCCTATATCTGACAGTGAATGGGTTTCCCCGTTGGTAATAGTTCCTAATAAAAATAGGAAATGGACAGTGTGTGTAGATTATAGAGCCTTAAATAAAGCCACTCAAAAAGATCACTTTCTGTTGCCATTCATTGATCAGGTGTTAGATAGTTTGTCAGGGAAGAAATTATTCTCTTTCTTAGATGGTTTCAGTGGGTATAACCAGATCAAAATTGCACCCCAAGACCAAGATAAGACCACTTTTACTAGCCCCTGGGTAACTTTTTCTTATAGAGTCCTCCCATTTGGACTATGTAATGCACCAACAACCTTTCAAAGAGTAGTTATAGGAATCTTTTCTGATATGATTAATGACTCTATGGAAATTTTTATGGATGATTTTACCCCTTATGGTGTCCCTTTTGAGGAATCACTACAAAACCTTGAGAAAGTACTTCAACAATGTATATAAGCCCACCTCTCCTTAAGCACAGAAATATGTCATATGATGATGAGTGAAGGAGTAGTACTTGGACATTTTATTTTATCTCAAGGAATTCAAGTAGATCCATCCAATATACAAGTCATTAAAGACCTTCTTATTCCCAAAACCCAAACAAATGTGAGAAGTTTCTTAGGACATGCTGGATACTATAGAAGATTTATCAATTTTTTTTCTAAAATAGCTTCTCCTTTGTTTTTGTTACTTATGAAAAATGATGAATTCAAGTGGACTAATCTTTTCCAGGAAGCATTTGATACACTCAAACATCAATTAGCTACAACTCCTACTCTAAGAGGACTTGATTGGACACTTCCCTTTCATATGTCTTATGATGCTTTAGATATTGCAATAGGAGCTGTCTTGGGACAAGAAAAAAGTCATCTCCCTTATGCTATTTACTTCATTAGCAAGAATATGAGTTCTGCTGAACTTAACTATACAGTTACCGAAAATGAATTTTTAGCAGTCATCTATGCTATTAATAAATTTTGACATTACATCACTGGCTATTCTACTTTTTTCCATACTGATCACTCAGATATCAAATATTTAATGAACAAATCTGTCAGAAATGCTCGAGTCACCAGATGGTTACTATTATTACAAGAATTTAATATTACAATTGTAGATAGACCAGGAAAAGAAAATGTAGTTGCTGATTTCCTTTCTCGATTAACACCTAATGATAATACTCCAATAGATGATTCATTTCCTGATGAATATCTATTTGTAGTATCTGCTCACTCACCATGGTATGCAGACATCGCTAACTATTTGGTTCCAGGTAAGTTACCACCACACCTATCTCACCGAGAGAAAAGAAGAATCATTCAACAAAGTGCTCGATATAGCTGGATAAGTGGGTGTCTTTTCCACATAGGACTTGATCAAGAAATCCAAAGATGCATTAGAGAAGATGAGGTTTATGACTTACTAAAAGCTTGTCACGATGGCCCTTGTGGGTGGTATTTTGTTGATAAAAGAGAAACACATAAAATTCTCAGGATGGGTTATTATTGGCCTTCACTTTTTAAAGATGCAAAGAAATATGTTCGGGTCTGTGATAACTATTAAAGAATGGGTCAACCTAATCATAAAGATGAAATTCCATTAAATTCCTAGGTAGTACTTGAACCATTTGAAAGATGGGCCTTAGACTTTGTAGGACCCATTAACCCTCCATGCAATCAAAAAGTTTATATAGTGGTCTGCACAGATTATATGACCAAATGGGTGGAGGCTAAAGCAATCCATAGAGATACTAAAGAAGCTATTCTAGACTTTTTATTTGAAGATATCTTTATCAGATTTGGAACGCCTAGAGAATTAGTCATAGATGGAGGACCTCCTTTCACTTCTCATGGTTTTAAAGCCATCCTTCAAAAATATCATATTCATCATAGAATGACTACACCATACCACCCCCAAGCCAATGGACAGGTGGAAAGCACAAATAAAGTAATAGAAGCCATTCTCACAAAAATAGTGAAGGAAAACAGAAAGGATTGGTGTCAAAGGCTCCCTGAATCATTATGGGCTTACAAAACTGCCTAGAGAAATACTACAAGATTCTCCCCCTATGAATTAGTTTATGGAAAAAGTGTTATCTTTCCTGTGGAATTTGAAATCAAAACCTTAAGGACTGCTTTAGCTGTTAACCTTGATTTGACTGATGCACAAACAACCAGGTTGCAACAACTTAATGAATTGGATGAAAAAAGACTAGATGACATTCATCAGACAACTATGATTCAACAACAAAGAACAAAATGGCACGATAAAACCATCAAGCATAAGAAATTCCAAAAAGGTAATTGGGCTTTACTGTATGATTCTCAGTTTAAATAATTTCAAGGGAAACTATGTACAAGATGGCTAGGCCCTTACGAAGTGGATATTGTTTTCCCCAATGGAACAGTAAGGCTCCTAACAATTGATGACTCTAAAACACCATTATTAGTGAATGGTCATCGGCTCCGTCTGTACCACCGCCCCATTTCCAAATAAGATTTTAAGGCCACATGCGTGGCAGATTCACATTATCTCTTTTTAGAGGAGCCTCCTGCCCCTCATTGCATTTAATTTTTCTGAATTTTATTTCTTTAGTATTAGATTAAATTTCTTTTACTAATAATCCCTGTCAAGGATTGACATGTTACAATTGATTCTTTTGCAGATTCTCGATCCAGAAAAGGCCTACCAAGATAGGACAATCTTACTACAAGCAGATCCAAGCTTCATTTTGTGAAGCATTGCTCCCTCTTTCTTCAATCCATTCATCTTCACTTCCCATTCAACATCCCCATAATTCCTCCTTCTTTATTTTCTTTCCTTTCCATTCCCTTTCCCCATTTTTCCATTGTTGAAACACCATTGTTCAACAACATTTTCCTTATTTTTTCCATTGCTGAAACACCACTGTTCAACAACATTTTCCTCATTTTTCCCATTGTTGAAACACCAATGTTCAACAACATTTTCCTCATTTTTCCCATTGCTGAAACACCACTGTTCAACAACATTTCTCCCATTTTTCGCATTGCTGAAACACCATTATTCAGCAACATTTCTCCCATTTTCCCATTGTTGAAACACCACTCTTCAGCAACATTTTCCTCATTTTTCCCATTGATGAAACACCACTCTTCAACAACACTTTCCCCATTTTCCCCGCTACCGAAACACCATTTCTTTAGAAATATTCTCCATTGTTAAAACATCACTCTTCAACAAACATTTTACCATTCTTTTCCTGTTGCTGAAACACCATTTTTCCAACATTCCCTGTCAATAAAAACATCTTTTTCATCTCTTTCTCTCTCACTTCTCCTATTTTCAATACAATCTGTCCTTTCACTACTTTCTCCCATGATTAAACAAACCCTTGATACAATTTCTCTCATAAATCTAAAGTCTCTCCCATGGTTACTGCAGATCTATTATGGACAGGCACTATATTTTTCGAAGTACAAATCAAAGGTAAAGATGAGGTATGTAAACTTTATATGTAAATAAAATTGAACTATGGCTAATGAGAAGATCCCGATTCATTACTATAATTCACTTAAAGTCACTATTTTTAGCCGTAGTTGGGGGGAGAAATATCGAAACGTGATGCCATCATTTCACACGAATCGACTACCGTCACTCCTTTTTACTCATCATTTCATTTTTTTTCACCATCATTTGCATGCCCTCATCCACAAAACTTACTCTGTTTAGGTGCGGTTACTTGACTCTCTGACTATGCATTCTACTGAGATGAATAGCTATGGGAGGTCATGTTATACGATACAAACCCACCATGAAAACCCTCCTATAATTGTATCCAGAATTATACCAAATATTTCAGCAGACAGGTTGGCTGGGTTATTTTCAGAGGCTCCAGGGATTTGATCAACCACAGGTTCTTCAATTTAGTCAGAATCTTCAACAAGACCATTTTATTGTTCAAGGGGTTAGGATTCCAGTCACAGAGGATGATATAGCACAGGTTTCGGGTCTCCCCATCAATGGCATTCCCTGGTTCAGCCGCAAACACATTATCCTTAATGCCTAGCAGGATTTTCTCTTGCCAGGAGAACAAGTTGAGCCTAAAGGCAGGGGTGTTTGACTTAGCTCGTTGTTGTCTCATTGGCCGAAAGTTGCAGATTTTTTCAAGCACTACCTTACCTATGAAGGCCGATACCAGGTAGTTTACTAATCCAACTTTGTCTTGTTATCTCATTTACGACATGCTAGACTGGTCAATATTCCTTACTATCTGCTCGGATGTCTTAGAAACATGTCACATTATTGTAAACATGCTAAAAATCCCATCCTTTCCCTCACCCATCGCCGTCTCGTTCAATTACTCATCCAAAAGGTTTTTGCCCAACAAAACCCTCTCCTAAAAAATCCACCCATAAACCCTCAGGAAGCTGCTGAGAATCTTGAAAATCCTCATGAAGAACAACCACAAAACCTTCCTGAATTTCCGAAAATACCTATTAATGCTCCTACAGACCTAATTGATCCAATTAACCCTCCTACCATACCAAGTCTGCCCCACAATTTACCAGAATAATCTACCCCTACTGTTCATATCCTTAGTGATGATTCTGAGGCAAATAAATCTGATAACCCTCCCTACCCCATCACTGAGGAAAAACCCAGACGCAAAAGAAAGAAGCAAATTCCTAATTTTCCTTCCTTTTTACCAAAAAAATGAACGAGGGCTTCAACAAGAGCAGCCACTACTTCCATTGCCCTAAACCCCCAACCCATTTTGCTAAAACCCCATACACCTCTACCCTCCCAAACCCCATAATTTTTACCTGTTCAACCCACGGGTACTGAAACACAAGAACTAGAAGCCCAAGATGCTGCGACATCATTTTCTTTACATAAAGTAGATGTCACACATGAACCAACTACTCATTCAATAGCTGAAACACAAGAACCGACTATAGTTGTTCCACAAGAACCAGCTACAGTTGAAACACAAGAACCAACTACTGACTTCATTCCTGAAATACAAGAATCAGATGCCCAGGGTGCTGCAACAGTAGTTGTTACACAAGAACCAGCTACTCATTCAGTAGCTGAAACACAAGAACTAGCTATAGCTATCACACAAGAACCAGCTACAACTGAAACACAAGAACCAACTGTTTACTTTATTCCTGAAGTTCAAGAATCACATGCCTAGGGTGCTGAAACACTATTTTATTTTCATCAAGTAGCTGAAACACAAGAATCAATTGTTGATTTGGTAGCCGCTCCACAAGAACCAACTACTGAGGCTGTGACCATTACACAAAAACCAGTCATCCCTCTTGACACACCGATGACAGATCAACAACCAGAACCAACAATGGCTTCTCTCTTACAAGAGAATGAGTTTCTAAGATTAGAACTGGAAGCTTACAAGCAAGAGCTGGTAATGGAAAAGGAAGCCTATGACATGGAACTTAATTTGTATACCTTAGCTCGCGTAGTGGCCATGGAAGAGAAAAACACAAAAGATGATCAGTATAGAGAGTATATATGCAGCCAATGTGGGGATATTTATGATAAATCAGGCTACAAAGTGGTTCAAATCCCAATACCTGGAGCCTCCCCTGCACCTACGACTTTTCCAGTTAAAAAAGAGGAACACCCTACTGTTACACAAGAACTAGTAGGACCTTCAAAAATCCCAAAAAACAAAGTTAATATATAGGAACCCTAGCCTACAACAATTGTTAAATCAAAAGACCTTGTTTTTATCAGTAAAGTTGTTCAAACTCTGCCTGTTGATGAATCTGCCCCTCCTGTCAAGATCAGTACCACTACTTTTGTGGGGCAAGCCACTCAGACTCTACCACGGCCTACCACTGACGATGCTGAAACACAAACTCTGCCTATTGATGAATCTGCCCCTCCTAGCAAGATCAGTACCCCTACTCTTGTGGAACAAGCCACTCAGACTCTACCACAGCCTACCACTGATGATGCTGAAACACAAACTTTGCCTATTGATGAATCTGCCCCTCCTAGCAAGATCAGTACGCCTACTCTTGTGGAACAAGCCACTCAGACCATACCTCATCCTACCACTTACGATGCTGAAACACAAACTCAACCATGGAATGAGCAGGAAATAATGGACAAATGGAAAAGGGAGTCTCCTATTACATAAGATAAAAGTTTGCAGGAGCACAAACTACTTTGGCTAAACCACATCTATTCAAACTGGGAAACTTTGGACAAAACACGCCAAGAATCTCATGCCCATAAGAAGAAGAATGAAGAGTTAAAAGGCAAATTTCTCTTGATGTTTGATTTGGTACAAAAATTGTTGGCTGCTAGGAAACCATCCTCAAATTACTCTCTTTTCCTTATAGAACGACTTGCATTCTTTCAGATTAAATCATTCAAAGAAGGAAAACCCTATGCAGTGTTCAAACCAGAAGATTTTGTTAAAACTTTTGCAGAAGCCTCTACTACTGATCATCATCTATTATGTGAGGTATATCTTCATAATGAAGCTATTCCCGAGAACAGACAACTTAATCTCAACCCTCTTGTTGGTGATATCCAGATTTGGGCACTCGTCTCCTTCCTTACCAACCAGATTATGTGGCAGAATGATTTTCTAGCTACCAAGCATAATGAAGATAACTGTCTCCTTTGGATATGGCCAGAACCACAGAACGCTGCCACCTTTGTTGCAGAATATTACAAATTTTTGAAGAAACCAGGGATGACTCAATACATAAGGCAACTACAGGCAACAGTACTTCAGGATTGTCAACAGTTTATTAAATCCATAGAGACTACTGACCTAAAATAAAATAACATGTTTTGGCAACAATCTTCTGAGAAAAGGCAGGAGCACAATCCCGTTAGTCCTACCAATCTTGAGATAGCAATCTCCTGGGTACCGAGTTACATCAAATGTGTCTAGCAATGTGCTGAAAATTGGATAGGTTATCAGTTCCATTTTCCCATTCTATGGATGCCAACAGAGAAGTATCAAGTTCATCATAAGTTTCCCAAGAAGATTGAAGCAACAACCTAGCAAAGGCTACAACGTGTTCAAGGATTCAGAGCTCCAACAGACAGTACTTTCCACAACTACTGCTTAAGTAATTTACACGCTCAGAGTCAGTATCCGGATTTTGATTCAGATTGAAGTTGCCTGAGGAAATGCAACCTTTTTATTTGGGGGGGATGTTAGGACACTATAATGTACCTTTTTTCTCATACTTTTTGTTATCGTTACATCCTTTTCCCACTCATATTTAAGCCTACATTATCACCTTAACCTATTTCTCCAAAGGTATATAACATTTCTTCTCTTTGCTATAAGTTTAATTTTTTTTACATGTAATTTTACATTACTCTCATACTTAGCCATTAATCAGAAATATATAGTTGTTGAAACAGTTTGAATTGCAGTTAATATACTGTTACTGCTTGAAGACCACGTTGCTGAAACAGTCAACAGTACACAAATCCCGTTGCTGAAACAGTACGTGATTTGCGATGCTGAAACAACATTTCACATACAGTAGCAACAAGGAGCTGTTACACTGGCTGCAACAACCATACCTTAAGACAACACCATTACAACCATCGTTGTTGCTCGAGGCCACGTTGCTGAAATAGTCAAACAGGACGCAAATCCTGTTGCTGAAACAGTCCTTGATTTGCGATGCTGAAACAATATTTTACAAATAGCATTAACAAGAAAAGATAAATAAATAAGCCGTTACACCGGACGCAATAGTTGTACCTCAAGCCAACACCATTCCAACTACTGTAACAACATTTTTCTACGGGAGATCAGAATATCCTATTCCAGCATAGAAGATTAGATCATACTAAGAATAGGATTTGTATGTACACATGTAATTTTATGCTTAATTGTATTAAGAGGATTCTCCTCTTTAAATAGTGGAGAAATCAACATTAGAGGGGGGATTAGGAAAGGCTTAGCTAGAAGTGAATTACGGAGAAGGAGTGTGTTCACTTTGGATATTGTAACTTGTCACATTTGACAGATGAATAAAAGATCATTCTGAGCATTCCTTCTTAATTCCTTTTATCTTTGGGGAATCTTGTGAGAAGGAAAGGGCCCACCTTCTTCACAATATTCACCCATTAGTTTCTGTAGTGTGTTAGTATTGTTTTTATCTATACCTTGTTAAAAATCTGTTTTGTTGAAACTCTGTTTCCACTAATTGTTACATTATTTTCATACAATTCATTCCTAGGTAATTGTTAATCATTTTGATTGGTAATTTTGTTTGCAGAATGAGTTTATGAAAGTGTGATAGTCAAAGACAGGTGTTGAATATTCCTACTTTGGGGAATAGGGTCATGTTCTCTGTTACAGAATAGTTAGGCTTCGGTACTTGTTAATCATTTTGATTGATAATTATGTTTGTAGAATGAGTTTATGAAAGTGTGATAGTCAGAGATAGGTGCTGAAGATTCCTACTTTGGGGAATAGGGTCATGTTCTCTATTACAGAATAGTCAGTCTTCTTTGTAGTGTGCTGAAAGGTTCCTTTTTCCTAGTTTTCTATTTCTTAATGTAATCCAGGATTCTTCTGATAATTATTTCCTTTTGAATCTTAAAACTCTGCAATAGATAGATTGCTTTCACTGTAATTCAAGGTAGAACTTTAGTCTATTCAAGGAAAGGTGTGATTAATGTACATTTTACTACAACTTTGGATTGCTTTTGAGATTGAGCATATACAGTGTGTGACTGCCTTTGAAATAAACCGACTTCCCTGGGTTGAAAATTTATGTGACACTTGATTGTTTTAATTAATAAGAAATTATAGTGACCAACAACTGAATGACCAGCTGTGGGTGAAGCATGAAGCTCATAAAGCACCGTGGATTTAATTTTCAATTGTTTGCTTAAATAAAAACAATCTTTTTAGTGAAGCTCTTAATTGTTCCAAGACTACCCTAGAGAATCTCGAGAGTGGTTTTGCAATTGTTGGATCAAATGAGAAAGTTTAGGGTCTTGTTATTATTCCTGGTGAGTAGTTTGGAGCCAATATGGTACAATGAATGAGAGATAAAAGAGGGACCCTTCTTCTTCATACTTCCCAGAAAGAGCATCAATAACCACATTTTATTTTCCCTTCCAATAAATGATCTCATAATCATATCCAAATAGCTTGGTCACCTATTTTTTTTGCTCGAGGGATGCAATTCCTTGTTCTAGAAAATACTTGATGCTTTGTTGATCAATTTTAATCTAGAAGTGTTTCCCCCACAAATAAGGACATCAAAGATCCACAACATGAAACATAGCCAACATTTCCTTTTCATAGATTGATCGGCCCAAATGTCTCTCTGAAATTTGTTTTCTAGTGAAGGCCAAAGGCCTGCCATATTGCATGAGGACTACCCCAATTCCTTTACCTAAAGCATCACATTCCAAGACAAAAGTCTTTGTGAAGTTGGGAAGTGTTAGGACAAGAGTCATGCACATAGTCTCTTTCAAGGTGAGGAAGGATTGATCAGTTGTTAGAGTCCAAGTGAAAGCATTCTTTTTAAGGAGAGCAGTGAGAGGTGTTGCAAGTTTTCCATAATTCTGAATAAACTTGCGATAATATCCCGTTAAACCTAGAAAACCACGTAATATTTTAAGAGTTTTAGGGAGAGGCCAATATTTCATAGCTTCAATTTTCTTAGGATCCACACTTACACCATCATTGCTGGCAATGTGACCCAGGTTCTCCACTTCTAAGGCTCCAAAGGCACATTTAGATTGTTTGAAGAAAAGTTGGTGCTGAGAGAGTAGATGGGGAAATTGATCCACATGGGAGAGATGGGTTGTCCAAGTTTTACTATGGATGAAAATATAATTAAATAAAACTAAGACAAAATGATGGAGAAAAGGACATAAGACATGATTCATGATATTTTGGAAAGTGGAGGGGTAATTACACAGGCCAAATGACATTACCAAGAACTCATAGTGACCCTCATGAGTTCTAAATGTAGTATTGGGAATGTATTCCTCTTTCATACATATCTGGTGGTAGCCATAAAAAAGATCAAGTTTAGTAAAGTATTGGGAACCACTCATTTCATTCAAGAGATCATCAATGATAGAAATGGGAAATTTGTCCGTGATGGTGAGTTTTTTGAATATGTGAGACTATGGAAATATGTGCTAAGTGCCTTATTTCTTGATTACCATGACCACATGAGAATAATAGGGGATGGTACTAGGGAAGATAACACCCGCGTCGAGCAATTCTTGAACAATTTTCTCAATTTCATTGTTCTAGGAAAAGGGATGACGATACGGGAGAACATTGGGAGGAAGACTTCTGAGGACAAGAGGAATGGAATGATCATGAACACCACAGGAAGGGGGAAGTCCATAGGGAGTGGAAAAAATATATTGGTGTTTGGAGATTATAGATTGGAGGTCAGGATGCACGAAGTGTGTCTCAACTTCTTTAATGGAATGGAGTTGGGAAATAATTCCCAGATGACCTTTTTTGAGGAGATTTTCCATTTGATGGTAAGTGTTAATCTTAGGGGATCCTACTGTGATTCCTTGGAACTTATATTGATGTCCCTCATGTTAGAATTTCATGGTTAATTCCTTAAAATCCATGAGAATGGGGCCTAGAGTGGGTAACCATTCAACATCGAACAAAATGTCACAATCTCCCATGTCAATAGAAAACAACACCAATTTGAAGGCACACATTTTCACAACACCCACCAAATTTCATGGAACCACCATTGGCAATCATGATTTGAAAATTTTTGACAACACATATATGGCAATTGATTTCCTAGGAAATGTGGCGGTGAATAAAATTATGGGTGATGCAACTATGAACAAGGATGATGAATTTGTTATGCTTAATGTAGCTAATTATCTTGAGGGTTTGGGGAGAAGATAAGAAAGTGAGGGCATGCAATGAAATCAACAATTCAACTTATGTTGGGTCAGTGGGTGGAGTAGTTTCAACTCTTCCACAAGGGGGGCTCCAACCTCCTCATCAAGAACATCCTCTGAGATGGCCATAAAAATATATTATTCCTTACACTTATATCTAGGAAAATATGTTTCATAAAAATTATAGCAAATACCCTTGAGTTGGCATTCAACCATTTCTTCCCGAGTTAGTTTTTGGACCTTGAGAGGGGTGA
>JZKD02S1989462.1:38323-55179 GCA_000966675.3 Picea glauca
GAAGAAAAATATAAAAAATTAAAAAGGAAAAGGGGGGAAAACCTAAAAGAAAGAGGATTTAGGGTTTGAGACTGGATAAAAGAAAGGGGAGAGGGGGGAAAAGGGGGATCTGCTATGAGGTATTGTTATGCTTCCAAAATGGCAAACTGGACTGATGGCTTGTGAGGAGTTGGAGATTTCCTCAGCTGATTGAGTGGTAGCTCAGCCTTGGAGGCAAGCAGGGAAGCTAAGTTACTTTTTGGGTTGTGTGTGTCCCCTTTGCGGCTCGGGGGCTAAGGGGGAAGCAGAGTACCCCTAGTGTTTGGCTGGGAGGTATCGGTGTAGTCTCTACGGTCGGCGGACAGGAGCGTCAAGGAGCGGGGACATCATCCAAGGTGGGCGTCGAGCCAACGGTATGTGTTTATTTTTGTTGGCGGAATAGAATGCATTAGTATTATGATTTAGATCTGTGTTTATTTTTATTGGCAGAATAGAATGCATTAGTATTATGATTCAGATCTGCAAATGTATTGGTTAGATGAACTGTTGGTTAGCTTGCGTCTTTTAGTATGGCCTTGGTGTCGTGTCTTCCCATTACCTTGTTGTTTTTCTGCGCCTAGGCTGTGATAACCCCTGTGATCCTTGGAGGAGTTATTCTTGGTCCTGTTTCCCTTACTGTTGTTAGTTGTTGGTAGTGGATATCTGCATTGTAGGAGGTTCTGCCTTCGAGCTGCATAGGTTGCCGGTGGACTTGCCTTATAACCCTTGTGTTCTTAAGATACGAGGTGAATTGAGATCTTCAGCGAGGGTTCTGGTTTTAGCTACCTCCTCACTGCCGAATCCACCTTGGGGCGATTTAAGAATCGGGCTGCCCAAGTCAGGGATTTCGTGCTGGTGTCGGGCATGGGGCATTTTCCTTTTACAGCTAGCTCAATCCCCTGGAGTTGAGACTCTCACGCTCACCCCTCACTCGGTTTTTCCCTCTGATCCTGACGTGGATGTAGAGCGCAACAGGAAATCCCGATGATGGAAACTCCTTCCAACCTACCTCCTTAACCACCCGGATCGTTGCGTGGCACCATGTGTCACGGCAAGGCCCAACTCGGTTGGTTTTTAGAAGTTTGCTGATCTGAAAATAGAAGGCTGACTTGTTATGCTATGAAAGCACCCTCTACCTCATAAAATAAATCTTAACAGGACCTTGCTTCATGTGTTAAAATGTGCAAGAGGGTTTATGTGTTAAGTTCTTGGTTCATCTTGTCAATGTTCATGTGTGATAAAATGTGTTTTTAACAGGTTAATTAACTGTTATAATCCAATGTACAGCAATATAAAATGCAGCAAATAACACATCAAAATCACAACAATACTAAGCTGATAAAGGAGTTCACCCCTCTCTGGGCTACGTCTCCTTGAACCTCCTTCAATGGACTTGGCTCTCTGGGATTAGTTGTCAAATGTTCTTTTACAAGCTGCTGCTCAACTCCAATGGTTTTACAGGTTGTACCATTGGGTTCAGAATACACAAAAACCCCAAAATTGACTGTTACAACTCTGGAAATGGACAATGGCTCATCCAACAATGACCTCTTCTACATGTGACCTCCAAGCTTCCCAAAATGAGCTTGAATGAGGCAAAAATACCTGTAGAAGTCCTCCAATGGATCTGAAACCTATCCCAAAATGTTCAGAGCATAATAATCAGTCAGAAATGACTATTTAGTCTCAGAAAATAAATATGTGCTCATCTGAGCAATGCCTCAAACAATGAGGGCTTTAAGGCTCTTGAAGCTTCCTCATACTTCAAATGTGAAAAAACTGAAAATGGGCTCTTCAAGTGCCTGTGAAAACCTCACCAATGGACTCAGAACGTCCAAAAACCCCTAGCTGGGCTTTTTCAGCACCTGATTTGGCCAAAAACTCCAAAAGTTATGGCCTCTGCCATTTTTCCCCTTCAAGCTCTGTTACTGGCTCGCCATTCTGCACCTGTGGAAAAGTGAACCTAGCCTCTGAACGTTTTCGGTCACAAAACCCAGCATAAACACGCGTTCCACAAATCGCGCCAAAATGTAGAACGGTTACCCGGAATAAAGCCCCCAAGAACGGAGGTGTTGGGCGCATGGGGGAACATATGTCCACGTCCCAGCGCAACAAAAGGGCTCGTTTCTCCACGTGGAAATAGTTTGACAAGTGTCCCACGCGCATATACAAAACCCACGGGTTCCAATTATAAACCACAAGTCGTGGTTTCAACCCCGCGCAATAAACAATACGGTTATGTGTATAAAATCCCGCGCCATTTGAACAAAAGGGTAGGGTCACATGCTCCACGCATAAAACCGTGGGTGAACTGTCCAATTCGCGCGCCAATGGATAACATAACTCCCGTGCATAATCAACCTTTTAAATGTGTAATGGTCACATTGTAATTCCATCGCGGTTACAATAAATTTTAAAATCCGCGCGCCATTTGACATATGGTCTGGTCGTATGCGCTATACAATGGAACCTCGGGGCATATCATGTTTTCAAACCGCGCCATTTAACATATATAAATATATATGCCCGCGTGCCATTTAAACATGGCATAAACCAAAAATCAAACGATCACCGCACGCGCCTATTTACAACGGACAGGGTCATATGTACCATGATACGACCAGGGGTCGGGGTTAAGCCCCGGCCCGACCCCCCTTTCAAATAATACAAATATAAATTCAAATGTATTTTATCCCATATGCCTATTAAGAATCACGCGGCGGCATTTTGGCTAGCATAACATTGTGAAAGCATTGCAAAGTTGGAGGTTCGGGGGTCGAACCCCGCGACCTCCATATAACTTTTAAACAACCACATGGCCAAATTTGGGGTGCCACGTGGCAGCCCTTGATTGGGCCACGTGGCACCCTACAATTCGCCACAAAATGCCATGTGTCCAAATATTACTCATCCAGATGTCAACCAATCAGCGATTACCACGTCAGCATGGTTGCCACATCAGTTTCCACGGATGTACCATCATGCCACGTCACTGCCACGCCAGCACTATACAGCCCTGCCACGTGGCAGTACGGCCTGTCCAATCAGCATCCTTTTTTTTACCTGTTTGGCTTGGCGAACAAACCTCGATAAATTCTCCGTACGGACTCCGTTTGCGAAAATAAATATACCGCCGGAATCAGGAGAATGAGACGGACACAATGGCACCATTTTCGTCACAATCCGAGCACTTTGAAATTTGAGCAAATTTTAGACCACTGGTCCAGATTCTGATCATTTGCTGCGGATATTCCACGCCCCTTTCTTTTACTGTGTAAAGGCTCGAAGGGTGAGAGCTCAGGATGAATGTAACCCTCTCGGGTTAAATGGTCAACGACCTCAGGAGATGGGTCAATCCACACCACCAGTTCGGTAAAATACGGTTCCTTCTCGTTGAACTGTCGACACAGTCAACCCTCTGGAGACTTGCCGTGGGAACGAGGGTGTAATAACTTCCCATGTCGACCTGTAGATATCATGGCTGGGTGCATCAGTTCCTGACAAAAACTCTTTAGCATGTAATTTTAGACCTGCGTGACCCGTCCTTGAGTAGTGGCCCAGCTGTGGTAGTCGAGGCCCTTTGGGGTTGCGACTAGCCAGCTCTTAATTGCTGCCAACCGTGAACTCTGCCCTTAAGAAGGAACAGTGAACTTGGAAGTAACCTTTAGTAGCGTCAGTCTTGCAGGATTGACAGAATTTCGCAGATCCTTAAGCGCTCAGACAACCTGTACGTTGCGGGCCTTGCTTCTAGATAGAACCCGTACCGGTGCTTCTAGCCCTGTAAGCCAGTTTTCTATTTTATTTGTCTAAGCGACCACAACCACTATTCTACATATGATAGCTTCCTTATCATAGGTAACGGTGGATGTATTTACTCCTTTTTGTTTTCTGGCGGTAGATAAACCAGGCTCGAACTTAACCTTGTGAGCGAGTGAGTTATTATAATTCTGGCGGTGTTGTTTTATTGATACGTATGTCAGAGGCTAGTTCCAAGGTAACCTACGCCTTGGTTTGCTAAATGATGGGTTACTACCAAGGGACATTTACTCCTCAAGTAAGTTCATGGAGAGGTGCCTTAAGAAACTAGAAGGCCGCGAGGGATTACCGCACTCGTAAAGAGGAACCGTCTCGTTTAGCCAGCCTTATTTTAGTATAGAGCTTATGTAGTTTAGCATCAAATGAAATGTCAGAATTTGATAACCTGAAATGAATTTAATGCTATTTTATTTGGCCAGTTATGGCCATTTAATGTAAAGGTAATGTTGTTTTATTTTACTATTATTGAAATTATTGTAAATGTTCCCATAAAAGTTAAGTGAGGTATAACTGCATTGCTACTGTAATCTTTTGGGGGTAATAGGTGAAGGTAAAAGGTTATGGCATTATATATAAAAAAAAAAAAAAACAGAATATAATATTAGTATGACGACAGGATTTTAAACTAATCGTAAATTCAATTTGCGAGGCATGGGGTTATAACGATAAGGGGCTTGGGTCATCATTTTAAGGTAATGTTAGTGAATTTATATTGTTTAGGAATTATGTAATTAGGATATATGGTTGTTTAATGGCAAGGACATTGTGATGTAAATGGGAGGTGGTTATTGTTCTGGGGTAATGTTAATGTAGTTTTATTGCATTGGTAATGTTAATGTAGTATTATAGTATTGGAAATGTTAATGTAGTTTTATTGCATTGGTAATGTTAATGTAGTATTATAGTATTGGAAATGTTAATGTAGTTTTATTGCATTGGTAATGTTAATGTAGTATTATAGTACTGGAAATGTTAATGTAGTTTCATTGCATTGGTAATGTTAATGTAGTTTTATAGTATTGGAAATATTAATGTAGTCTTATTGCATTGGTAATGTTAATGTAGTTTACTGCATTGGTAATGTACAAGATGTAAGGTGACATTAGGTAATTGCAATGTCACATAATGTAAGGTCTTGGCAAATTGTTGATGAAACATGTAATTGTAATATTTTTGCCTTTGGAAAAATGCTATGTAGCCTTGATAACATAGGAATGTAAGGTCGTTGTTATTATTGACAATGTTGTGGTAGTATAATGTAATGGTGAGGTTAAATCATTGCAAGGACTTTTATTTATTTTATATTGTCAAACACAAAGGGTACGACCCTTAAACTAAGGATGACAACTTAATTAGATTTACCTTATGCTAAAGTACTCGTAGTTTAGTAAATTAAATGGAGTAATTGGCGAGTAATCAATCGTTGTGGGGTCATAGACATTCCTTGTCTTTAATACCAGTGGTCATTGTCTGAGTTCTTTGTCTTGTGCCTTCCATAGAAGATGTGGTTGCTCCTTGTCTATTGTTGTGTGGGGTTGTAATATTTTCATGTGTTTGGTTTGCTTGTGTTGGGCGGGACATAGAATCTTCCTTGTAGCCTCAATATATAAGTCTGTGGTGTGACTTTCTATGTAAGGAATCTAGTGCTGTATCAAGAGTCTCGGGCCCTTTAAAGGAAGGGTTTCCACTCTTGCGACACACCTGACGGAGATTAATAGTTTCTGTCTGAGCAGACGGCCATGAGCCTATTTGACCTTCTCTCTCTCCGGAGCAGAGAACTAAGATTAAACGCCCTTCTTTCCTGTGAATAAATAGTAAAATATATTGTTATGGATTCCTCCTTATGTCTTTGATCGTTAATGCTTGCTGTCACTTGTGGTGCGCCTTAATTCTTCTTGTTGTGATCGTCGTTTATGCATGCAGATACTTGTCGCGTGTCCTTGTCGTCTTTTTATGTTCATCATGGTTGAGTCTTATTCGTCTTCGGGTGGCGACGTAGAGTCGAATGTGTTGATTGTTCCCTTATACATGCGCGCATGCACTTTTAAATGCACACACAAAAAAAAATAGAAAAAAAAATAAAAAATTGCACTAGTTACTAGAGATGGGTCGTCGTAACGAGGGGTTCGTTACTCTTCTAATTGAAAAAGTAGATTTGTATAAACCCTTCAAAGCTTGGGATTCTTAATACTAGAATCCTTGTCAACAGGATAAGAAACTCAGCCTTAGCAGTACCAGGGAACAACAGATGCAAATACAGGCAAATAAATGAAGTCACAATGTGCGCATAATTCAAAGACAATAGACAAGCATCAGAGATGAAGAATAAGCAGAAGTATTTATATTATCAGAGCATGAAGCATGCGGGTATTACAATATATTTGTGCTAGATGCACAATACAGACTCTGAGCATGATGCTCTTTCGCTCACAAACTTAGACAGAATGACTCAAAGCTTCGGACATAAGGGAAGCTTAGAAGACTGACTCACTAACACAAGACTCAACTCGGGAATTTTCGGATGCCAAGAATGAGCTCTCACCCTCATCTTATACAATTTTGAGGCAGTGGAGTCATAATGACACATCAAACCTGAAAAGACTTGTGGTCCTACATGTCGACCACTAAATCTTTCTTTATTGATTCAGCAGATATATTCACGCAGGAATCTTTGACCGAACGTACAACTTTATTTTAAATCACACCGAAAGTAGAGTACTATGATAGATTTGTCGGGGTTGTCACGTAGGATTCCCTGATCAAATCACTGAAAGTAGATACAATAGTAAATCTGACGGGGTGATCGTGTAAGATTCCTCGACCAGAGTACACACATCATATGACAAATAGTAGACCATCTTAGAAATGTGGGTCAAACCACACCAAAAGTCGGAGAAGTGCTCTGAGTTTCTAAGATTCTCATGACTACATATGTACAAAGTGGAGTTGATATCAAAAACCCACAGAATACGGATGACACCACTGTCGGCCATCTAGACATGAATTATTACATTGTGGATATTTTTATGGAAAACCCACGGAAACCATTATTCCAAAGGATGATCATGAAAATGTCTGAAATTATATGGGTCCCAATGCTGAGTGTATACTTCTCTGACTAATTCAGGATCATGATTATAGTTGTTATTTTGATGGAGTAGGAACTTAGTTCATATAATCCATGAATGTTTTTCTCTGATAAACATCATTTTATATTCTTCTTTAGAAAATAAGTCAGAAATAGTATCCAGGGTCCTGTTATGAAAAATAAACATCCTTTCAACTTCTGTAACATATGGATTGATACCAACAGGATTTAAACCGAATTGATGCCACCATTCTAGTAGTCAGTCTGGTTCAGGCCAATCTCTGAAGGAGTGAGAAAATCTTATCATGCAGTAATAATACTTATACCTGTTTGTCCATAGAAAAACATTAAACCACATAGTTTTATACTGCTAATAATCTATATTAAAAAGTACCTCATTTGGATTGGAATTTGGCCATTCTTGGATAGTTCTCATCCTGTTGATCTGGAAGAAATCATATGCAGGAGTATTAACCCATCTTCTCGAAGGATGATCATAATATTATCTGTCTACAGCCCTTAGTCTACTTAGATCTCCCATTTCAATTAATTTTTCTCTAGATGAAACAATAATGGGCTGGTGGATTCTCCCAAGAACATGTTGGGGTGGAAGAACATTTATATGAGTATTTCTTTAGAATTCAGGTAGCCCCAATTATACCTTCTCTGAATGCCTTAATTGCCATGATGGTATCCAATGCTCTCTAAATGTTTCCCATGGAGTATTTTCATCTAGGTAGTGAGTTATAGGAGCATTCCTCTGATCATAAAAAATTTCAACTATTACCAAACTTTTCTGGCAATAAGCAATTTGAATATGAGTGTCAGAAATAAATGGTAACTTTATTCTCTTAGGAGGATCTCCGCTAATACTTGGTAGTGTGATAAAGTAGCCATCCTTTTGATTTGAATAGATACAAGACCCATGTGGCTCTACTGCTGACAAAAAAGGAGTACCAAGTATACAATCCACTGGTATATCAAGAATTTGAAATTTCATTCCCAATGCATAATCTTCAAGTAACAGGACACCTTTGGGAACTTCAAACTGGAATGTAGTATCTTTATTTCCTAGTCCAATAGCTGAACCAAAGCTAGGAAACCAATACTTTGCAGGGATGAGGTCTTTGTGCAGTATGTTTATATCAGATCCAGTATCTATTAGTGCAGTTAATGAAAACACTTCTTGATTTATTGCCAACTGGATTCTAATATAATACTTTTGATATTTAACAGGCAGAATTTTCATATCTGTTATTCCCTGCATTTCTGAAGTAGTCTGTTCCAGTAGGACCATTTCAAATGGAGCATCTTCTAAAGGAGGAGGGATTGATTCTAATCTTTCTCTTATTTCTTTGATTTCTTTTCTGGCCCAAGAATCAATCTTGAAAATTAATTCAGAGTCCCCTTCCATTCTGCTAATTTTTTCTTTGAGTTGGGAGACTTCTTTTCTAAGAAGATATACTTCTTTTGCAAGATATGTAACAAAGATATTATGTAACTTTGGTTCTCTGTTAAACTTGATATAAGTCTTTGTATTTTTATCAAAAGAAGCATCTAGAAATAAGGTTTGCCTTCTTGAGATTTCAGAGATTTTACCTTTTTGCTCTAATTTAACGGTCTTAATAAAAGTTTCAAGAAGAGAACTTTTCATATCCCCTTCTGGGAGACCTTTTATTTGGGAAAGAATTTGTGCTTCTTGGTCTCCTGTATTTGAAAACATACAAACCTTTAATTTTCTTTGAGTTCTGAACTTAGGTTCAGAGTCAGAACCAGAACTGCTAGAGTCATTGTTGCTCCTGTCACAAGAGCATAAATTTGGATTACTGTAGCTACAATTCTGATTTACAAGAATTTCTTTTCTGAAGAATATTCAAATTCTGATGTGCTGCTAGAGTAACAACACCCTTCTTCAAGAAGATGAGTTTCCCCTTTTATTTTGTGGGGATTGTAGGGGCAAGAATTTGTATCATGACTATTTGCCCCACACCGATTGCAGTAAGATTTGATCACTATCTTCTTACTTGCTTGAGCTTCCTTGGCTTTCTGCTCAGAAAATTTTCCTTTATATCTTTTGGAAGCTTCGTTTTCAGGACAGTCATGGGCATAATGTCCTGGTTTTCCACAAATCCAACAAATGATCCGTTGCTTTACCTCATGTTTATGAGTTTTGAGTTTAATATCATGGGGAGCATAGTAATGGGTCCTAGGGACATATTTGTATCTGGCTTTGAATTTTCTACCCTTTTCTCCCTTAACATCTTTTGGCTTCTTTTTCCTTTTTCTTCCAGGGTTTGTAAGATATAAGCCATATTGTTCACAGATGGATTTTTGATCAGGGAGATATGAGGACTTTGAGACTGAGTTTTGAACTTTCATGCTAGTACAAAGTCCTATCAGGGCTTTGGTTATTAAGGAATAAATCTCTCCCCAAGTATATGTTTCATAAGGGAGTTTAAAAACATCTTCCATTTTCAAATATTCAACAAACTTACTAGGAAGAGCTACCAGATAAACCTGTTTCCAAAGAAGATTTTTACTTTCCTTTACTTCAAATATCCTCTGTGTCCATTCCTTATGAAATTGTTCATATTCAGACATCTTTCTGCACTTCATATTCATTAGAACAATTTCATGTTTGTCAGCAATTTCAGTCTCTGTCCCACACCAATGCTCTAGTATTAAAGTAGTAAGGGCACCAATCATGTTATTTACAGCCTTTCCATCAGGGTGATAAACAACATCACCTTCTTCGTCTTTCAAGACTTCGACCTCCATCTTCTGAATCATCAAGGGAGAGGAAATTACCTCCCACCATTTACTGAGAGTTCCAGTAAAACATTGAATAATAGTTTTGCATGCTTCTACTTCAGTTTTTCCTTTCATGCACATTATCTTATAAGAAACATACATTCTATCAATCATTTGTCTGATTTGTGCGATTGACAGATTATCTATATTCCATTCTTGGAACCATTCATCAGCAAATGTCTGAGAATCTGGAAGCTTGCCTTTTCCAGCTAGATCAGGGGCTGATGGTCTGTGATTATAATGGGGAAGATCTTCATAGGCTGAATTTCTTATAGTTACAAGGGAAAAGGAATCATGTGCGAGTTACTTGCTGATATCCAAAGACCAAACATAGATGAAATATACAAATTTCATACAGTCATGAAAGGGTTCCAGAAAGGATCTATTCCTGATGAATGGATCAAGAAAATGCTAAACTGGGATTTGTTTACAAATTCTGAAACTAAAGAATTCGTTACAGCCACTCCGAATGATGAAAAATTAAGGCTGTCACAAAAATGGAAAGAATATATGTCTGAAGCAGACAGTTGGATTTCTTTCTTCGAATGGAAGAAATTACAGCAGAAAAATGTAGTTCAAATGGTAGGAGAAAATCCTGAGTCTTCTACTCCAAAACATAAGTGGAAAGCTATAGATGGAAGTACTATTGAATCGAATTCTGTCTTTCCACCCTTCAAAGGAATTGTCTTAGAAGACAGTGCTAAACAAGTACGAGCAATTCCTTTGCTGTTGTCTGAAGAAGCCACCCAATTGTTAGGAATTGACAAAAGAGTCCAGTCTGTAGTAGAACAAGTAAACTGGACTAATACTTCTCTAAAGGGTATGGCTACAAACATTTTTGTAACCAATGACTATGCAAGAAAAGAACAGATCTATGATTTGCAAGTATCCACAAACACAATAGTCAGAGTTGTGGATCAAGTTCAAGAAAAGGTCATTGATGTTAAAGAAAAAATGGATTATGCTCTGTCAGAAATCTCCTATAGAGCTCAAGAATCAAGTAGAAACCATGAAGAAATTATGGAAGGATTAGGAAATGCCTTTTCATAAATGGGCAAATCCCTAATTGAAATCAAAGGAAAAGGCCATCAGATCGATAAACCCATACCTAATTCCTTTATCTTGCCAAATCCTCATCTCTTTATTCTGTCCCCTACACATAAACCCTCTGAGACAGAATCTGTAAAAAATTTTCCTTTCTTTTTTCCTCCTGAAAATCCTGAGATTCCTTCAAAGATCTCTGAGTCTTCCTCCAAACCCACACATGATTCCCTTTCCCTTGTAACTATAATAAATTCATCCTATGAATATATTCCCCATTATAACCACAAACCATCAGCCCCTGATCTAGCTGGAAAAGGCAAGCTTCCAGATTCTCAGACATTTGCTGATGACTGGTTCCAAGAATGGAATATAGATAATCTGTCAATCGCCCAAATCAGACAAATGATTGATAGAATGTATGTTTCTTATAAGATAATGTGCATGAAAGGAAAAACTGAAGTAGAAGCATGCAAAAATATTATTCAATGTTTTACTGGAACTCTCAGTAAATGGTGGGAGGTAATTTCCTCTCCCTTGATGATTCAGAAGATGGAGGCCGAAGTCTTGAAAGACGAAGAAGGTGATGTTGTTTATCACCCTGATGGAAAGGCTGTAAATAACATGATTGGTTCCCTTACTACTTTAATACTAGAGCATTGGTGTGGGACAGAGACTGAAATTGCTGACAAACATGAAATTGTTCTAATGAATATGAAGTGCAGAAAGATGTCTGAATATGAAAAATTTCATAAGGAATGGACACAGAGGATATTTAAAGTAAAGGAAATTAAAAATATGCTTTGGAAGCAGGTTTATCTGGCAACTCTTCCTAGTAAGTTTGTTGAATATTTGAAAATGGAAGATGTTTTTAAACTCCCTTATGAAACATATACTTGGGGAGAGATTTATTCCTTAATAACCAAAGCCCTGATAGCACTTTGTACCAGCATGAAAGTTCAAAACTCAGTCTCAAAGTCCTCATATCTCCCTGATCAAAAATCCATCTGTGAACAATATGGCTTATATCTTACAAACCCTGCAAGAAAAAGGAAAAAGAAGCCAAAAGATGTTAAGGGAGAAAAGGGTAGAAAATTCAAAGCCAAATACAAATATGTCCCTAGGACCCATTACTATGCTCCCCATGATATTAAACTCAAAATTCATAAACATGAGGTAAAGCAACGGATCATTTGTTGGATCTGTGGAAAACCAGGACATTATGCCCATGACTGTCCTGAAAACAAAGCTTCCAAAAGATCTAAAGGAAAATTTTCTGAGCAGAAAGCCAAGGAAGCTCAAGCAAGTAAGCAGATAGTGATCAAATCTTACTGCAATCGGTGTGGGGAAAATAGTCATGATACAAATTCTTGCCTCTACAATCCCCACAAAATAAAAGGGGAAACTCATCTGCTTGAAGAAGGGTTCTGTTACTCTAGCAGCACATCAGAATTTGAATATTCTTCAGAAAAAGAAATTCTTGTAAATCAGAATTGTAGCTGCAGTAATCCAAATTTATGTTCTTGTGACAGCAACAGCAATGACTCTAGCAGTTCTGGTTCTGACTCTGAACCTGAGTTCATAACTCAAAGAAAATTAAAGGTTTGTATGTTTTCAAATACAGGAGACCAAGAAGCACAAATGCTTGCCCAAATAAAAGGTCTCCCAGAAGGGGATATGAAAAGTTCTCTTCTTGAAACTTTTATTAAGACCGTTAAATCAGAGAAAAAAGGTAAAAGCTCTGAAATATCAAGAAGGCAACCCTTATTTCTAGATGCTTCTTTTGATAAAAATACAAAGACTTATATCAAGTTTAATAGAGAACCAAAGTTACAGAATATCTCTGTTACAGATCTTGCAAAAGAAGTATATCTTCTTAGAAAAGAAGTCTCCCAACTCAAAGAAAAAATTAGCAGAATGGAAGGGGACTCTGAATTAAGTTTCAAGATTGATTCTTGGGCTAGAAAAAAAATCAAAGAAATAAGAGAAAGATTAGAATCAATCCCTCCTCCTTTAGAAGATGCTCCATTTGAAACGGTCTTGCTGGAACAGACTACTTCAGAAATGCAGGGAATAACATGTATGAAAATTCCGCCTGTTAAATATCAAAAGTATTATACTAGAATCTAGTTGGCAATAAATCAAGAAGTGTTTTCATTAACTGAACTAATAGATATTGGATCTGATATAAACATACTGCACAAAGACCTCATACCTGCAAAGTATTGGTTTCCTAGCTTTGGTTCAGCTATTGGACTAGGAAATAAAGATACTACATTCCAGTTTGAAGTTCCCAAAGGCGTCCTATTACTTGAACATTATGCACTGGGAATGAAATCTCAAATTCTTGATATACCAGTGGATTGTATACTTGGTACTCCTTTTTTTTCAGCAGTAGAGCCACATGGGTCTTGTATATGTTCAAATCAAAAGGATGGCTACTTTATCACACTACCAAGTATTAGCAGAGATCCTCCTAAGAGAATAGAGTTACCATTTATTTCTGACACTCATATTCAAATTGCTTATTGCCAGAAAAGTTTGGTAATAGTTGAATTTTTTTATGATTAGAGGAATGCTCCTATAACTCACTACCTAGATGAAAATACTCCATGGGAAACATTTAAAGAGCATTGGATACCGTCATGGAAATTAAGGCATTCAGAGAAGGTAGAATTGGGGCTACCTGGATTCTCAATAAATACTCATATAAATGTTCTTCCACCCCAACATGTTCTTGGGAGAATCCACCAGCCCATTACTGTTTCATCTAGAGAAAAATTAATTGAAATGGGAGATCTAAGTAGACTAAGGGTTGTAGACAGACAATATTATGATCATCCTTCGAGAAGATGGGTTAATACTCCTGCATATGATTTCTTCCAGATCAACAAGATGAGAACTATCCAAGAATGGCCAAATTCCAATCCAAATGAGATACTTTTTAATATAGATTATTAGCAGTATAAAATTGGCCTCCATCTTCTGAATCATCAAGGGAGAGGAAATTACCTCCCACCATTTACTGAGAGTTCCAGTAAAACATTGAATAATAGTTTTGCATGCTTCTACTTCAGTTTTTCCTTTCATGCACATTATCTTATAAGAAACATACATTCTATCAATCATTTGTCTGATTTGGGCGATTGGCAGATTATCTATATTCCAATCTTGGAACCAGTCATCAGCAAATGTCTGAGAATCTGGAAGCTTGCCTTTTCCAGCTAGATCAGGGGCTGATGGTCTGTGATTATAATGGGGAAGATCTTCATAGGATAAATTTATTATAGTTACAAAGGAAAGGGAATCATGTGCGGGTTTGGAGGAAGACTCATAGATCTTTGAAGGAATCTCAGGATTTTCAGGAGGAAAAAAGAAAAGAAATTTTTTTACAGATTCTGTCTCAGAGGGTTTATGTACAGGGGACAGAATAGAGAGATGAGGATTTGGCAAGATAAAGGAATTAGGTATGGGTTTATCGATCTGATGGCCTTTTCCATTGATTTCAGTTAGGGATTTTCCCATTTCTGAAAAGACATTTCCTAATCCTTCCATAATTTCTTCATGGTTTCTACTTGATTCTTGAGCTCTATAGAAGATTTCTGACATAGAAGAATCCATTTTTTCTTTAACATCATTGACCTTTTCTTGAACTTGATCCACAGCTTTGACTATTGTGTTTGTGGATACTTGCAGATCATAGATCTGTTCTTTTCTTGCATAGTCATTGGTTACAAAAATGTTTGTAGCCATACCCTTTAGAGCAGTGTTAGTCCGGTTTACTTGTTCTGCTACAGACTGGACTCTTTTGTCAATTCCTGATAGACAGACTCATCAGAGGAATCCCTAGAATCATAAGGATCTTCAATATCCTGATCTGGGTGCTCATTGATGACAATATCAAACAAAAAATTTCATAAGAGGAAAAAACAGATCTAGGCCAGGTTCTCCTTGGGAAGCTTTGGGTAAAAGATAATCGTGAGTTTGAATTTGTTCATGATTTTCAAGAGCAATGGGATTTAGAATGTGATTATCGAGGGAAATTATATGATCATCATCACCCCCATAGTCAAGGTCCTAGTTAGAGAAGGGGAAGGTATAGATTTTAGCATCTAAAATAACATGATGTGTTTGGTCAGAATAAGACTCTTGACAATCCTTGGGTGATAAAGAAGTATGATATCTTTTTTGGGAAATGATGGTATTTAAAGATGGTGAGTCATTTATCACCATGATATGGTCATGATCATTAGGTGAAAATTCAAAGTGATAGGAGATAGGTGGAGGGGGAAACTTTCTGATGAATTCAATAAAAATATTTACCCCTGTCAAATATGTATATTATACTATTCTTCCATACCAATCCATTGCTTTTCCTTTGAGGGAAATAGAAAATAAATTGGTAAGATAATGCTCGCCATGAAACCCAATATAATGGAATACTTCCTTGGACAACCTAGGGCATTCCCTTCAAGGATCCTTCCTTGGACAACCTGGAAAGAAAATCCAAATAACATGTAGGCATGATTAGGATGTAAGACTCTAAAAAATTTAACCGGAGAATAACCCGTGACATCCCCCAAAAAATAAAGTATTTTTGAAATTCAAAATTTATTAGAAAATTATTCTGTTTTTAGTAAATTCAAATTTGGAATTTTTTTTCCATTTATGGCAATTCTGAATTTCGAATTTGATAAATTGTAATTAATTATTATGATTGTTGAGAAGAGACCTGATTTGACCCAACTAACTATTTGACTATGACACTTGTATGTAAACATAATATTGGTTAATTATTGCAGGAGGACAAATGGAACAACCATATTAAATTTAGCTGACCATGACTCCATGAGTGGGGAACAGGTTGGAACTACCTCTGGGATGATTGTTACAAGTGGAAAATCAGGGATTTGGCCATTGGCAGCCCCTGAAAATCAGTGGTGTAGAAAGATGTGAAAATTCCCAAGGGAGGGAAAAGAACCAGGAAAAAAAATTGTTTTGATAAATAGCATATGTGAGGAGGCAGGACGCTGCCTAGTATGTTGGGAAAAGGGACTATGAGTTTTTCTTCTTGTTATGAACACTACTGATTGAGTGTGAGGCAAGAGAAGTCTGCTGAAACTGAAAGACATTGGATAAGGAGGGGATTCCAAGTTTTCCCTCATGGACTCATGGTCAGGCTAGGAGGTGAATTGGGGCAAGTGATTTGGCTGACTTGTTCTATGGTTGGGAGGAACGTGGTTGTTCCCTTTGTCTTTCTGCAAACAGGTTCAGATACGTTAAACTTCTCCTTCTCTGTAAGAATGATTATGTACATCTGATATATGCACCTGTTGTGTTGAAGTAAAATATCTTGTGGAAAAATCTGTTCGTATGTGGAATTTATAATAGATAATTTAGTTCTGAAATCGTCCCTTCTGTAATTGACCTTTACATGGTATTATCTATGAATTTTGAACAAGTATGTATATATCATAAGTTTATAGGTATCTCTGTAATTAAATTTCAGAGACTTCATATTTCATAGCTAAGATTTCCTTTCTCGGATAACATTGAAGGGAAGAGTTACGAGGTAGTATGGACTCTATTGACCACATATATATATTTATCCGCAGTTGGCACCTTGCGTAGGCATATTTGTTTAAACGCAAATCGTGTAACTGTAACAGAAAACAAACTTATACAGAGATCTGATATACAATTATATAAGCAAACAAATTATTGTTACCGACAATCAACTACACGTGATGACAAATTAATTACTCGAAATTATGATCTAACTTAAATCTATGCGAGATTGTTTTTCTATTTAATTCTGAAGGGAAATATGATTGTATTTTATGAATCTTACTTCCTTATTCATGTTGTACATATGATTTCTTGTTAGTATTACCTTGGAGATAAAATTGGATATGGAGAACCCTTTATACTCATATTATTATACATACATATATACACGTATGAGAATAATTATGCGAATTGCAAGATTTGATCACAGTAGAATTATGCAATTTATATATCTATATATATATATATATCTATATATATATATATATATATATATATATATATATATATATAT
>JZKD02S1989473.1:3488-17502 GCA_000966675.3 Picea glauca
CGTATAGGCATTTCTCCCTTCTTATGGTTTCTTCCATGGTCTTAGAATCATCGTATTGAATCTTGTCACCAATGGAAGGTGGCAGTCCACTCAGATACCTCTGAATTTTAACAGCCTCGTCTTTAATGAATGGGACATACTTCAGTGGTTCCAGAAAACTTCGTTCATACTCATCAATGGTCATATTTCCCAACTTGAGTTCGAAGAACTCCTTCATCTTTCTGTCATAGTATCTTTTAGTCAGGTATTTCTTCTCAAAATACCTCTTAAACTCCTTCCACGTGACCTCTTTCTCTCTGATGTGTTGCACCTGCACAAACTGATCCCACCACATGGAAGCTTTTCCTTTCAGTTGGTACATTGCAATTCTTCCTTCTGCATGGGCGGAATAATTCTGTAATTGGAAGTATTTCTTCATGCCAAGCAACCATGTCTCGGCGTCTTCCTCCTTCTTGTGTTCTCCATCAAATGTTGGAGGCTTAATCTTGTTCATTTCTCCTTTCAATTCCTCCCTTCCAGATTTATGATGTTTTCTGGTAGGGGACGGGCTTGCACTACTGTGTGTCTTACTGTCAGAACATCTTTGGGAGTGACTAAGATGTCGGCTACCACTCCTTGACCTACTTCTTCTCCCATGATTTCCGCAACTCTCTGTCGTACCCGAGTCTCTTCCCTTCTCAATTTTCTTCTCTATTCTTTCCAGGCTCTTCATCATTTTTAAATTGAATTCACCCTGTCGATCCTTGAATTTCATGAGATTTTGGCTATCAGCTAGGTGAGCCTGGGCATCTTTCTGCAATCTTTCGATGAGTTTCATCATATGTTCTCCCTCATCCATCTCTTTTCCGTGCTCATTGGAGTTCGATCCTTCAACTCCCAGGATAACATCCTTTCCTTCCTGTTCATATTCTATTTCAGGGGTAAACTGCACTTTTCCCCACTCCATACTCAGCGTTGATTTACTGGGTTTCTGGCCTTCGTTGAACTCTGCGCACACACTCTGTGCAATTAAATTTGAAATTCGTCGGGCCATTAAACCTTCGTGAACAATCCACAATAATTACAAGCCAGTTCAAACAAAATAAAATACATTTCGTTTTAAATAAGTTTCTTGAACTGGAAGTATTATGTATTTCTTCCATTTCTTTGCATTTGAGGTAATTTCCAACCAGTTCTGGCACTCGTCATTCCTCTGTAATCTAATACGAAGACGACTCGAATTTGTCAAGCCTTCGTTTTCTTGACAATTCTTCATTATTCATAAACAATTCAATTTATGAAAATGTTTTCAATTTTATGAATTTTTCTGAGCTCTACTCGGATCTGCAATTTCTGGGACTTTGGAACTTCAGAATCTTGGTCCAAGAAGATCCGACAGTTAGATACTCATAACCAGAGTCACCCTTTTGCAACTCGCAATCTCGTGAGTTCGTGAGTCGAAGACCCTCGACTCATTTCATCTATCCGCCGATACCCGAGATGTGACATGGGTATGGCTCTCTCCTCGCTAGCGTCTGCTACGCATGACCGTAGCCTAGGGCTAAGTGATATCCCCCTTCACTATTCGCACCTTCGTGAGTTGTGGCATCCAACCCTGGTACCCCCTTTTCATGAAACCCCGAGAAGCGATGTTGACTTTTCTCCTCTCATTCTCGCTACTTCGTGACTTTGCGAGTTTCAATGTCAAGCTCCCATGCACTTATCTCGCGAATCCACGAAATCATGAATTACTTTATCCGCTGGGCCCACAGCACAGTTGTTGCCCTTCACCACTGTGGCAGGTGGTACGTTCATGAGGGTCCACGTCACTTTCAGCGATGTCATCGGGTCCCACCTCTCTCACTTCTCTTTACATCCCACTGGCACATGGTACTTTGCCATGTGTCCACGTCCATTCCTAGGAAAAATCCTATGGTCAGATCTTTCTCAAATCTACGACGTAGATCCTTTCGGGGTTTTGGGCTTCCAACCGCCGATGCACCGAATCTTCGATACGATTTTATCATGCTTTCGTTACTCGCGACCTCGTGTCTTCGGGACTTAGAGTACCCTATACTTGGGCACTCACTCTACGAACTTCCAAGTTCGCGAGATCTCTCGATCTCTGCCACTGTCTTCCTCAGATGGACGGTTCCTAGTCCTCTCGCCACTTCGTTGTTTCGTGTCCTCACGCCTCGCGACCCTTGACACCAAATTATTGGCTCTTCCACTTACAAGCTTCCGAGATGCTATGTGTCGCCTGTCTGCCTTCCGACTCCTGTGGCCCCACACCATTCTCGAGTGCTGGTATTCTGATCTGACATCAGCTAGGCCCCACAATACAGAGCTCTCGCCTCTTCGCCACTTGGGAAGTCAAAAATGACTCCTTTCAACCTCCGAACCCCCGAACGTGTGATAGGCGATGGGGTTCTTGATCCAATGTTCCTCCCGTGATCTGGATCCAACGGTTGTCCTTGCTCCTCACAATTTCGCGACTTCATGACTTGGAGCATCCAACTCTTGGGCCCTCACCCTGCAAACTTTCGAGTTCGCGAGACTCGAATCCTAGATCTCTTCGGCGCTTCTTCGACTCTGCGATTGCTGCCACCTGTCCTCCTCAGATGGACGGCTGCGATTCTCTCGCGACTTCACCCCTCGCGAAGTCAAAAGATTTCCCCTTCTGACCCTCGATGTCTGAATCCCCGATATGGGTGATCTTGCGACATGTGTCCTCCGTCTTTCAAACGGTTTAGATCTATTTCAAAGATTTCTCCCCTATTTTCTGAGGTTTAGCCTTCAGGCATCTCCCGACAGATCCAACGACTATCAGGTTTTTCGACTGAGATCTGACGGCTCAGACCGTTCCTAACCAAATCGGGATTCTGTGTATCGGGATTTCCACTTTCCTGTGCATATCCAAAGGCTTTAAACCTTGTGCACATTCTTCCATATCCGATGGTCACGAGGGCTCGCCTTCCCTCCCAAACGGATCCTAAGGTTCTAACACCATTGGTCTAGAGACTTATCTCCTTGTGGCCATAGACCACACCAGCTGCGGTTTCCTAGCACCGCTATACCTCCTGAGCTTAATAAAACTCGTCAAGTGTCTCCTTGACACCTCAGAGCAAACCAAGGTCCCAAATTGGTCCTCCCGACTCAATTTCCCCTCGCATTCTCGGTCCAAAGACCACTCCACTGGCCCATCTAGGCTCAGTGTCAAAACCTTCACTCTGATACCACTTTGTAGTGTACCCTTCTCACTACCTAGGTTTCCAAACCTCTCAGTTACCATTCTATACATGGAATTTTACATAATTTGTACAGACATTATAAGCTCATGCATTTAAGCAATTAAACACACTTAATATTAGAGTAAAATATATAAGTTTCTGCTACAATTAAACAAGCCGTAGCATTCAACATTAATTCATTTACACAGCGGAAAACATGATACATAAACAACCCAGTCATGCGAAACATGATCAAAGCATAATTCAGAATACTTATCTTTTAGCAGTTGTAGAAATCACCAACCAAGTGCAGGCCTTCCATGAACCTCCCAGCCTTAGACCACATTGTTCATCAGCTCAACAATGGGTCACCCCCGAGCTGGGACCGAGCTCCACCCCAAGGCAAGGAATCCTAGGCTAGGTTGAGGTTACAGGGAAGATAGCACATACACAACCACCAGGAAGAAAGCTCTCACAGGAATCTCCCACGCTCATTGCCCATAGACCCTCATTCCCCACATGCCTATTCCACCCTAGAAGAGTGCACCTCCTCTGTCACCTAGACAGTCCTTCGGCTGCCAGTCTCCCTTACCTTGGTTTACAGGAACAGATCAGACCGAAAGTCTCTGGGCCTTATGGCAGCTACAGGGTTCCTTCCAGGAGTTCTCTTCTCCCTCTGCGAACTCTCTCACCTGGAGGAGTCAGTCACAGGCCAACAAGCCTCACGCAGTTTAGTACTTCATGGTCACATCAACCCATGGGAAACACAGACCAAGGCTTCCCAAAACAGTTCAGCAGTCACAGGATGATCTCACGGTGATGTTTTCGGAACAGGGCTCCACGCACAGGCTAGCTCAGTTTTTCCCGAACAACCAGGGATTCTTCCACTCGAGTTCAACACAGGGATTCCAGTTCAGGAAATGCGCTCCTAGGTTTTCCTGAACAGACACAGACTCACAGCTCTGGACAGAGTGTACACGGTTTTCTTAGGACAAAACACAGGCCTTCCTTTTTCTGTAACAGGATTACATGCAGGTCTCCTGCAGACTGGCTTCCACATCCCTCGCTCAGGGAAGTCGGGTCAAATGGATGCAAACCCCCTTCATGGCTTACTGCATCTGTTTTATTTGCATGCACCAGGGTTGACACTTGCCACCCTGGGAACTACATGCGTTCCATCCGTACACCTTCCTCCCACCACTTGGGAAATCACATGTCCTTCCAAAAGGACTTAGGATAAAATAATATGCACATGGATTTTTAGGAAATAATATTAAAATATTATTCCAAGCCTAAGCCCCCTAGGCTTAGCCCCTAGGCTCAACACTCAGCCCCTTTCCCACCTTCTAGCCCCTAATTCCCTGGCCACTCTATGGACGCTCAGTCCCCCATCACTCATTCATCGTGGTCAGTCTGCACTGGCTGTGTTTATATTTTATTAATTGATCTGCATACATACAAGTACATCAGCAGGCTCCTGGCCTTCAACACTTAGGCTCCTTGGCCTAACAAACACATAAGCCTTCCATCTTATAAAAAAATTGGCTCACCAACCTATAGAACACATTCACAATTCATTGCATTTATGATGATCTGTAACGGGGTTCGGCCTTGGGGACACTACACCTTGGGTTCCCATGAAAAACAAACCGTTTCTGAAGATTAGGTCCCGATCTACTTCATAAATGAATTCGAAGATAAAATATCCTCTTCCCACCGCATAGCATGTTACACTGTTCTGGATTAGTAGGAGCCAGTTTTTTTGGATCTAGTTATCTGTGGTTCTGGTGGAGGGCTAGAGTCCCATTAACTGTCCAACCATCCCATGCTCTGACAGGGAAACCGCTACGCACATTGGATGGTTCAGGGGTAGGTCAATTTTCGGGATTGAATCAAGCCATTTAACAAAGTTGGGTGGAGCAATAGAGGAAGGCTTCTTGTCGTGGGCAGCCAGAAGCTTACAGAATGAGTCGGATGTTGAGGGAGGGGCCCAGGGATCCCCACCTACGTGGGCATCCATTCAACCCAAGGCGGCAACAGCTTGGTAGCCGTGATTCAAACCATCTTTTTTTCCTATGTTTTCATAGTTGATAACGATTCAATTTAAAAAAAAAAAAATAGTAAATACATACTTATTTCTACCCCTTCAGAT
Organism: Picea glauca; assembly: GCA_000966675.3. Taxonomy (NCBI): domain Eukaryota; kingdom Viridiplantae; phylum Streptophyta; class Pinopsida; order Pinales; family Pinaceae; genus Picea; species Picea glauca. The sequence goes on from JZKD02S1989473.1 coordinate 8,850, forward strand.
TGATCTCTTCTTGATTTAAGAGTAGAACATATACTGCAAATCCCCATCCTTCACTTCTTAGGAATACGTACATTTTTGAATTTTTTATTCCATATGCTTGTAAAATGTGCATATGTAATACAATTACCATTTCCTTCAACACCTTCATCATATCCTTTGTACAAGTTGTAGATTTCCCTCCTTGAGAAATTATCTGGAATATGTATTGTGTCTCTATCTAGCATACACTCTCCATGTTTGAAAAATAAATCACACATCCATGAAAATGTAGTGTTTGTCAATGGCCCACTCTCTCGTCCATGATGTAACTTTGAATAAAAAGAAATATCTTTTTCCAACCTTTTATGGATTCTTGATAGACGAAGATTACCAATTAAGTGAATTTTTTTGAAAGACTTTTTTCAAAGTAAAATATTCCCAATGCGATAATCATATCCCGTATTTGTGGATATCATGCACCCCATCAAGTATGAATTTTGCATGCTCTTATTCATTGATAAATATGTCTTCCTTTTATTCAAGACATACATGTAGTACATGCTTTTCAAACAATTTTTTTGACAATAATCACTTGAAATCAATTCACTTATGGAAATTGTTTTAGTGAGAAATTTTTTCTTAGACCTTGTATAACTAGAATGATTTGGATTGATATAAAAAGGTCTATTCCTGGTCCTAGACACAATGTTTCTTTGAAAGGTCTCCACTATTTCATCATCCCCATTATAATGATTTTTCTTATCACCAGAAGTAATATCAAGCAAAACATTGTTAGGAGACTGAACTAGAGAATGTTGATCACCTTGATTTGTGCAGCTGAATGATTGATAACATCATCATCAACATTGTTTCCACCATTAACATAATCATCTTCATTTCTTTCAAAATCCCCACTTGAGTGAAAATTTTCACCATCCTTCTTAGTGCCTTGAAAATCTTCATCAGTATCTTGAAAATCCTCACTTGGAGGAAAATCAACATCATCAACATTGTTGCCTTTTAATTTATCACTTGGGAAAGAGTGTCCACCAAGGGTGTAATCATCTTCACTACTTTGAAAATCCCCACTTGAGATATATTCTTCATCATCCTCATTACTGGCTTGAAAATCCTCACTTAAAGGAAAATCTTCATTATCCTCATTGGTACCTTGAAATTCCTCACTTGGAGGAAAATCAACATCACCAACTTTTCTTCCTTTAAATTCCTCATTCGGGAAAGATTGTCCAGCATTTCCATAATCATCATCATTACTTTCGAAATCCCCACTTGGGGGGGATTCTTCATCATCCTCATTCGTGCCTTGGAAATCCTCACTTGGAGGAAAATCTTCATCAGTACCTTCAAAATCCCGACTTGAAGGAAATTCATCATCACCAACATTGTTGTATTTAAATTCCCCACTTGAGTAAGAGTTCCCACCATTGTCATAATCATCTTCATGGCCTTTAAAATTTCCACCCGAGGGAAATTCTCCATCATATTCATTGGTGCCTTGGAAATCTTCATCAGTACCTTGAAACTTCTCACTTGGAGGAAAATTTTCATCCCAATCATTTAAACGTTGATCATAGTCTCAACTTTGACATACAATTTGATTATTTTCATTACTATTAAATTGTTGAATAGATTTATCACTATCATATTCCTCCTCTTCATCATCAATGCCTTCAAAGTCCTCTGATTTAGGACTTTCATGAGGAAAATGTTGAATAAAATTGCTTGCACTATGATCTGACTTCTAACTAGCTGAAAAATATGATGCCTCATTTGCATTACAAGCATTTTTATCTGACGAAGCCATCCCTTCTCTCTAAGAACATAGAATGATACAAATTCTCACCCTCCCAATGACATTCTTATAACTTGCATAAAAATATTTTCCCTCTAAATCCTCCCCCCCCCACACCAAAAAAAAAAATCCCCAAAAATATCACCCCAAAATATTCCCTCCAAAATTTCCCCCTCAATTTTTTTCCTCCAAAATTTCCCCCCAATTTTTTTCCCTTTATTATTTTCCATTAAAAATTAAAAATAAATTTTACTCTTTTATTTCGTTATTTATATGTTGAATACAATATTTCTCATGTTTATTTATTTATCCCACATTCATTAAACATAGCGATGATTGTTAGAAAAACAAGATCGTGGAGCAATAAAATAAAACAAATGCGGAAATAAAACATAGAAGATACACAATACAATAGAGACACATATATATGTGGTTCACCCAGTGTGGGTTACATCCACCAGAGAAATTGTCAGGTCCTTCCTTTATTATTATCTAGCAAATGAAGGGATACAACCTACAACACACCCACTATAACTTCATCTTCTTTCTCTCACAGTATCCTCACTCAGATTACAATATTCACAATGATGCATAACCACAATACACCTCCCTCATAAAAGAGGGTTGCCTTCTAGGGAAAAAAAATCTAACATAACTTATATCGTCAGATCTGCGACCTTATAATGAAGTTATGAATGATCTAGATTTACAATGAAATTACAATATACATTTACAAGGAAATTTTTCCTCCAAGGGATTCACCCCCGAACCCCCATCGAAGCACGTTGTCCCCCGAACCCCCGTCGGGGACCCACTTGGTCCTGTATGCCCCGGACCGCGTAGAGGGGGTAAACCCCCCTCTGCACTCCCCCATGTAGAGGATTGTACATTCTTTCGGGGTGTAAAGTCTTCATGGGGTATAAAAACAGATGAAAAAAAAGACAACTGAATCAGGAAGATAATCAGGCTCCACAACCAACAATCTCCCACTTGGAGACTGATCTCAAAAACTCCACTATTGTTCTATCTATTGGAATATGAACCTTCTTGGACCTGGAAAATTTATCATCTTCGCCTTCATGCTTGAATACCAACTAAAACTCAGTAGGAACTCAGTTTCTCCCTGGTTACTCCTTTAGTTAACATGTCTGCAAGATTATGGCTAGTGTGTATCTTTTCCAACTTCAAATGTCCATCTTCCAAGATGGATCATATGAAATCATACCTGATCTTCATATGCTTAGTCTTCGAATGGAAGGATGAGTTCTTTGCTGATGAATGGCACTCTCATTGTCACGGTACAACCTACTATTCTCTTGCTTCTTTCCCAATTCCTCTATAAACCTCTATAACCAAATCATCTCTTTACTAGCCTCTGTAACAACAACATACTCTTCCTCTGTTGTTGAAATTGCAACAAACTTTTGCAGTTTTGAAATCCAACTTACTATTGTTCCACCTATAGTAAAAACATAGCCTCTGGTGCTCCTCCTGCTATCTTTATCACCTGCCATAACTAAATCAACATATCCCTGTAGAAAAATTTTTGAACCTTCAAAACATAATCCATGAGTGGTAGTACCTCTCAAATACCTGAGAATCCACTTTAATGCCTCCCAATGTTCTTTATCTTGATTGTTAGTATACCTGCTCACAATTCCCATTGCATGTGCAATATTTGGTCTTGTGCAAACCATCGCATACATCAAGCTTCCAACTGTTGATGAATAAGGGACCTTGGACATGTATTATATCTCCTCTTGTGTCTTGGGACACATTTCCTTAGTTAATTTGAAATGGATGGCCAAAGGTGTACTAACTGATTTTTCATTCTGCATTGTAAACCTCTCCAATACCTTCTCTATGTACTCACCCTGAAATATTGTCAATTTGCGATTTTTCTTGTCTCTTGTTATTCTCATACCGAGGATTTTCTTTGCAGCACTCAAATCCTTCATCGCAAATGAATTAGCTAACTTCTTCTTAAGCACATTTATATCCTGCATATTACACCCTACAACAAGAATGTCATCTACATACAATAGCAAGATAATATATATTCCCTTTTCTAGCCTTTTAAAATAAACACAGTGATCATAATGAAATCTATTATAACATTGTTCTGTCATAAACCTATCAAAATTCAAATATCACTACCTTGGAGCTTGTTTTAGGCCATACAAGATCTTATTCAACCTACATGCCAAATTCTCCTTTCCTTTGACCTCATACCCTTATGGTTGCTGCATATAAATCCCTTCCTCTAAATCCCCATGGAGAAAAGTTGTTTTTACATCTAATTGTTCAAAGATGTAAATATTTTACTGCCACAAGATTTAAAATAGTCCTAATTGAAGTCATTTTAACAACAAGAGAACATATTTCATCAAAATCTATACCTTTCTTTTGTGAAAACCCCTTTACAACAAGTCTATCCTTGTACCGCTTTTTTCCTCCATCTTCTTCCTTCAACTTGTAAACCCATTTATTTTGCAATGCTCTTTTTCCTATAGGCAACTGAACCAAGTCCCAAGTCTGGTTATTTACCAAGAAATTTGTTTCCTCTTTCATTCCTTTCTCCCACTTCTTTTTGGTGTCTACCTGCATTCTCTCTTCATAAAATTTTTGTTCACCAGAATCAATCAACAATAAATAATATAATGAAGGAGAGTATCATTCAGAGGGTCTACTTAACCTAGTAGATATTCTAACAACACTTTCATGAGTTTGAGGTACTTGATGCTCCTGTTGTTGTACATTTTGATTTTCTGGTTCCTTTGGAAAAAAAATCAATGATCTCATCAAACACTGTGTATTCTGGTTTTTCTTTTTCCCATTTCTTTCCCTACAATTGATCGTTGCACATGAAATTCTCAAATATGACATCTCTACTCCTAATTATTTTTTTATTTTCATAATCCCATAAGTGATAACCAAAATAATAATTAACATTGTATCCAATAAAGGTACACTTCTTGGATTTTTCCTCAAGCTTTGTTCTATTTTATTTATCAATATGGACACATGATTCACAACTGAAAGTTTTCAAAAAAGAATAGTTTACATTTTTACCTATCCATGCCTCCTCTAGAATTCTACCATCCAAAGATCTTGAATGTCCTTTGTTTATTAAGTAAACATTAGTATCTACAACATCTACCCATAACTGTAACGACAAACTAGCATGCAATCTCATACTCCTTGCATGCTCCATGATTGTCCTGCTCATCCTTTCCGACACACCATTTTCTTGTGGTGTTCCTAGAACTGTCTTCTCTCTACGAATCCCATGGTATGAACAATAATCATCAAACTTCTTGCTGCAATATTCACCTCCACTGTCTAACCTGAGAAACTTCAATGTTTTTCCTGTCTCATTCTCAACCAAAGATTTCCATTTCTTAAAAGTATCAAAAACATCAGATTTTTGTCGAATGTAATAAGCCCAAGTTTTTATAGTTGCATCATCAATAAAAGTAACATAATAATGAGAGCCACCAAGAGATGATACCTGAGTCGGTCCCCATACATATGTATGCACAAGATCTAACCTTTTACTCTTCTTTTCTTTTCTGACTCTAATAAATCTGACTCTCTTTTGTTTTCCATAAACACAATGCTCACAGAAATCCAAATCAATTTGTTTAAGATCTGGGAATTTTTTTATTTTGTGAAGTATTTGCATCCCCTTCTCACTCACGTGTCCAAGACTATGATTCCACAATGTTGTATCCACTCCTATAGAAGCTAAAGAGATAGAAGAGTTAGTATTACCAGTACATAAATACAATGTACCTACCTTCTCTCATTTTGCTATCACCAATGATCCTTTGGTGACCTTCCACACCTTATTTGTAAATATGGATATACAACCTTCACTTTCCAATTGCCCTGTTGAAATCAGTTTTTTCCTTAGATATGGAACATGTCTTATCTATTTCAACAACCATTGGTTTCCATTGCTTTTCTTTATTTTTACATTTCCCATTCCAACAATTTTGCATGTTGCATCATCACCCAAATGAACCTGTCCAAAATCACCTTGAAAATAATTTAGAAAATGTTTCCTATGGGGTGTGACATGAAATGAATCCCTTGAATCTACTACCCAAGTCTCAGAAATATTATCTACAGAAAGAATCAAAGCATCTTGTAACACATCACCTGTTACAATTTCTTCATAATTTTTCTCCTACTGTCCATCTCTTTGTTTCTTTGGAGCTCTACGGTCTTTCTTTAGATGTCCTTTCTTCCCACAATTCCAGCACTCTATCTTTCCAAATTTTGATTTGGATCTTCCCTCCCTATAATTCTCGCGATTCCCTGAGCCCTTTCCTATATCCTTTTGTCTTCTCCTATTCTCTATGTTTAATGCATTACCGGATGTCTCACCTGTGATTTTCCGTCGCATTTCCTCACTAAGGATAACATCAACAACATCATCAAATTTTAAAGCATTTGAACCAGAGACAAAGTTACTTACAACCATGACCAAGCCACTCCAACTTTTTGGCAATGAGCACAAGATTAGAAGAGCCCTGACCTCATCATGAAAGTCCACTTTTATAGAACTTGGTTTATTAGTAACTGTATTAAATTCATTTAAATGATCTTTAATAGACCCACCTTCTAGAATCTTCATATTAAATAATCTCGTCATTAGAAATACCTTATTAGACGTCGAGAGTTTTTCAAACAGTTTAGCCAATGCGTCCATCATCTCCTTCATTGTCTTTTCTTTAGAAATATTGAAAACCACCAACGTTGTTAGGCTTAGTCGTATCGTTCCTAGTTCCTTTCTGTCAAGAACCTCCCATTCTTCGTCCTTCATGACCGTCGGTTCTTTGTTATTCCACCCAATGGTAGAAATAGATCCTTCTAATATAAATAATCTTCCATCTGCATCTTCCATAATTGGTAGTTTTGGCCATTAAATTTCACAACCCTAAACTTTCCATCTTCCGCCATTGCTCCCACTCGAACCAGGAACCCTCTTTTCTTACAAGTTACCTTTCCTTTGATACCAGTTGTTAGAAAAATAGGATTGCAGAGAAATAGAATTAAAAAAATGTGAAAATAAAACACAGAAGATACACAATACAATAGAGACACATATATACGTGGTTCACCCAGTGTGGGCTACATCCACCAGAGAAATTTCCAAGTCCTTCCTTTATTATTATCCATCAAATGAAGGGATACAACCTACAACACACTCACCATAAATTCCTTTTATTTCTCTCATAGTATCCTCACTCATATTACAATATTCGCAATGATGCATAGTCGTAATACATTTACCTCATAAAAGAGGGTTGTCTTCTAGGTCAAAAAACCCTAACATAACTTCTACTATCAGATCTGCGACCTTATAATGAACGGTCCAGATTTACAATGAAATTACAATATACATTTACAAGGAAATTTTTCCTTCAGGAGCTTCACCCCCAGACCCATATTGGGGGCCCGCTTGTCCCCGGACCCCGCAGAGGGGGTAACCCCGCTCTACACTCCCCTGCATGGAGGAGTGTACATTCTTTCAGGGTGTAAAGTCTTCATGTTGTATAAACAAGGCTGAAAAAAAATACCTTTGAATCAAGAAGATAATCAAGCTCCACAACCAACAATGATCCATATAATTTTAGGTATATATGTAGACAATATACCTAATTTTTATTTATCCCACATTTGTTATACTAATAGTAATTATATCATATTTGTTATATATACAGAGTCTTGTTTTAACTTTTTACATTGTGTGATATATTGGGTAGTATTTGGAGTAGGCTACAAGGGAGAAACATCGAGAATACATCCAAGGAGAATCTAACATTTTAGAGGTTGGTATTTTTTTAAATTCTTACCAAAACAAAAACTATAAAATCATCTTTGAATCACATAATAATTTTTCATGCAGAAATTAAAAAACCTTCAATTTTTTTAATTTTTCTAATTTTTTCTAAAAAAATCCCAACTTTTTTCAAAAAATATTTAACAAAATCCTTAAGATTTTTTGAAAAAAAAAGAAGTCAAATTTAGGTATAGTTTTGTAAAACATTTTATCTTTTTTATTGTTTTTTATTTAATTTTTTTAGTTTTGGCCCATGGTGGTTACTGGGAAATGTCTGGGGCTTGGTCGTGGGGTTGGGGCGATGCCCCCCATGGCTAAGGCATAGTTCTGTGCATTTCCCCGTCCCCCATGGCCAAGATCTGGGCACGCCCAAGGCTTGGTCATGGGGGCTGGGGCAATGTCGAGCATCACCCCCCCCCCCTCCCCGCAACTAAGGCACGGTCCCACAGGGTGGGGGGGGGCTAGGGTGATGCCTAGCTTCGCCCCAGCCCCCCACGGCCAAGGCACAATACCGACATAAGCCTAATACAAGAAATTGTCTTGAGGAAAGGAGAGTTTAGTGAATCAAAGGTGGCAACATTGTCAAAGGAGCCTCAAGTACCATTAGGAGGAATTATTGGAAATTATCACTTTGGAGAACTTGCGGATATCAAAGAGCCAATGGAAGAACAAAATGACATAATTGAAGCACACAATGACATCGGAGAAGATGATAATGTGTCTGTTGAGAATGATGAATTTGGGATATATGATATTGTTGATTAGTTTTAAGATTCCTTTGAAGACGATGCTCAATTTTGCAAATTTTTTATGAGCTATAATTGTAATGTTTTGACTTTCAAATTTTAAAATAAGAATAAAGGTGTATCTATTGTTGTTTTGTGATGAATCTTTTTGTTTTATTTTTTTCATTTTATTTGTATGTGAATCACTATACATTGGAAATTTTTATTAAATGTTGTCATTTTTTACTTCAAATGTATAAAAATATGAAAGAAAATGATAATTTT
>JZKD02S1989473.1:19655-55072 GCA_000966675.3 Picea glauca
AAAAAAAAAAACATATATATCATGTCTTAGCTACAAAATGGCAGTAGTTGGTCAATCATTGACCATTTCCACCCTCTCCACCCTCAAGAGCATCCTAGAAATCTATCTTTTTTCTCTTGCTTGAGGATGCACCTCGAGAGGTTCTAGCCTGAATGTGCTTTGACGCTCTAGATATTGCACAAAGAATAAACAATGTTATAAGTTTTTTTCATCAATGAATTAATAGACATACAAATTGATACTTTGTAATTTAACATAAGACAACTCACCGCATATGAAGTTGTCAATCATGAGGGTGTTACCCTCTTCCACGATCCCAATCTCTCCACAAATGCCACCATGCATTAGTTACAATGATCAAGTCAAGAAAATTAAACAAATATGCAAAAAAAAAACATGAAACATTAAAAATTATCATCAATGCATTATCTCACCGTGAATATCTCATGCATTGATGGAGATTCACTAGCAGATGGAGCACTAGGTTGTACAACCTGCTTCGAGAAAACCTCTATTGTGGTTGTCTCTATCGATGGGGCCTAAAGTGGTGGTGGCGGTGGGTAGAAGACAGGTGGGTTGTGATGGACCCTCATAGGTTGTACAAGTGATTCCAACACCCTAGGCCTAGAGAAAGGAAACCCAGAAGCAATACCCAGGTGCCCAGGGGGTGCAATACTACTTTACCTAGAAAATATATCGGCGACCTACATACATATGAATAAATTGAACTATTGGTACCAAATATTAAAATTCAAAAACATAAACACAAACAATTTGAGAATTAAACGATATTTAACTTTACACATGATACTTGTGACGTTGGTGACTTGCCCATCCTAGATGGACAATCCCCAACATTGCCTCATGCCAAATCTTGTAGAAACACGAGAACATATTAAAAAATGAGGAACTCATAAAATAAATAAATAACTATGTTGAATCTATCAAATGTGATACATACATGTGTGTACGGTGCACCCAATGAACATGCTTCCTCTATTGTTGCATTAGTGGTGGGGCTAGGCACTGATGCATCCATAGGCGTATAGGGTCTGTTGTTGGGACACAACAACTACAAAACAACATAAAATCAAATATCTATATAAATACACAAAATACAAAATAAATATATAATGATGAAGAACATAGAGAGGGTTAAGATACTAACCTCCTCCGTGAAGTTATGTTATCCATTGGGATCTATAGGCCCATAACACGTCTTCTCGTAGATCAAGCATCTGTGAGGTTCACATGGACGATTGATGTGTCCATGTTCCCTATCCTCAATGTACTCTCTTGTGCATGTTGACACTCCAACTCCTCTATCAATGTCACTAGCAGAAACCTCCTGCCGAGATAGTGCAAAAAAGATACTATGTTTCACTAGGATACGATTCAATGATGAGATATCCAGTTGTACCTGTTGTGAGTTCTCTAAAATAAGAGGATGTTGGGTAGGGGGGTCGAGCCTTCACCTGGGGAGATAGGGACCTAACACGGGGTCATGCATGGCATGCTCTTGGTCTTGTGCGGACCCTCGACCTACCCCATGGAAGTCACCAATGTCAAAATAGTTGACATGTTTACCCATAATAAACTCAACCCGTAATTTCCTTAGAAAATATAAGGGCATCTCCTTGTTATTGCAGGGAGGTTTATCAAAAAACATGTACCACATATCAATCATTTTTTTACTAATCTGGGGATGGATACACGAGTCAATGGAGATGCATTTCCTGGTCAATGGTAATTCTTGTCCATTTCTAGGATCCCTAAAAATAAACAATATTTGTTGTTTTGAAATTATTAGTTCTTTGACTTGGTTTCTGTCCAAACCAGTGCTATATAGTACCCATACATGTGTGCCCTATAATCATAAATAGAGGTTAATTTCCCTTGGGCACTCTCAATGGAATACAAAATGATTTCCAAAGAGGTGGCCAAGGAGACTTTGCTACACTCTCTAGTCTCTCTTAATGGTTCCTCAAGGGTTCGTAATATAACCAACCTCTCATCAATTTCAGTGTTTACATTGTGTGGTGGTGGTGGGTTGGGGTTTTGATCTTCTTGGTTTTCTTCTGAGCGGTTTAAATTGTCTTGGGGTTCCATTGTATTATATATGCTGCAATTTGAAAGCCATGGCATGTAAATTAGGTTCCTTTTTTTTATTTAAAATACAAAATCACATTTTTTTTTAATTTAGATTATTGGGAGAAAAATAATAAATTGGATTAAAATTAAGAAAAATTTAACATCCCTGGACACGATGCCCCCCTCCTCCCTTTATTCCTCCTCTATAGCTTCACTAGCTTCCCTTTATTTGCACAATGGGCACAAATCACGCTCAGGCCCTTTAAATAATTTTATCAGTAAGAACGTGTGCGTGTTCTTAGGACTGCACATGCTAAGAACATGCATGCATTCTTAAGACCGCTCACAGGATCTTAATACCATGCATGCGTTCCTAAGAACATGCACATGGGTTTTCCACTAAACCTACGTGGCAATCCATGTGGAGGTTCGACCACATCCAAACCTATAGGTATAGGAGCACGTGTGCATTCCTAAGAACGTGCACGGGTTCCTGCGAGTGCGCGTTCTTACTCATGCCCTTGCCACTTTTTTTGGCCACGAACATTTTTCACTCACCCATGCATTGCATGTGATAATGAGATCATCCACATATAAAGATATCAAAGCAACATTTCCTTTTTCATATTTCTTAATATACATGTTAGGATCACTTTTGTTTTTCACAAACCTTTCTAATAAAAGAATGAATCAATCTTTACATAACATGATCTCAATGCCTGTTTGAAACCATATAAGGATTTACTTAACATGCAAAGAATATGCTATTGTCCCTTTTTTACAAACCCTTCAGGCTGAACCAAATAAACTTCTTCTTTTAAGTCACCATTCAGAAAAACAGATTTGACATCTAACTAATGTATTTTCCATTTATGTTTTGTAGCCAAGGAAATCGGTACTCTAATTGTATTAAATTTAGCTACTAGTGAAAAAGTATCATCATAATCAATTCCCTCCTTTTGTCAATATCCTTTTGCAACTAATCTTTCCTTATATTTATGAATTCTACCATCTACTTTAAATTTAGATTTGTACAACCATTTGCTTCCAATAGGGACTTTGTTTTCAGGCGGTTCTACTAATTCCCATGTTTGATTCTTCATAAGAGATTCATATTCTTCATTAATTGCATTTCTCCACTCTTCATGTTCTTTATATTGTTCATAGTTTATAGGTTCTACAACATTCATTACATGGGACATCACTGCATAAGATGTATACCTTAAAGGTGGCTGAGTTTTTCGTGTTGACCTCCTTGGTATTTTGTTGCTTCCATCTCTTCTCCTGATTTGTGGTGACTCTTCTCCACTTGATATATCACTACTTCTTGAAGTGTCCATACTGCTTTCATTTCGTTCATGAACCTGTACATGTTCATGTTCCTATTTAACCATTGCATCTATTTTGACATGATCATCAATGTCATTAGAATTATGCCATACAACAATATCACCTTTATCTGCATTCTCATGAAACACCACATCTCTACTTGCAAATAATTTATGTGAACTGGGATCAAACAAATTATATGATTATTTATTAGAACAATAACCAATAAATATACACTTGATTGATTTTGCATCAAGTTTTATTCTCTCATGTTTAGGAATATGTGAAAATGCCTTGCATTTGAACACTCTTAAATGAATGACATCAGGTTTATAACCATGAAAAACTTCAAAAGGAGTTTGAATATCTAATATCTTAGTTGGACTTGTATTTTTTAAGTAAACAACAGTATTAATAGCTTCATCCCAAAAACCATTAGAAATGTTTTTACCTTGAAGCATACTGCGAGCACATTCCACCATTTTTTTGTTCTTCAGCTAAGCAATTTCATTTTGTTGAGGTGTGTGAGCCACTGTAAATTGTTGGTATATCCCATAGATTTACAATAATTTTTAAATGCTCATGTTGTATATTCACCACCACGATTAGACCTGAGAATTTTCATGCATTTGCTTGTCTGTTTTTCAACCATAGTTCTGAATTCCTTAAAGTATTCAAATATATCACTCTTCTTTCTTATGAAATAGACCCAAGTATATCTATATCTATCATAAAAAATAATAATAAAGTAACAAGCACCACCAAGTGATCTAGTTTTCATAGGTCTGTATACATCAGTATGAATTAATTCAAGTATTTCAATTTCTCTTTTCTCTTTATGTATGGGAAATTCCTCTCTATGTTTCTTACCAAGTACACATGCTTCACATTCAATATGATCATTCTTCATAATAGGAAGACCTTCAACCATTGTTTTTCTTTGCAGTAACATCAAATAATTGTAAGTGAGGTTCCCATACCTGTGATGCCATAATTGTTCAGTTGACATTGATGTAGATGTCAATGCTTGATATATGTTCAAAGTCGCATCCAACTTATAAAATCCTCCAATTCTAGTACATGTGGCAAAAACCTTGTAACTATCTTGGATATCCTTTACAACACACTTTGACTTATCAAATTACACTTTTAAATCATTATCAGTAATAGTAGAAACAAATATTAAATTATTTTTTATGCCAAGAACATACATCACATTATGAATCTATCTCATTTGTCCATTAGATAAGTTCACACTTATTAATCCATATCCTTGAACTTGATGTGATCTATTATCTCCTAAATAAATGTGTATGCCATCAATGTTCTCATAATATTCATCATACCATTCTTTATTACAAGACATACGGGCTGAGTCACCAAAATCAATAAACCAAGCATTCTCATCATCAGTTTAAGCAAACAATGCAGCTTCATAAATAAACAACTGAAGATTTTAAAATCCATCATTGACTGAAGTGTCTTTATGCACAAAATTTTCATTATGCCTTTTATATTTTTTATTGGACTCATGATTCTTTCTTCCATAAAAATATTTAGCAAGATGTTCGGTTTTGCCACAATATTCACATTCAACATTTCTCTTAACATAAGAATAGGAATGCGTCGTACCTTTCTTCTTTGCTTGAAACTTGCCTCTATTTTTTTCCCATGGTTTACGTCTATATGATCGTTTACCATTTGCAATCAATGCCAAATCTTAGACAATTGAGTCCAAATCATAATTCTTCATTCTTTTTTCCTCTCAAAGAAGAATCCATGATAACTCATCAAAATTAGGGGGTTGTGGCCTAACTGAAAGTGATGAAATAAAGAATTTATAATCTTGCACTAAACCTTTCAATGTGATGGGTACTAAATCATAACTAGTTACTTTTTCACCAATGTCACCCAACATATCACTTAGATATTTGATGTGATAAATGAAGTTGATAATGCTTTCATTTTCTTCCATTTTAATAGATAAAATCTTAGTTTTCAAAAATAAGATTTGGTTTGCATTAGAGGTTTCATACAAACCTTTGAGAACGTCCCACGTCTCTTTGGAAGTCTTACAATCCCAGATGTCAGGAATTATGCTATCCTTTACAGATATCTACAACAACACCTTCACTTTCATTTCTCATTTTTCCCAGACTGGAATGGAGGCAAAAAAAATGGGTTTGGGCTCATCCCCTTTCACAATCATCCAGAAATTATATGCTTCAAGAAGAGTCATCAGCTTAAATTTTCAATTAACATAATTTTCTCCATCAAGTTTTGTAGATTCGTTTAGGTACGAATCAACTAGTGGATTTGACATTGTGAATACAATGAAATCCTTCACCTTCTAACAAGAAATTACCAAAATTAATGAGCCTTTCCCTCAATGAAAATGTTGTGCAGCAGATTCACAATGATCGAATTCCAGTTACCCAATTGCAATAGTAATAAGAACTCTGGTACAATTTTAATAGAACAGGTTGCAACAACAACCACGCCAAACTTTCGCTGCTTGGTCTAGGATACAAATATATCCACGTGGGCTTTAGATATATGGGCTTCTGGTGTCACATATACAACATGCTCAAAGATTCATTTCTTTGTTCTTCACTGGATCACGAGCTCCTGTTTTTCTCCACGCAATGAGGAAAACTATGTGCCTCCTTTGATTCAAGTAGGCTATATTGGTGTTTATGGAGGGCAACAAATTATCTGTGGATTTTTATTTTCAATGATAGTGAGAGCCTCAAAATTGACACCATGCTTGCAAAGGGTGTGGAGAAAAACACCAAAAATGTGAAGTCGAAAACACCAAATACAACGACTCTCTTGCACATTTGTTGTATTGCCCATGTCCAATGGCTTGAGAATAATAGGGAGAAATTACCAACATGTCATATGGGATACAAATGGTCACTGACTTTGTATCTTCACACAGATGATCGCACTCCTCCAGCTAGGTGACTTCTCTCTGATACCAAGACAAAATCAGAGTAATTTAACACAACAAATATCTCTCAATTGCAAGTGAGACGATGCTCAGGAAAATTGAATTCATCATCAAAGATTGATTACATTTATATATCACATGTTGATCCAGGTGGATATCGATGGCCACCCACCTATTCTACTAGCTCGAAAAATAGTTTTCCACCTTGGCAAAAGTTACGACCCCATGAAGTTGATGTACTAACTTACCCAAACGGGGCTCACATGACTTTTGGCGCTTCATCTCCTAGGGTTAGGTTTTTTGATGTCTAGGGGTTTTGACATTCCTGTTTATTGTAAAAAATCCTTCAGAGCCTTATTCTAATCATCTTCTTGCGAATGAGCACAACTGTCACATCTCTTCTTAGAGATAAGTCGCCACCATTCCAGCAAGCTTGTTTTCCGCTGCATTTTATAGTTTCATCTTATTTCCTTATTAAAAAGAAAACCAGTTTTACTGTATCTATATTATTATGTGTTAAACATATTTTAATAATTTGTATTCATTTTGTTCTGCTCATAAAATCAGGATCAGTGGTATCAGAGAAGTCTCCTCCTTGTTGTCTTAATGCATGTCCCCAATGAGGCTAGGGTAATAAGAATTGGGTTTCGAGCTTGTTTCTCTTGAGGAAAAAATCTCTCACACGCCCAAGTGACCTCTCATGGAAGGAGAAAAGAAATATGACGGGCGGCATGATATCCTTTCAAAATGTTGCTTGAGTAATCCCTCATGCAACAGACGAACGAGATGATGGATATTTTCATGCAAATCCTTCGGCGGCTACCAACAGACGAGGCATCATCCTCGAGCGAAGGCCCCACCCCCTTCAAGGTACAAATCAACTTTGATATTCCTATATTTGAATGTTAGATAGATGCAGATTTTGTAGATAGGTGGTTGAATCTACTAGAAGGGTATTTTTTTGTCCATAACTTTTCGAATAGAGAAAATATTACTTTTGCGCTCCTCAAAGTCGTTCCCCATGTCAAATATTGGTGAGAAACTTTCTGTGAGAAAAAGGAAATAGAGGAACCCTCATTATTTATAGTCACCGCCACCTGGGAATCCTTCAAGGATGTTATTAAGGAAAAATACTACACTGTCAGAAGTTATGACGACTTGTATACCAAATGGACCACACTGTGGCAAGAAAGAGACCAACCAGTTCCAAAGTTCACAAATATCTTCCATACCTTGCGCACCAAGTTGGGTATCAAAGATTCAGAGCGACATCTGGTGCTCAATTATCATGATTCTATGCATAGATACATCCAGACTGAAAGGTAATTTCTATACATATCGTCCTTGGGCGCGACCTATCAATATGAGACAATTTGGGCTTGGGAACCCCTCACAGCAAAACCCAGGAAGGGGCGGCCCCAACCCATAGAACAAAGGACAGAGCACATATGGACAGTATCAAGACAACCAGTCCAAGCCATAAGAAAAGAAGGAAACTGGAAAGACGAAGAATATATTGAGAAGTGGTGCGACTTCCATAAGAGCCCTTGGCATAACACTATTGACTACTTCTCAAAGTATTCGCTAGTGGATGAAGTGAAAGCCTCTGAATCAGATGCAGATTCTGACTCTGAGTTAGATCCAGAAAGAGGAAGAAATATCATTGATTTGGAACAGAGTGCCACCATTTCTATGACCAAGCTTCAGCCTGGTGAACCATATGAGCCATAAGAAGGTGAACGCCTCTTCCATTAACATATGTGGGTAAAAGGCATCCCGCTCAACTTCATCGTTGATAGAGATAGCCAAAAGGGCCTGATCTCAGAAGAGGTCGTCAAGCAGTTGGGCCTGCCGATAATGTCGCACCCACAACCCTACACCATTGGATGGCTCCGCCAAGGAAAAGATCTCTACGTCAGCCAATAGTGTCGAGTGTCATATGGCATCAAGCCCTTCAAAGATGAGGTATTGTGTGATGTTGCTCCTCTCAAATATTGTAATGTTCTTTTGGGCCAACCTTATTTATGGAAACTTCATGTTGTATATGAGTATAGGCATCATAGTTGTATTATAACTTTGAACAGGAAATTGTACAAGATACCTGAGGCAGTCCCTCCTAGTGTTATTTCGTTGATCTCTGCCAAGCAATGTAGGAAGGTCATCTCTTAGACCAAGAAATTTGTCTTCTTTGTGATTCGTTCTCAGAGTGAGAAAAAGATCACAGCCACATACAAGACCTTTGCGGTCGATCCTTCCACACAACAGAAGCAAGTGAATAAGGTCATGGAAGAATATTCAAATATCTTTTCCTCTCCTATCGGGGTACCTATGCACTGTCAGGTCAAGAATTCCATCGATCTAACCCCAGGCACACCGCTACCCAATAGGCCAGTCTACCACCACTCTTTGTTAGAAAAATAGGATATCAAGAGGCATATCCAAGAACTGCTCCACAAGGGACACATCCGTCCTAGCGCATCTCCTTGTGGGAGCCCAATCGTGATAGTGCACAATAAAGACGGGACTTGGCAACTTTGCATTTATTTCCAGGCCTTGAATAAAATCATAGTCTAAAACCGGTAACTAATTCACCGAATCGACGACCTCCTTGATCAACTCACGGGGACCAAATACTTCAGTAAGATTGATCTAAAGTCTGGCTACCACCATGTCCCAATAGAACAAACTGATATATGGAAGACTGTATTCAAGTCAAAAGAAGGTCTTTTTGAATGGTTTTTCATGCCCTTTGGTTTGAAAAATACTCTAGCAACTTTTATGAGGATGATGGATGATATCCTACGACCTTTCACCAATATTTTTTTAGTGGTGTATCTAGATGACATCCTCATCTACAAAAACACTTGGGAGGAACACTTGCAGCATATTCAGTGGGTTCTAGACACCCTGTGACAACACAAACTATATGAGAACTTGGAAATATGTTCCTTTGGCATTGAAAAAATCCATTACTTAGGCTACATCGTTGATCAACATGGTGTGCATGTGAATCCATCCAAGACCCAGGTCATCTGTGACTGTCCAGCCCCAACCACACTCACTGAACTTCAAAGCTTCTTGGACCTCGCCAATTTCTATCACACGTTCATGTTGAGATTCTCTCATATCGCATGGGTCCTCGGCCAAGTAACCAGGGGTGGTGATAAGGAAAAAATTGTGTGGGTTTTGTCCCAACAACAAGCCTTCGATGACTTGAAAAAGTGTTTTTGCTCATCCTCAGTGATTTCATTACCAGACCTCCAATTGTTGGTTGTGGAGCCTGATTATCTTCTTGATTCAGAGGTCTTTTCTTTTCAGTCGTGTTTATACCCCATGAAGTAGTTACACCCTAGATGTATGTACACTCTTCCACGTGAGGGAGTGCAAAGGGGGTTTACCCCCTCTATGGGGTCCAGGGGCAAGCGATCCCTTGGTGGGGGTTTGGGGGAAGCATACCCTAATGGGGGTCTAGGGGCGAAGCCCCCGAACGAGAAATTGCCTTGTAAATGTATATTGTAATTTCATTGTAAATACGGACTGTTCATTATAAGGTCGCAGATCTAATGGTAAAAATTATGTTAGGGTTTTTTTCCCTAGAAGGAAACCCTCTGTTATGAGGGAAATGTATTGTGGCTATGCATCATGGTGAATATTGTATTCTGAGATAGGATACTGTGAGAGAAAGAAGAGGAAGTTACAACGGGTTTGTTGTAGGTTGTATCCCTTCATTTGCTAGATAATAATAAAGGAAGGACCTAGCAATTTCTCTGGTGGACGTAGCCCACACTAGGTGAACCACGTAAATCTGTGTTTTTATTGTATTGTGTATATTTTTTGTTTTGTTTTCTCATTTGTTTTATTTTATTTCTCCACAGTCTTGTTTTTCTAAAATCAGCATCCCTTTGAGATCGAGACATATGCTTCAGACTATGTTGTGGGCGCATTTCTCACTCAACATGGCCACCCCATGGCATATCATAGTGAAAAAATCTCAGATGTTGTCTGTAGGTACCCTACTTACAACAAAGAAATGCACTCCATTGTATAAGCTTTTCGCCAGTGCAGACAATACATTCTTGGGAAGGAGACAATCATTCACATTGATCACAAGACACTACATTTTATGTAGACCCAAGACAAATTGCAGAATGAATGCCATCAGAAGTGGTCCACATACTTACAATAGATCCGTCTCAACATCAAGTATAAAACAGGAAGTACCAACCGAGTTTTTGATTTCCTCAGCCGACCTCAAGTCATGAAACTCACCACGGTGCTAGACTCTTGCAGCCAAGAGACCTCTAGATGGCCCCACCTCTATGTGACAGACGCTGACTTCACCACCACCTACCAAATTTTGGGTGCCAAATCAGTGGTTTCTAATTTCCATCTTCAGGACGGGTTGTTGTGTCATCTGGGCCATCTTTGTGTTCCATCAAGCGAGTGCGCGAAGCTTATTTGGGAAGCTCACTACAGTCGGGCGACAGGACACTTTGGCGTCAAAAAGATAGTGGTAGTGATGCAAAAACATTTCTACTGGCCAAAACTTCGACAGGATGTCAACGAGTATATCAGTTCCTGCATCACCTGCATTATTAGAAAACTGACCACTAAGAAACAAGGCCTTTACACCTCTCTTCCTACTCCTGACAGGCCATGGGAATCCATCTCAATGGACTACATGTCGGGCCTTCCATCCACCAAGAGGCGAAATGACTGTGTTTTTTTGGTTGTTGATCGCTTTTCAAAGATGGCAGTTCTAGCCACTTGCAAGAAGAACATCACAATAGAAGCCACTACCAAGCTCTTCTTTGAACGAGTATGGGTACATTTTGGGATCCCACAAACCATTATCTTAGACCATGACAATCAATTCGTTAGTACATTATGGTCAAGCCTCTGGTCACTGTTGGATACCAAGCTCACCAAATCCACTGCCTTCCATCCCCAGATAAATGGTAAAACTAAGTTCATCAATCGGCTGATCATACATATCCTGCACATGTACAATTCAAAACAGCCCCGCACATGGGATGAGATTCTTCCCTATGTCCAACATAGCTACAATCGAGCCCTGCATAGATCAACTAGACACAACCCTTTCAGGTAGGGTTGGAATTCCAACCATTGGGCCCCATGGATGTTGTGCTACCCCTGGAATTCACCTTGATTGACTCGTCCCCTGTTCCACCAGAAGTTGACAAAGCCACCTATTTCATTGAGCGGATCCATCACATCTGCCAACAGGTTTGGTATATTCTACAAAAATCTAATGCCAAGTACAAGTAGCGCCATGATCAACATCAGGTGCCACATAAGTTGCAGGTGGGCGACAAAGTTTTGTTGCATTTGTAGAAAGAACACCTTACAGGGCCCCATCAGAAGCTTCGCCCAATCCATTATGGGTTTTACACCATCACCAAGGTTGTGGGTGACAATTCTTTTGAGCTCAACATTCCCCCTTTAATTGGCCTGCAACCAATCTTCAACGTGGCTCTTCTTTGGCCATATTTCCCACCATTATTGGACACCTCAAAGATAGTAGAGCAATTGACACCAATTGAGTTCAACCCTGACTGCATGCAATATGCATCTAGTGATCGTATTGTGGACACACAGATCAAGGGTACTCAACAACAAAGTATCCAGCTTTATCGAGTCGTCAAAGTAGGGTAGCTTCTGCACCAAGGCAAGTGGCTCACCCGAGGCCAAATTCAGAAAAAATTTCCTCATCTGATGGGGGAACTCAACGCAATGGATACCATTGCTTGCTAAGGAGAGAGGATTGATCCAGGTGGATATCAGTGTCCACCCATCTATTCCATTGGCTCGAAAAATAGTTTTCCACCTTGGCAGTTTTTCGACAGTTTTGAGGCCCTAAACGATGTTTTTGGGAGATTTAGGCCCAGGTGATTGACAAAGACACTGACTTTGGTCATTTAAAAATCGTTCTTCTCTATTAGACCTTTCCAATGGGCTATCGTGCGCCTAAAATGGAGATCGTATGAAAAAAGTTACGACCACAGGAAGTTGATGTACTAATTTACCCAAACGGGGCCCACATGACTTTTGGCACTTCATCTCCTAGGGTTAGGTTTTTGGATGTCTAGGGTTTTTGACATTCCTGTTTATTGTAAAAAGGCCTTCAAAGCCTCATTGTAATCATCTTCTTTTGAATGAGCGCAATCGTCACATCTCTTCTCAAAGATAAGCCGCCACCATTCCAACAAGCTTGTTTTCCGCTGCATTTTCAAGTTTCAGTTTATTTCCTTATTGAATAGAAAACCAGTTTTACTGTATCTCTATTCTTCTTTGTTAAGCATCTTTTAATAATCTGTATTCATTTAGTTCTACTCATAAAATCCGGATCACACACTCAACAACAAAATTTGAACAATATCCCAGAATTGTGGATCTCAAACCACTCACAAGATAAAACTAAACTCTCATACAACAAACCTAGAACAATGCAATAACAACATTCTATCTTGATAATATTCTAGATGTTCTAATTTCAACATTATTCCAACATAAATATCCCTGAAAAAGAAAAAGAAAACTAAAACTTTTAGAGTGTGGCTTCTAGAATCATTGTTCCGCATTAAATTCCAAATGAAAGGAAGGTGACCCGACGGACTGGTTTATTCCTCTGATGGAATAGCACACTGCAGGGGTTTATTTTACAAAAAGTGTCACTACTACATACAAGGGTTTGAAAAAATAAATGATTTGATTGTTAAGTTCCCCAAAAATTGTGTATAGTCTTAAATATTGTCTTTTAGCGAGAGTCTTAAATTAAGATAATAAAAATGAGTCTTAAATTAAAATAATAAAAACGTGAGTCTTAAATTTAGATAATAAAAATATTCTTATGTGAAGACACATATAAAATGTAATTCTTTTTTATCTTTCTAGAGACTGTCTTATTTTTGTTATGATAGAAATTTCAAATGATATAGAAAACAAGTGTTGCATGGCATCATAGTCCCTGGTAGGTTGGAATGGGAATAAATGCGACTGAGTACAGACACGTGGGTATCAAGTTGAAGTACATGTGGTATCCATGCAGAATATAGTATTCCCAAATTAGTTTAATTTGAAATTGATCAAAAATTATTAATGTATGGTACATCAACACAGGTAAAATTATTAATGTCTGGTACATCAACAAAGGTTCCTAGTATCTAAGTTTGATAGTACAGGAAAGATTTAAAAGGAGCCTGGACAAAAAAAATATAGTGTATTATAATAAAAAGGTTCCTAGTAAGAACATTTGTTACATCAACATTTAAAAGGTTCTTGGACACAAAAAATTTAGCATAGAATAGAATAGTAATAATGTCTATTACATAGGTTCGTGGACAAAAACACAAAAAAAATAGCATTTCCAAATTAGTTTTCTTTAAAATAAGGGCTCCTTGACACAAAATAAATTGAAATTTATCAAATTATAGGTTCCTGGACACCATAAATTTAGCATACAATAGAATAGCAACAACGTCCTACAAGAAAGGCTCACCATAAATTTAAGATACTATAGAATAGTAAAAGTGTTGTGAAAAAACATTTAAAAGGTTCTTCGACTCACAAAATTTAGCATAGGATAGAATAGTAATAATGTCTGTTACATAGGTTCACAAAAAAAAATACAAACCCAAATTATTTTTCTTTAAAACAAGGGCTCTTGGACACAACATAAATTGAAATTTATGAAAGCAAAGGTTCCTGGACAACATAAATATAGCATACAATAGAATACTAACAACATCGTGAAACAAAGGCATTCCCGAATTAGTGTTCTTAGAAAGTAATAATGTCTGTTAGATCAACAAAGGTTCCTAGAGAAAAAAAATTAGCATGCAAAAGGACACAAAAAAATATAGCATTCCCGAATCAATTTTCTTTGAAATTTATCAAAAAATTAATAATGTATATTACATATTTCTGGAAATTACATCAACATTAAAAAGAATACAATAGAATAGTAATAACATCTTGAAATTTATCAAATTATATGTTCTTGGACACCAAAAATTTGGCATACAATAGAATAGAAACAACGTCATGCAACAAAGGCATTACCAAATTAGTTTTGTTTGAAAGTAGCAACGTCTGTTACATCGCCAAAGGTTTTTGGACAAAAGAAAATTATCATAGAATAGGACACAAAAAATGTAGCATTCCCGAATTAGTTTTCTTTGGAACAAACTACAAAGGTTCCTGGACACCCAAAATTTAGCATACAATAAAGGCATTCCCAAATTAGTTTTCTTTGGAACAAACTACAAAGGTTTCTGGACACCCAAAATTTAGCATACAATAAAGGCATTTCTGAATCAATTTTCTTTAAAATTTATCAAAAATTAATAACGTTTGTTACATATTTCTGGAAATTTAAATGTTTTTGTCATATAGACTGGGATTGGGGCTCCCGCGGACCATAAAAATAAATAAGCACAAGAATTAGGAATGTCGAAAGAAGAAGTGTGCGGTGGTAGAGAGGAAGACCTGAAAATAAGAAATTGGAAGTTATGAGTATTTGGTTACAGTTTTCTATTTAAAGAGGTAATAACTGGATTGATAAAGAAAACAAGATGATAGTATAGACTTAAACTGGATTGATAAAGAAAACAGGATGCCAATATAGACTTACTATGAAGCTGATGCATTTTTGTTGTTGTCGTCGATGGTTAGTGGAGTCCTGTCAACCAGTTGTTTCCCTTCCTGGACGAGGTTGTCCATTCTTTGTTGGAACCATTCTTCGATGTAGCTTCTCATGGGAGCCATGTTGATTTCATTCTGGATTTCTATGTCATAAATGTCATTTTCTAATTTCCTTAGATCCATTGAAATACTATGCAGACTCTGTTCAATTTCTTCATTGTGTGTCACATAGTCCAGTACCCAGTGCTCAAGCTCATCTAGACGATGCCCAGTTATGCCGTAAAAATTTTCGAAAGACAACCCCTTTAAAATATCAAGTTGTTCATGGAAGGCTTCTTTGGTTATTGACAAGGATTTGAGAATTAAGTTTGGGCATTGAACCTTGTTGGTACTTTCAGCTAAGTCTATTTGGATCAGGCTTGTCAATAAAACTTCCTTTTCTGATAATGGCTTGTTTACACAATTCAATAATGAGCTCCAGGTTGTTAAATTTCTTTTTCTAGCATGCTTTTACTTTTTTGGTCCACTTTGGGGAGGGGAGTTTCTCTTGTATTCTTTTTAGTTCTGATGTATTGACGGCATGGTTGGAAAAAAGGGTCAACACCTCTTCACAAAAATGGTGATCATTTTTTAAGCTCACCTTCAAATGTTCGAGCAAATCATTTTCCTTCTCTCCGAAGGAAACTAAATTTTGCGATGTTTCCTAGGCTTCAACAACTAGCTTCATTCTTTTGTTGATGTTATTGTCTACAAGGACTCTAGAGCATGCAAGGAAGGTAGAGGATACTTTCATCTTGGCTACAGTGGTAGAAGGATCATTTTTTTCTAAAGCACTGGAAAATTCTAAGGTTGCAATGAAAGCCCGCTCAAATTCATTGAGACGTTCTTTCACTCTGGCATTTTCCGCTTCAATTCCTCCAATGGAATCATGAAGAGCATCATCATTTACTTGATGAAATAGGGAGATTTGGGATGGCCGCATTTCCCTAAAGTTAATCTCTGTGCGAGACTTTCATTTCTTGTTTGTTACATCTCTCTTTTCAATGACCATACTTTTAGATTGACTGTAAAACACAATGCTCTGGAATACAAAGGATTCATCTTCGTCAAAAATTTCGGTCTCAACTATTTCCACTGCAAACGACCCAATTTTGTGCATGTGCTCAGTTTCAATTTCAAATTTCACTTGTTCACTTTCAATTTCGGGTTCATCCGCCTGCCCTGCATTGTTTTTTCTCTTTTTCGTCAATGGAATTTTGTGAGAACTATCAATTTTTATACAAGCAGGGTTCTTATCTCCTCCTTCGTTTGAATATTTCTGAGTTTCTTTCTTACTGGGGTGGGTCATTGAAGTGATGCTCTGTGATGTCATGCTCTTGGGAGTGTTGGTGGGGGACTGGGCACTCTTCTCATTGAATAGTTTTCCTTGTTGTCTATATAATTCAGTCGCACTTTGCAATGTCTATGCGTCACAATCACCAAAAGAAAGATTGTTGTCATCACTGTCCCTGTCTTCGGTCAAGTGTCTATGGATAAAAGAGTTGTTAAAGCCAATTGCCAGTAAATGTTCTCAAAAAATCCCATCAGAGTCGAACCCTTTTAGCCTTTCAGCATATTTTAGGTTCAATTTCTTGAAATGGTCGGCAAATTCGTCAATCTTGTTGACGTTTCTGGAGACAAAGTCTTCGACTTTCAAAGGAAGAGGAATGAACTAGTTTTATTTCTTATCATGGAAAAAATGCAACCAGTGGTTGTATTGCCTTGTTATTTCTACAACAAACATCTTGTCTGGGATGTGGCATGGAAGGAAAGCAGGATTTTCCTTAGAGCCAAAGACCATGAGTACATTGTGATTTTTCTTTTTTTCAAGTGTGCCCTTCTTGTTCAAAAACCTGGTTTCCTGGCCAGACATATGCAGAGCATCCTTCCCTAACAATAAATCTTTGAAAATTGAGACAAAGCCATTAAAAATTTCATAAAAAAAATGGGAGGCCTTGTGCCTCCACAAGGCCTGGTACCAAAATGTTATTGGATCAAATCCACATTTTATTGTATTGGAAAGAGAAAGTTTTGGAAATGGACAACAATTCACTATTGCGAAAATCAAGTACGATGATATATAAAATTTATTCGATTATTTGAATCAAGAAAAATGGGAACAGATCTCAATCGAAATTTGCTTCCCCCAATCGAAAATGAATTGTTCCTTGACTGTGAAGTACAAAATATAAATAATTATATGGGAAATGCTTGCCATGGCTACCTGTCTCGTTATTCTTGTAAACAACCAAGCAATTTCCCGGAATGGATTTCTAAAGTAAATTACCTGCAAATTTTTGATATCTTTAGGAACTGTTGTCAGGTCTTCAAGGAACTCGGGTAAGATGTCCAAACCATTATCATATTTTTCTAGGAACTGCTTGAAGTCTTGTCCTTTGAACGTCAATGTTAGCTTTGGAAATTTTAACATCTTGTGGAAGACCTAAGGTGAGAAAGACACGGGAGAATGGTCGCACAGTGGAATAATTCTTTGGCTTGGAATATATTTTTCAGCACACCAAGAGACCACCTCCTTACAGTAAAAAACCTCGGGGGCGCAACCTACACGAGCGATTCCAGAGCTCCAAATCACTTCCTTATGGGAGAAATGGGATGAATAGTAAAAGTATGCCTTGGACCACTGGAAGTTCTAGTCCTCATGTCCAAAGATATTTACTGTATCTCCACAAAAATGTTGTCGTCCTGCTGCCATAAGTATACAAGGACGTTTGTTTTCTCCAGATGATGAATGAAATGAAAAGTTGGAAGGGATAATATAACCCTGCACAAATCTTGGTTCAATGCATGTGAATGGGAGATCTCCTCAAGACTTTCATTCATTAATGACAATTTGGACAGGTGTTCCATGATGTGTTCTTAACATTAAACACTAGTAATTGCATACATAGAAATGCAAACATGGTGGATATGGAAATGAGCGATTAAGGATTATAGATTTCTTGAGCGGGCCAACATGATGACGCGTGTTTGAGATGAACAATCAGAAGGGACAAAATAACTCTCCGTAGATCTTGGTTTAATGCGTAATAATGGGAGATCTCCTCGAGCGTTTCGCTCATTAATGACAATGTTGACGGTTCCTGCATGGTGAGTTGTTACCATGAAAGGTTTCTAATTTCATACTAAGAAAGTATGGAGGTCACAGGCACGGGAAAAAGAATCTTCAAAATAGGGTTACAAGGTACAACCGTTGTAGGTGAGGGCGAGAGGGTCAAATTGTATGTCTTGAAAGTTTTTGAGTGAAATACGCTTAACACCGAAGAGGGTATGGTAGGACAGTCTAGAGGAAAATTTGTATATCACTAGTAAGAGCATAAGTAATGTATATTAGGAAGGACAAGAAGTTAGTAGGGATGGAAGGTAGTGACAAATAGTTTGAAACATTTGTGATACGTGATAGAGTGAAGCTTACGAGCTCGAGGAGTCCGAGGTGGAATTGTAGATCACAGAATTTTTCCTTACACGATGTATAGCACAGAACAAGAAGCAATAGAGTTGGAAAGCACCAACCTGGCAACCGCATCCATAAAATTGGCCAACTATGGAAAGGAACAACGGTCGATTGGATTCGTCATGTGAGGATATAGATGGAGATGAAGATATCTCAACCTGCCAACGTTGGAACCCGCGATCATAGAAAAGAGACTAAGTATATAACCACAAAGCAATAATACATGGGAAGAAGAAAATGGAAAAAGGACTAAGGAGTCCACGGTGGAATTGTAAATCAAGGAAATTTTGAGTGCAATATGTATATCATGGAACAGGAAGCAGCAGAGTTCGAAAGCGCTAACTCGGCAAGCGTGGCCACAAAATTGGCTAAGTATGGAAAGAAACAGAGGTTGGTCAGATTCGTCATGTGAGGATATAGATGGAGATGAAGATATGTCAACCCGCCAATGCTGGAACCTGCGATCATAGAAAAGTGACTAAGTATATAACAACAAAGCGATAATACATGGGAAGAAGAAAAGGGAAAAAGGACTAAGGAGTCCACGGTGGACTTGTAAATCACGGAAATTTTGAATGCAATATGTATATCACGGAACAAGAAGCAACATAGTTCGAATGTGCCAACCCGAAACAGTGACTAAGAATTGGATATTTCATGAACCCATCAACACAAGAATCCAAAATAGGTTGACAAGGTCTCCTTAGAAGACGTGAGGCCCCGACGGTAAAATTGTATCGTTCATAACATTTGAATGCATAATTTGTAACATGGAAGAGGGGATGATGTCGGAACCCAGTAGTCAATTTGTATATTGCAGAGGGCCGGATGCGAAATATTTTGTATCGGTGTGTGTAGTTGTCACTAGTAAGAGTCACTAGTAAGAGCATAACCAATGTATATTAGGAAGGACAAGAAGTTAGTGGGGATGGAAGGCAGTGACAGATACTTTGAAAATTTATGAATCGTGGTAGCATGAATCTTGTGAGTTCGAGGAGTTTGCAGTGGAATTGTAGATAACGGAAGTTTTAAGTGAAATATGTACATCACGGAACAAGAATCAGCAGAGTTCGAAACCACCTAAAATTGGCTAAGTATGGAAAGCAACAACAGTCGGTCAGATTCGTCATGTGATTATATAGATGGAGATAAAGATATGTCATCCTTCCAACGATGGAACTCGCGATCATAAAAAGGAAACTAAGTCTATAACCAGAAAGCCATAATACACGGGAAGAAAAAAAGGGAAAAAGGACTAAGGAGTCTGCAATGGAATTGTAGATCACAAAATTTTTGACTATAAGATGTGAACTAGGTAGTCAATTTGTATATTGCGGAGGGTCGGATGACAATTGTTTCATACAATTCTGTTCAATTGTCACTAGTAAGAGAATAACCAATGTATATTAGGGATGACATGAATTTAGTGGGGATGGAAGGCAATGATAGATACTTTGAAACATTTGTGAACCGTAGTAGAATGAAGATTGCGAGTTCGAGGAATCTGTGGTGGAATTGTAGATGACGGAAGTTTTGAGTTCAATATGTATATCATGAAACAAGAAGCAGCAGAGTTCGAAAGCGCCAACCCAGCAAGCGTGGCCATAAAATTTCCTAAGTATGGAAAGGAACAACGGTTGATCGGATTCATCATGTGAGGATATAGATGGAAATGAGGATATGTCAGCCTGGCAATGCTGGAACCTGCGATCATACACAGGTGACAAAGTATATAACCAGAAGGCGATAACACACGAGAAGAAGAAAAGGGAAAAAGGGTTGAGTGCGCAGTGGAATTGTAGAGAGCGGAAATTTTGAGTGAAAGATGTATATTATGGAACAAGAACCAACAGAGTTAGAAAGCGACAACCTGAAATAGTTTCCAAGAATTGGACATTTCGTGAACTCGGCAAGAGGAGGATCCAAAACAAGCTGACAAGGTCTCTCCAAAATACGTGAGGCCCCGAAATTCAAATTGTATCGCTCGAAACATTTGAATGCATAATATGTAACATGGAAGAGCGGACGATGTCAAAATCCGGTAGTCAATTTGTATATTGCGGAGGGTGTGATGCCAATTGTTTCGTACCAGTGTGTCCAGTTGTCACTAGTAAGAGATAATTTAGTATTGAAAATATTTTTTTCAGATACTGTTAGATAGTTGATAGGGATTACCATCCATAAACAATGCAATCTCGACCCTGCCAGCCCTGGAGCCCATCTGTCAATTTGTATATCGCGGAACTGTGAGCGTTGTTTAGAGGAGACGGAACAATAGAAGCGCAATGTTGAGCCAGCCAGCGTGCAGGTCCGCTTTTCAATTTGTATATCGCGGAATTTTGGATGTTATTTGTAGGGCAGGGAACAATGGAGGCCCAATTTTGAGCTCGCCCGCCCGAGAACCCACGATCCAAAAAGTGGCTATGTATGGAATGTAGAATCCGTACATGGTCTCTAAAATATCATGTCCATACTTTATAGTCCCATAATACATGGGAAGAAAAAAAGGGAAAAAGGACGAAGGAGTTCACGGTGGAATTATAGATCACGAAAATTTTGAGTGGAAAATGTATCTTGCGAAATAAGAAGAAGCATAGTTCGAAAGCGCCAACCCAGCAACCGCATGCATAAAATTGAATAAATATGAAAAGGAACAATTGTCGGTTAGATTCGTCATGTGAGGATATAGATGGAGATGAATATATGTCAACACACCAACGTTGGAACCCGTGATCATAGAAAGGCGACTAAGTATATAACTAGAAAGGGATAATACACGGGAAGAAGACACGGTCTCTCCATAAAACATGTGGCCCCGATTTTCAAATTGTATCACTTGGAATATTTGAAAGCATAATCTGTGACACGGAAGAGAAGATGATGTCAGAATCTGGTAGTCAATTTGTATATTATGGAGGGTGTGATGCCAATTGTTTCGTACCAGTGTGTCCAGTTGTGACTAGTAAGAGCTAATTTAGTATTGAAAATAATGTTTTTAGATACTGTTAGATAGTTGATATGGATTGCCATATGTAAACAATGGTGATCTTGGCCCTGCCAACCCTGGAGTCTATCTGTCAATTTGTATATCGCAAAACTGTGACTGTTTTTTGGAGGACACGAAACAATAGAAGTGAAATGTTGAGTCAGCCAATGCGCAGGTCCACTTGTCAATTTGTATATCGCGGAAATCTGGATGTTATTTGTAGGGCACGGAACAATGGAGGCCCAATTTTGAGCCTGCCCACCCGAGAAAAAACGATCCAAAAAGTGTCTACGTATGGAATGTGGAATCCGGGCATGCTCTATAAATCTCATGTCCATACTTTATAGTCTCATAATACACGGGAAGAAAAAAAGGGAAAAAGGACGAAGGAATCCGCGGTGGAATTGTAGATCACGGAAATTGTGAGTGGAAAATGTATATCAGGGAACAAGAAGAAGAATATTTTGAAAGCGCCAACCCGGCAAGGGATCCAGGTGGATATCGGTGGCCACCCACCTTTTCCGACTGGCTCAAAACAATTTTCTGGCAAATTTGGCAATTTACTATTTTTAGCAGTTTTTAACTTCCGGGGCCATTTTGAGGGCCCAAATGAAGGTTTTTCGAGATCGAGGTTCTCAATGATATCCAAAGGCATGATTGAGCACCCAAAATTAATCTCCTCAATGATACCTTTCCAACGGGCTATCATACGCCTAAAACGAAGATTGTATGCAAAAGTTACGACACCGGGAAGTTGATGTACTAACTTACCCAAATGGGGCCCACATGACTTTTGGCACTTCATCTCCTAGGGTTAGGCTTTTGGATGTCTAGGTCTTTTGGAATTCCTATTTATTGTAAAAATTCCTTTAGATCCTCATTGTAATCATCTTCTTGCGAATGTGAGTAGTCGTCACATCTCTTCTCAGAGATAACCTACCACCATTCTATCGAGTCTTTCACTCGATATTTTACAGTCTCTGTACATTTATTTCATTAATAGAAATCATGTATTACTATATATCTGTGTTTATGGTTTCATTTTTGATACATTTCTATTATATTATTGAATATCTGTGATATCTCTGTTTATTTATTTATTATATCTCCAATCTCATTTCATGCCGAAAAGAATCTGGATCAGTGGTATCAGAGCAGGTTGTTCTTGGTCATTTTTTTTCAGTGCATGTCCCCAATGAGGTATGAGTATAGAAATTTGGGTCTCTAGCTTGTCTCTCTTGAGGAAAATCGCTCTCGCACACCCAAGAAACCCTCAATGGTGGAAGAAAAGAAAAACGACGGAGCAGGCGATCCTATCAGTCTATTGCTTGAGCAAGCTCTCACATGATAGAGGGACGAAATGATGGAGAATTTTTCTCACATCCTTCAATGCCTCTCGATAGCAACAGGTGCATCTTCATCAAGCGACCACTTTGGAGGCACCTCGCCTTTCAAGGTACAAGTTAATTTTGATATTCCTATATTTGAAGGACAGATAGATGCAGAAGCTCTAGACAAATGGTTAAATCTACTAGAAGGTTATTTCTCTGTTCACAAATTTTTCGACAAAGAAAAGATCACCTTCGCACTCCTTAAATCTCTCCCCCATGTCAAACATTGGTGGGAAACTTATTGGGAGCAGAGTTCCACAGAGGAGTCTGAAATATATGGGGCCGATCCCACTTGGGATGTTTTTGTGGATGCGGTAAAGGAACAATATTACCCTATTGGAAACTATGAGGACTAGTACATGAGATGGACCACACTGCGAAAAGAGAGGGGCCAAGCAGTTCTGAATTTCACCAATACCTTCCATACCTTTCGCACCAAGCTGGGTATCAAAGACTCTGAACGACATTTGGTTCTAAAATATCGTGGGACTCTACACAGATACATCCAAACTAAAATGGATTTTCTGGACATCTCATCAATCGGTGTTGCCTATCGATATGTTGTTAAAATAGAGCAGAAATTTAAGCACCATAACAAACGATATTTTGGTTCTGAAAATCCACAACAACCAAAGTATGACAAAGACGTCCCTAAAAAACAGTCTCCCGAAAACTCGTCCAAGCCACATGAAAAGAAGGGTCACGGGAAGACAAAGAAGGACACCGGAAAATGGTGTGATTTCCACAAAATACCCTGGAAAAACACCGATGAATGTCACTCAAAACAGTCATTGGTGGCCGAGATCAAAGACAAGGAGCCGAACCCTGATTCTGAATATGATTATGAAAATACTAGTAAAGGATAGATCATTGACGCAGACCCCACTGCTATTGTCGCAACCGTAGCAATTCAACCAGAAAAACCAATAGATCCTGAAGAGGGGGAGTTCATTTTTCATTCACAGATGTGGGTGAAGGGGACGCCGTTGCATTTTATTGCTGATAGAGAAAGCCAAAATAACCTCATCTCAACAGAGGTCGTCAAACAGTTTGGATTGTCGACAACACCACACCCACAACCATACAACATCGAGTGGCTTCGCCAAGGACGAGATCTTTGTGTCATCCAACAATGTCAATTTTCATATGGCATCCAACCCTTCAAGGATGAGGTATTATTTGATGTTTCCACACTAGATGTCTGTGATATTTTCTTAGGCCAACCATATATGTGGAAGCGCCACGCTATTTATGAGTCTCGACCCTGTAGTGTCATTGTTTCTCTGGGGGTCATCTCTACAGAATACCAAAGGTAGTTCTGACTACTGTTCCACCTAAAAAGTGTCACAAGATAGTATCTTATATTGCAAAATTCAGCTTCTTCACAATCTGTTCAAAAGGGGAACAGAAGGACACTGCAACCACTACAACTTCAGCCCAAGCACCTTCTATCCAACAGAAGCAGGTCAACAAGGTTGCAGCAAAGCACAAAGATTCCTTCTATGCACCTTCCTCTGATGTAGCCCGACTTGTTGAATAGCCTCATCCTCAACAGGTTCATGACAGACTTCCACAAACTGAGCAGCGCGACGTCTCCAGCAAGGCAAGCAACTCACCAAGATGTAGATTCAACAAACGCTTTTCCCTCTCCCCCAGGAACTCAATGCAATGGATACTATTGCTTCCTAAGGAGGGAGGATTAATCCAGGTGGATATAGGTGGCCACCCACCATTTTCGACTAGCTCAAAATAGTTTTCTTGCAAATTTGGCAATTTACTATTTTTAGCAGTTTTTAACTTTCGGGGCCATTTTGAGGGCCCAAATGAAGGTTTTTTGATATTTAGGTTCTAAATGATATCCAAAGGCATGATTGAGCCCCCAAAATTAATATCCTCGACAATACCTTTCCAACAAGCTATCATATGCCTAAAATGGAGATCGTATGCAAAAGTGATGACCCTGGGAAGTTGATGTACTAACTTACCCAAACGGGGCCCACATGACTTTTTTCACTTCATCTCCTAGAGTTAGGTTTTTGGATGTCTAGGAATTTTTGCATTGCTGTTTATTGTAAAAAGGCTTTCAGAGCGTCATTGTAATCATCTTCTTGTGAATGCGAGTAGCCGTCACATCTCTTCTCAGAGATAAGCTGCCACCATTCTATCGAGTCTTTCACTTTGTATTTTACAGTCTCTGTACATTTATTTCATTAATAGAAATCGTGTATTATTGTATATCTATGTTTATGGTTTCATCTTCGATATATTTCTGTTATATTATTGAATATCTGCGATATCTTTGTGCATTTCTTTATTATATCTCCGATCTCATTTCATGCTGAAAATAATCCGGATCAGCAAGTGTGAGCATAAAATTGACTAAGTACGAAAAGGAACATTGGTCGATCAGATTCGTCATGTGAGGATGTAAATGGAGATAAAGAATCCTTTCAAACCCCTGGTGAGTTCTTACCAGTAAAGGCATAAATTGCAGATCACGGAAGTTCTTTTGGCGCAATATGTGTATGACGGAACAGGGGACATAGGTGTTGGATACTGTTAGATAGTTGATAGGGATTGCCATCCGTAAACAATGGAAATATTGACCCCACCAGCCCTGGAATCCATATGTAAATCTTCATCTCGCAGAACTCCAATCGTTGTTTGGAGGAAACGAAACAATAGAACTGAAATGTTGAGTCAGCCAACCCACAGTTTCACTTGTCAATTTGTATATCGAAGAAATTTGGATGCTATTTGTAGGGAACAGAACAATGGAGGCCCAATTTTGAGCCTGCCCGCCCGAGAGCCCGTGATCCAAAAAGTGTCTATGTATGGAATGTGGAAGCCGGACATGCTCTATAAAATCTCATGTCCATACTTTATAGTCTCATAATACACGGGAAGAAAAAAAGGGAAAAAGGAGGAAGGAGTCCATGATGGAATTGTAGATCACAAAAATTGTGAGTGGAAAATGTATATCAGGGAATAAGAAGCAACAAAGTTCGAAAGCACCACCCAACAAGTGTAGGCATAAAATTGACTAAGTATGAAAAGGAACAACGGTTGGTCGGATTCGTCATGTGAGGATGTATATGGAGATAAAGAATCCTTTCAAACCCCTGGTGAGTTCTTACCAGTAAAGGCATAAATTGCCCATCAGGGAAGTTATTTGGGCGCAAGATGTATATGACAGAAAAGGGGACATAGGTGTTGGATACCGCAAACCTAGGACCTGGTGATCACATAATTGGCTAAGTATCCAAAGGGACCGCAGTCGGTCAGGATCATGGTGTGAATATATAAATAAAGAATTGTCAATTTGTGAATCCATGAGGACATGATCATATAGTTGCATCTAAATATACAACCAGAAATGGATAACAAGGGGGGAAGAGAGAATGAAGAACAGGGGGGAAGAGAGAATGAAGAGTTTTTATACATTCCTGCAGACAAATTGTATATTGCATAACTCTGGGCGGTCTTTGCAACTCATGGAAAATTAAAAACACAATTTTGAGGCTGTCAATCGAGGAACTCGCAATAGAAAAAGTGTGCAAGTATGGAACATGGAAACGCTTCCCGGGACTTGATTTCGCTAATAAATATCTTCTTTGCATGTTTCTGGACAAGTTATGTATGGATGTTTGGTTGTCTCGAATTATGCTTATTAATGACGATTGTTTTTACGCTTGTTGCATGATGTCGTTCTAGTATTAAACCTTTGGTGTTTCATATCTGGAAAGAAGCACGAGGATGGGCAGAACAAGAAACAATGACTAGTACTTGGAGTTTTCGTCAACCCGCCAACGCAAACAATAAACAACCAAGTTCATAAGCGCCAACCCAGAAACGGTGGCAATAAAATTGGCTAAGTATGGAAAGGAACAACGGTCGGTCGGATTTGTCATGTGAGGATATAGATGGAGATGAAGACATGTCAACCTGCCAACCCTAGAACCGGATATCATAGAAAGGGGACTTAGTATATGTCCAGAGAGAAATAACAGGCGGGAAGAAGAAAAGGTGAGTTCGTATGCGCCAGCTCGGCAACTGCGGCCATAAAATTGACCAAGTATGGAAAGGAACAACAGTCGCTCATATTCGTCATGTGAAGATACAAATGGATATGAATATATGTCACCCCGTGAATCTTGCAACCGCTGATCACAGAAAGACAACTAAGTATAAAACCATAAAGTGATAATGGACAGGAAAAGGAAAAGGAGAAAAGGGATAAGTATACAGTCCAAAAACCTTTTTTTTTGTTTATTAATGGCAATGTTTTTGAATCCCTGGTGGGTTTCTCACTAGTAAAAGCATAAACTGCAGATCATTGAACTTCTTTGGCTGCAACATGTATATGACAGAATAGGGGACATAGGTGTTGGATACCGCCAACCCAGGGCCTGGTGGCCAGATAATTGGCTAAGTATTGGCCAAGAGAAAGGTTTAATATCTATTTCAATAGTATTCATACTAATATCTATTAATGGAAAAAGTCTTGATATTTATTTGTATAGTATTCATACTAATATATATTAATGGATTGTTTCTGTTTCAAATGCAAATGATTTCCCAATTTCCAAGATGTTGTTCGGTTCGCAAATTTTGTTGAAACCACGAAAGTTTTGACTGCAAGATGTATATAATGCAACAAGCAACATGAATTGCATTTTGGTTTCAACGAGATAAATTCCTTATCATCTATTCATCTTGTATTCCTTGCAATGACATGAGAAAACGTCAACTCTCCATAAACATTAATATCTAAATTAAATTAAATGTAATCAAAATTTGGTGTGATTTAACTAAGCAAGGTAGCAGTCGTTTCTTTATTAATGCCAATCTTTTCCAACCCCTGGTGAGTTATGACTAGCTAAAGCATAAATTACAGATCATAGAAGCTCTTTTCCTACAAGATGTATATGACAGAACAGGGAACATAGTTTTTCAATACCGCAAACTCGGGACCCGGTGGCCATATAATTGCCTAAGTTTTGCCCAAGACAAATTTTTTATATTTATTCCAATAGTACTCATATTACTATATATGCATGGATATTATCAAATAGAAGAAGCTGCAATATATGTAAGATATTGAACATGAATATTGCGTCAACAATTGAGCTACCTTGTTGTAAGTCATTAATTCATTCTATTTATGGGACCCGGAGAATGAAAGCAGGACGGATCCTCCAATTTATTTCTTTAAGTATAGGGTCACCGCCACATAAGTATGGCCTATGACAAATTAATCTTCAATGTAAAATGCAAGCAACGAACACAGTAGCCTTTATTTAAATTGATATACTGGGTAGCAGAAAAAAAGGATTGTCGTCCATGTTTAATGACACACAGGGAAAAAAGGCACAAAATAAAATGAAAAGCAATACCAGAGATTGGAAAACACTATCAAAAAAATAAACCACAATTATTCTATATTAAAATAATATGGGTTACAAAATACAAGTAAGATTATTTTCCACAATGATTGCGATTTGGCCTGCCGCCGACCCAAAAAAAATATGCACATTGATGAAGCTTGTTCACAGTTTTCTTGACGATCAAATACTTTATTTGTAAAAAATGAGTTTAATATCAATTGCGCATCTTGGACTTAATTGGTGTTGTGAACTAGATCTATCCTAGTTTTTTTAATAGCTTCTCTTTTCCAGATATGGCTTGCTTGCAATCATTGGTTATTCAACATTCCATTCTTTTTCAAGTATTAATTTCCCTCTGTCGTCGAAAACTTGGGATTTAAGGTGCTTTCCTTGCAACGTTCCTGACCATTGACATTTGAGACAACTTAGAAATGCAATTCAGGCCAAATTCAAAGTCGAGGGAGTCGTTTTATGTGACATTAGTTATGGGATGGGAAAAAAATTCAAGTATGTTTTCACTTCTATTCTCCCTGTATTCGATCATCTGTTTGGTTGAAAAGCCTGCCTGAAGATTTGTATGTTGAACTTCTTTGTTTTATTACAGTAAATTGGAAGGAACATCCAAGCCAGCTGCAAAATGTTATTCTGTTGAAGCACGTGACTTCTTTGGGCAACACAGGTCTGGAAAGTGTATCAAATGTTGCAGATCGCATCAGAATATATCTTTCATCATAGCGGTGGCAGATATGGTGGCCCACAGAAAGGTATGGAATGTTCGAAGGTGACGCCAAATCTTTGGATTCAACAACTACGTCCACAGGAAACCGAACAAACTTTGACAAAGAACATGGTTGTCTCTCAAGTCAGATACCAGACCCAGAAGTAGCTCAACAAACTTTGAAATAGAAACTTTTTTAGTGATAATATGTCATTTTATCCACCCATACAGTTTATGTTACCCACCTCTGGTTACATTCGCAAATGAAGCAATATTTTGCATCATTTATGAACATCAGAGACCATTTTTGCAACCCACGGTAAGTGCGACTCCCCTGAGGAAGAGAAATTCTTTTGGGATCTGCAGAAATAGATAGACTTGCCAAATCTGTTTTGTTTGAAGAAACTATATGCTTCAACGAAGAAGTATTTTGCACATGACCTAAAAATCCATTACAACTCCCAGCAAAAAAACAAAGAAGTTCAACAAACAAATCTCAAGGTAGGATTTTCAACCAACTAAAGCATCGAATACAGGGAGAACACCTACCAGAAGATACTTGTTCTTCACGTCACATAAAACCAGTCTCTCTTCTTTCATTTGGGCCTCAATCGCATCTCTAACTTGTCTTACATGTCCATGACCAGGAACATTAGAACGAAGGCACCGTAAAGAGAAACTCTTTGGTAATAGAGAGAAATGCCAATAAATATTTAAGAGAAATGCTGGATGGTTTTCTGTACACTTTGTTTTAATTCGTTTTAATGACAGATGTTCTCGATATTCTCTCTTATTAATGCCAATATTTTTGAATATGTACCCCGAATATTGACTAATAGCACGTATCAACAATCCCATATCTGAGTAGATTCTCAAATCTGACAGCTAAGATATGCACAGTATTAAAGAGGGACATGACATCAACGCCTCTATTGGTGACATGTTCATCGACTATGCCGAAGCCTTTAAGAAAACTAAAAGAGGCAATTTCTTTTTTTTTCTTTTTTGCAAATTCAAAATGCAGGCAAAAGAAATTACCAGATCCCATAATATTTGCCTGTCTATTCATTTTAATGGGAGATGTCCTTGAATTGTCTGCTTATTAAAGCCAATATTTTCAAACATGTTTGGTCGGTTGTGACTTCTCAAAGCATAATTAATGTCTATTGGGAATGCAAAAGGTAGCGGGGATGGAGGGGAGCGACAAATGCTTTTAAATTTTCTGAACTCGGAAAGGCATCAACCCGCCAAACTTTGAAAACTCGACTAAGTATGGAAAGGTAGGTACGATAGACAAACTCATCGCAGGAAGAGACATGGTTGCGAGTTCGAGGAGTGTGGGGTCGAATTGTAGAGCACGGAAGTTTTGGGTGCAAGATATATACACCGAACACGAGTTGCCATAGTTCGATAGCACCTATGCGCAAAGTCGCGTCCACAAAACTTGCTAAGTATGCAACCGAACGGCGACCGGTCGAAACAACCACAGAAACGCAAGAAACTATAGAACCATAAATGCAGTTTATAAGAGGGGAAAAAAAGGGAAAGAACAATTATATCTCTGTCACAACAAAAATTACTCTCATAACTATGAAATCATAGTAAAACATAAACCATGGAAAAATCATCGCCAACAATGAAATATGATTTGAGGCCAACAAAATATGGTTCAACGCGTAAGAGTTGCAATTTACATCGACTGCAAATTTGTTTCTTATTTTATCTTAATAGTATTGTATGGAGAGTCCACTACAAAAGAATGTAAGAACAGATCCAATTTCGGATGCAACATCCCAACATTGCAAACCCTAGGCAAATAAGAACAAGCAACAAATAACAACCCAATTAAGAAGCACCAAAAGGCCCAACTACAGCCGCAGCACCCCAACCCTGCAAACTCGAATCAAACAACAATAAGAAGCACACTGCGAACAAAGAAGCAAACAACAACCAGTCCACCAGGAATGAAACAGTTCCAATCGTGGTTGCACAACCCCAAACATGCAAACTGCAACAACACGAACATGCAAACAAGAACAACAACAACATCCAAATAAGAAATCAGTGGAGATGCAAAAAACAAGCATGAACCACTGAACCAACAATGCCGCTGAAGCATATAAATAAATAAAAATGGAAGAAAATGTATTGTAACAATCCTACTAAGTAAACATTCAAGGTTGCCAAGCTTGTTAGGTAAACATTTAAGTCTGTCATAAATGCTCTGTAAACATTTAAGAAAAGAATGCAATGTGGCAGCGCCCTAACATATCCCAAAAAAAATTATTATAATTTATGTAACAATAGTTCCAACAGTGAAGAATGTATTCGAAGGCCAAACTTTGGATATGCCATCATATCAAACATTTCCATAAATTTAGCTAGCAGAAAATGCTAAACCAAACATTCGAACTAATGCTAGCATTAATACACCTTCGACCAATGCATAAGAAAATATATGATTCAAAAAGACCATATACAATCAAATACTTTGGCTATGTCAACATATATAACATTGGAAATAGCGAAGCCAACAATAAGACCTCAAATTCGTTGTCCAATCAGATCATGACAAATATGGTACTTTTTATTATATAAAAATTGATCTTTTCAGTTCCCTGGTTCCAACAATAGATAATATGGAAATATTTATGGTTAAAGGACAAACTAATACGAAGTCAACGAATTATCGATCGCTATAGTCCCTCTATGCCTACGTCATGGACTAATAATGTATAAAAACCATTACTTATCAATAACTTAATAAACTAAAGTAAAACAAATATTATTATATTTTGAATAAATTATAATAAATCATCAATTTTCTATGGGTAAAACAATGGTTTTCCATGGAATTACATCTTTTAAATAATTAATAAACGAAGATAAATAATTGTGAAATTTAGATAGAGAATTTAATTGGAAAAAAAAAATACATCTTTCAAAGTATTGTTTTGTTAACATATTTTTCATTTTAATATGGAGATGATAAAAAAAATAATAATTTTTTTTATCATCTCCATATTAAAATGAAAAATATGTTAACAAAACAATACTTTGATAAAGTAAACCTAAGAACGTCAACAAGTAACTTTTAATGGATTCTTTGATCATCTCTTTTAAAATGAGAAATATGTTACAAGCAATATGTTACAAGTAACAAAGCAATATTTGATAAAGCAAACCTAAAAAAGTGTACAAATCAAAGGCAACAAAACTCATAATGCAAATCAAGACTAAGTGACAAATTAAGATGCAATATATACAATGGTTGTTTAACAACCATAACCTAATTTATATGCAAAAATTCAATGGCATTTGAGCATCT
Organism: Picea glauca; assembly: GCA_000966675.3. Taxonomy (NCBI): domain Eukaryota; kingdom Viridiplantae; phylum Streptophyta; class Pinopsida; order Pinales; family Pinaceae; genus Picea; species Picea glauca. The sequence continues at coordinate 52,014 of JZKD02S1989473.1, forward strand.
TTGTTAATGTGGTGTGATGCACACTAAACAAGACACTAAGCACATAAAGAAGTTACCAAAGAATTTACTGATATAGTTTGAATAGCAAAAATAAGGGTTTTCAAAAGTTTGTGTGTATGGTCCGACCGTTTTACGATGTGCTTATTGGGTTTGACTGGTCGTGATATTCAACAATATTTAATATTTCATTTTAATTTTTAATCTTTCGCAATAGGACGAATATTTCGTTATAAATTATAATCTTTCATAATAAGGAAAAGTTGTAAAATTGCTAATAAAATCATTGAATACAAGAATACTTATCACAATGGTAAAGATAGGTAAATGATAGTGAAAACAAAAATATTGATCACATTGATGCCTAGGGTGGAAGAAATATTAGACAAAAAAATGGTAAAGATAGGTACTTTGAAGTAATGGTTAGATTTACAAAATTAGTATAGAATTTGAATGAGAATAAGTAAACAATTAAAAAAAATGATTTGTGATATTAATAGTTTAACTTTCAATAAGTAAACAATTAAAAAAAATGATTTGTGATATTAATAGTTTAACTTTCAATAAGTAAATAATAAAAAAAAATGAATGAGAATAAGTAAACAATTAAAAAAAATGATTTGTGATATTAATAGTTTAACTTTCAATAAGTAAACAATAAAAAAAAATGATATGTGATATTAATAGTTTAACTTTTAATTATCTTAGTTCTAACTATTAACTATATTTATAATAGTGGTGATCAGGATTATTTTCGGCACGAAATGAGAGTGGAGATATAATAAAGAGATGTACAGATATCCAATAATATAACGGATATTTATCAGAGATATAACCATAAACACAAAGATAAAGTTATACACAATTTCTATTAATGAGGGAAATGTACAAAACTGTAGAAATATAAAGTGAAAATCTCGCTAGAATGGTGGCAGCTTATCTCTGAGAAGAGATGTGACGGCTAATCACATTCACAAGAACATGATTATTAAAATGAGGCTCCAAAGGCCCTTTTAACATAAAAAAAATCCGAAACCCTAACCCCGGAAGATGAAAAACCAACAGTTTTGTGGACCCCGTTTTGGATAGTTTGGTGTATCAACTTCTCGGGGGCGTAACTTTGGCATACGATCTCTGTTTCAGGCGCACAATAGCTCATTGGAAAGGTATCAACAACGAGATTCATTTTGGGGGCTAAAATGGAGTCATTAAATCTCATTGAGGTTCCCGATCACAAAAAAAAATTGTTTAGACCCTCAAAATAGTCCTGGAAGTTTAGGAACCGAAAAAACTGCTAAAAATAGTAAGTTGTCAACAAATTGTTTTGATCTAGTTGGAATAGGTGGGTGGCCACTGATATCCACCTGCATCAATCCTCCCTCCTTAGGAAACAATGGTCTTCATTGCGTTGAGTTCCTCGGGGAGAGGGGAAAGTGCTTGTTGAATATGAACCTTGGTGATCTGCTTGCCTTGTTGGAGAAGTTGCGTTGCTTGGCGTGTTGAAGACTGTCACAAACCTATTACTGGTGGGGTTGAATATGTTCAACCAACTTGTTGTGTCTTGGATTGACTAGGCAGTGTGTAGGAACCCTTGTAGGTTAATAAACAATATATTCTTTCTCTTCTGCAATATGCTTCTACTGGATAGAAAGGTCTTGGGCCAACGTTGTAGTAGTTGCAGTGTCCTTCTATTCACCTTTTGAACATATTGTGAAGAAGTTGGATTTTGTAGTATGAGAAACTATCTTATGGCACTATTTATGTGGAACAATAGTTAGAACTACATCTGGTACACTGTAGAGATGACCCCCCAAAGTAACAATGACACTAGGAGGTCGAGACTCATAGATAACATGGTGCTTCCACATATATGGTTGGCCCAAGAGAACAACACACACATTCAATGGGGAAACATCAGATAATACTTCATCCTTGAAAGGTTGCATGCCATATGACAATCAACATTGTTGGCTGGCACAGAGATCGTGTCCCTGGCGAAGCTACTCGATGTTGTATGGCTTCGGGTGTGGTGTTGTCGACAATCCCAACTATTTGACAACCTCTGTTGAGTTGAGTTTCTTGTGTCTTCCACTATCAACAATAAAATGCAGCAGGGTCCCCTTCACCCACATCTGTGAATGGAAGAGGCGCTCCCCCTCTTTAGGATCAATTGGTTCTTCTTGTTGAATTGTTGCGGTCGTGACAGTAGCAGTGGCATCTACGTCAATGATATGTCTTCTCCCATTATTTTCTGAATCAGATTTTGAATCTAGGTTCAGCTCTTTGTCTTTGATCTCAACCACCATTGACTGTTTTGAGCGACATTCATCAGTGTTGTGCTAGGGTATTTTGTGGAAATCGCACCACTTTCTAGTGTCCTTCTTCGTTTTTCCATGACCCTTCTTTTCTTGTGGCTTAGACTGGTTTTCGGGAGGATGTTTGTTAGGGTCATCCTTATCATACTTTGGTTATTGTGTATTTGCAGACCTAAACTCCTATTTGTTCTGGTGCCTAAATGTTTGCTCGATTTTGATAGCATATCGATAGGCAACTCCCAACGAGGAGATGTCTAGAAACTCCATTTTAGTTTGGATGTACCTGTGTAAAGCCCCTCGGTATTTCAGAATAAAATGTCGCTCAAAATATTTGATATCCAGCCTGGTGCACAATGTATGGAAGGTATTGGTGAACTCTGGCACTACTTGTCCCCTTTCTTGACGCAATGTGGTCCATCTCATGTACTGGTCGTCATAGTTACCAACATGGTAATACTTTTCCTTGACTACATCTACAAAACAATCTCAAGTGGGCTCAACCCCATATATTCCAGACTCCTCTATGAAAATTTTCTCTCAATATGTTTCCCACCAATGTTTGGCATGGGGGAGAGCCTTAAGGAGTGTGAAGGTGATCTTTTCCCTCTTGAAAAAATTGTGAACAAAGAAATAACCTTCTAGCAAATTTAACCATTTTTGTAGGGCATCCACATCTATTTAACCTCCAAATACGAGATTATAAAAATTGACTTGTACCTTGAAAGGAGAAGTGCTTCCAAAGTGGTC
>JZKD02S1989484.1:22970-33904 GCA_000966675.3 Picea glauca
TCATTTTTCATTCAGAACGACCAACATTGCACAGTCGTCTCATATCTTCTTTATTCACACACACCTCAGCAAATGAAATGCCAACCGATCAAGAATCATGAATCAATTTTGCTAACTGAATCGTAACTGATCAATTAATTATGAGGTGAAACAATAGCCCTCCGATCATATTTGAATTCACCTGCACCATTGGATTACAAGAAACAAAATGTCTTTCGCATTTCGTATTTCGACAATTCTCGATTTCGCATGTCGTGAATTCTTGTTGCGAAGCATCTCGATTCTCCAAGTTGCGATCCCCGAAATGGATCCAAATCAACTATCCACAAAACTTCATAATCTGATCCCTTATTTTCCTAATCGAATAGCTAATGAGATTTCGGTGCTTTTCCCTTCGAGTCTTCGAGACTCACAATAGTCCCTTTCAGCATTTCATGATTTCAGCAATTCTTGTGATGAGATATCTTGATGCTCCATGTCACAATCCCCGAAACTCCGAAACTCCATGTCGCGATCCCTGAAACTCCATGTCGCAATTTCACATTTCGGCATTTCACGATTTCTGTGGTGAAGTGTTTCAACACTCCAACTCCCGGTAACCAAAACCTACAACAAAAGGTGTTTTCTCATTTCAATATTTCATCATTCCTGTGGTGAAGTGTTTCAACACTCCAAATCTCGGTATCCAACACTCTGAAATGGAGTTATTTCCTGGTCTGCGAAACTCTTTGTTGATGTGCCTATTTCGGGATTTCTGCATCTCGCATTTCGCAACTTTGGGACTCCTGTGATGAAGAGTCTTGACTCTTGACTCCTCCAACTCCCGGTATCTGAAACTTCAAAATGGAGTTATTTCCCGGTCTGTGAAACTCTTTGTTGATGTGCTTGTTTCGTGATTTCGTCATTTCGCATTTCACGACTTTGGGACTCCTATGATGAAGAGTCTTGACTCTTGACTCCTCCAACTCCCGGTATCCAAAACTTTGATTTCTTGGTTTGTGAAACTCAGAAATGGAGTCTTTAACATGCTTTGAACTATTGCATTTTTGGATTTTCTTCCGTGAGTTGCTTCCTTGACTTCTGGAGTTTACGGTTTTGATCTTGCCATGCGATCATCGTTGTGTTGTTGGTCTTGACACTTTCTCTTGTTCATCATCGTCGGGCTGAGCTTGCCATCAATGACAAACAAATACTCTGCCTTCTGTCTGCCCATAATAAATATGCCAACAGTTTGTGTTTGTGTGTGTGTTTATCTCATCAGCAATTACAATGTATTAAAAGAACCCTAACCCTAGCATCGTTAGGTATTCCATGCATGCACGTGCTACTTTTCCTTCCAGTTGTTGCTCTCCTTTTGCATGCCTTTCTTCCCAAAATATCCTTTCTCTCTGATTCATCCTGCTTCCAACAGGCCCCCAACATTGACATGTGGCTCGTCCTGAGACACCTAACCCTTGTGTGCTTCGTTGATCTCTCTTACGATCGCTTGGAACTTCTCCATGAGCTTTGTTGCTTGTGTTTGGCCCTGCGCGGTCTTCTCCTTGAGTGCATCCAATAACCACACTACAATCTCGTTGTTGACCATCCTTGCACATTATTCTTATCTTTGTGCCATAAATGTTTTGTCTTCCTCTGCCTGTGCAATGAACTTTATTGCTCACTCCTAGAGCGGTTCCATTTGAGCCTGGCGCTCCTTTTTCTATGCCTGCACAACTATGAGTTATGATTGGAGTTTCTTCATGTCTTGCATTCCTTTGATGCACTCCGTGAAGGACCGTGATCAACATTGTCTTCTACCTCTGCTTGAGCTTCTGGATATATGCATTTATCATTTCTCCTTCATGGTCCCATGGCTAGACATTTTGATCCTCTTCCAGCTTCATCTTGAGTTTTGTTGCTTTCTCAAACAAGTCAGTCGTCGCGTGGACTTGTCGCTCTATCTCCTTTATCTGCACTATTACCTCATGTTTCCTTTTCTCCTTCACCTCTGGTGGAGTAGTAGGTGTTAGATGCTCCAAATGGTGCTCTATCTCCTATTGGTATTGATTGATTGTCTGCACAATCTGATCAATCTTCTCTATCACCATGATTTCGGTCATCTGCGCATTTTTTGGTATTTTCTCGTAGGCTACAGTGCAATGACCCCGTATTCTCTTGAATCGAAGGTCATTTTTCATGTCTTTAAGTTGATTATGGCCTGGTTATCAAACTCTCAATCCAAGTCAAGAAATTATGGGTAAGGTGTTGTGTCATCCACTATCTCTATTACTTCAAAGTCAGCTTTAGTGTGTACTCCATCTAGTTCTACTGTTACTCCTTTCAGTCTCCCAATTGGTAGAACTCTATGTTGATTTTCCAATTTCAGCTGAACGGGTGAATATCCTAATGTGAGCTCTCCCATACATTTCCATGTCTTCTTGGGTAATACATTGACTTCGGATTCTAGATCCAGTATGATATCTCCCATATTGAAATCTCCAATGTTGGCATTTAGCCTGAACTCCCTACTTGTTCTTCTCCTTGTATGTAGGTGATTGACAGTTTTTTGTTCTAGCTTTCAATCTGTCTCTATGCTATATATTTCTAATATATTTTGTAATACTTTGACAGAGGATGGATCATTTAGTAATTTTACACATGATTGTAAAAATCCTTTGATTGTACTTACTTGTCCCAGGGGATGCATTTCTTTGGTATGATCCAATGATGGAGGCATCTCGTACTCTAGTACTTCCTTACTATGTTGCACGGTTGAGGTCGACGCAATGTCGGGCTTTAGAAATTCTTGTCTGGTTTTGTTAAATGTTTCCTTCTCGTTCTGCACATTGAATTGCTTCCTTGGTTCGACATTCTTCTTCACCCATTGGTGTTGTACTGGCTCTTGGCGTACTGCGTTGTTTCCTATTTTATATCCTCTGCGCATAACTATGTTGATGTTTCTTCCTTCATCCCTTGCTTCTGTTGAAATCCATTGAACATTCTGATTGTTCTAATTCATATTTTCATGTATCTTCTCTAAATAACGTATGAAATTCTTCTGTGTCATGATTCGGTGCGCAAAAATACATACAAGTCACTGGTGGAAGTGGACATTCTCTTGCATAATGTCTGGGTTGTTGACAGTTGTGACATACCATTGGTCCTCTACCTCTTCCAAAGCCTCCTCTTGCTCGTCCTCCGCCTATGTAGCCAGCTCAATACCCTCACGACGTGTTATATTGAGGCACGTAGTTATACTGTGTGGTATTGTAATGGGGTTGCATTGTGTTGTATTGTTGTTTCGTTGTATTATATGGTTGTTGTGCAGTATTATATTGTTGATGCACAGTGTTGTATGGGGATGGTACCTGGTTAAACTGAGGTGCGGCTTTCTCGGTCTTCATTTCTACCTCTACCCTATATGCATCTGTTGTTCTCTCTCTCATCAACTCCATGGTTCTATAGTCGTTGTCATCATGGCCTACTAACTTGCAAAAGTTGCAATATGAACTCTTTGGGACTGTCTGGTACTTCTGCATCATTGGGCAATGATATGGATCATGGCCCTATTTCTTACAGATTTTGCACCATAGTTCTCCTATTGGTAACAAATTTGGCATTCTTGTTTCCATGCATTGTACGAATGTTGTACATTCATTCTTATGGTGTCCTTTTATCCTGCATGTGGTACACCAAACGAATTCTCGTTTGTCCTTACTTTTGTTCTGGTTTAGCTAGAACGTTAAGTTCTTCGAATCCTTCTTCATCTCTTCGATGGTTGGATCTGTCTTCTGATATTGGTTTTCTTCTAGTTGCAGGGCTACCTTCAGATCCTCTTCCTGCATATGGAACTTTTGTTATCGTAGTGGATATTTTAAGTGTGGTAATAGTGAATTGGCAAATAGGCGCTTGTGTTGCATATCTATCATGAGATATTTCAACTTTCCTTTCAGTTGCTTGAATCTTTGTTCAATATCCCATATGGATTCTCCTGTTTTATATCTAATTTGTATCATCTCGTTCATGTACTAATCCTCTGAATTTGGCTTTTGAAACTCATTTATCAACAACTTCTTGATATCTGTGATCATTTTGGTTGTCCCTGGTGGATTGTTTGTAGCTAAACTCATATACCAATCTAGTGAGTGATCCATTAGTGTGATAGTTAGATGTGAAAGTTTAGTGTCCTCATCTATGATCTGTTTTGCTTCCCATATATTTTCACAGATAAACATGTGCTTCTTTGGGTCCTTTGACGCTTATCCTTTGAATTTTGTTAACTTGATGGTGGGATCATGTTCTGCCATCTTGAATGTTGAACTACTACCTCCACACAGTGTAGATACTTGACTAATTCTTCCTAAAATGAATCCCCAAATTGTTGTTCCTTGTGTAGATGTACTTCTTGTTGTCTTCCTTCTCCCTAAATTCGATTGTCTAAATGGTAGTCTTCTTTTTGGTGTGTTGGTATCACATGGGTTTATGGGTTCCACAATGACATTATTATGGATAGGATTGTTGCCTTATATTCCCTCTCTTAGACTTCTTGTCTTCCTCTCATATGTTGCGTGCAGGATTTCCTCAATATTCTCCACAGCCCAAAGATCCTATACCTCCTCTTCATCACTTGTCAAGCCTTCCCTTGCGGCTACGACTCTCTTCCTGGTGTTCACCTTGTATGGAAGGGTACTCCACTACACGTCTTTCCAGTTGTCACCATGATATACTTGATCTGGTCATCATCGATCATGATTGGGTCCAAGGCTTCCTCCTTCTTTCCTTTATCTTTTTCTCCTTCCATTTCTCCTTTTTCTATCAGTGCTTCCCCCCTGCCCCCATGCAGGCAAGGAAGTTTAGTTGTCAAACTCCATTGTCATGACACCTTTGTTATAGAGAAATATCTTAATAGAAGTATACAACGATCTAATATACCTTCCTCGAGGCCTGCATAGAAATTATTTCTCTACTGCATTGTACGACTTCACAGTATCTACTGCAAATTTTGTTATAAAACCCGCTACAATACTGTCGAGCCAAAAATCAACTACGCGGGTGAATTTGTTATTCAACTATTGTAACTGCACGATCTGAATTGACGTCCACTCTAAATTTTGGATCTGATTTGTTGCATGGTTGTATTTCAACCTCAATATCCACTCCTGCAATAAGTGTGGAAAATCACAGAAAAATACTTCATGCAGATCAGTAAACACATACTTCTCAAGATATTTGTGCGGTGTTACTCTAGGGTTTCTATTATCTTTATGCGCAAACTCTAGATCCTTTATCTTTATCCAACTTTCGATCTCTTATTTCATGGGATTCCACTGTCTCAACATCCCATTCTAGTGGCACATTCTCTCACCTTCTTGTCGTCTGATTCAATATTATTTTGGCATGCCTTTCGCAAATCTTACATTCTTTTAACATATCTTCAACAAATCTTATCTTCTCAATCCTATGTTGTTCCAACCAGCAAAGGAACAATTTTTTGGTTTCTTATCTGAGTTATACCTTTAACATGATTTACCCAGGTTTAGTTCTACTGGGGATCCAACAAAACCTCTAAAACTATAGGCCCCCCTGGTAAACCAGAAGGCAACACAATGCACAGAGTGCACTGCGTAGTTTCACCCAAGATAGTCTTATTGGGTGACTGCAATACTCAAGTTTTTGCAGTCTAGGACTAAATGGGGATCTGTGACATGCATGTTATTAATCCTAGATAAATATTAAAGAAATATATTTTCATTCTCATTTATGCATGTAACGTAGTCAGATTCATTAATTCATTCATACATCATTCTAACATCTACTCATAGACAATAAAAGAGATATAAACATCCAATCACATAACACGGGTTTTACCGTGGTTCACCCCCTCCTGGGATACGTCCACAAAGATATGGCTCTCAAGCTCTTCTATTAAGGTAGTTCAAAAAATACAGCGTCNTGCTACTTTTCCTTCCAGTTGTTGCTCTCCTTTTGCATGCCTTTCTTCCCAAAATATCCTTTCTCTCTGATTCATCCTGCTTCCAACAGGCCCCCAACATTGACATGTGGCTCGTCCTGAGACACCTAACCCTTGTGTGCTTCGTTGATCTCTCTTACGATCGCTTGGAACTTCTCCATGAGCTTTGTTGCTTGTGTTTGGCCCTGCGCGGTCTTCTCCTTGAGTGCATCCAATAACCACACTACAATCTCGTTGTTGACCATCCTTGCACATTATTCTTATCTTTGTGCCATAAATGTTTTGTCTTCCTCTGCCTGTGCAATGAACTTTATTGCTCACTCCTAGAGCGGTTCCATTTGAGCCTGGCGCTCCTTTTTCTATGCCTGCACAACTATGAGTTATGATTGGAGTTTCTTCATGTCTTGCATTCCTTTGATGCACTCCGTGAAGGACCGTGATCAACATTGTCTTCTACCTCTGCTTGAGCTTCTGGATATATGCATTTATCATTTCTCCTTCATGGTCCCATGGCTAGACATTTTGATCCTCTTCCAGCTTCATCTTGAGTTTTGTTGCTTTCTCAAACAAGTCAGTCGTCGCGTGGACTTGTCGCTCTATCTCCTTTATCTGCACTATTACCTCATGTTTCCTTTTCTCCTTCACCTCTGGTGGAGTAGTAGGTGTTAGATGCTCCAAATGGTGCTCTATCTCCTATTGGTATTGATTGATTGTCTGCACAATCTGATCAATCTTCTCTATCACCATGATTTCGGTCATCTGCGCATTTTTTGGTATTTTCTCGTAGGCTACAGTGCAATGACCCCGTATTCTCTTGAATCGAAGGTCATTTTTCATGTCTTTAAGTTGATTATGGCCTGGTTATCAAACTCTCAATCCAAGTCAAGAAATTATGGGTAAGGTGTTGTGTCATCCACTATCTCTATTACTTCAAAGTCAGCTTTAGTGTGTACTCCATCTAGTTCTACTGTTACTCCTTTCAGTCTCCCAATTGGTAGAACTCTATGTTGATTTTCCAATTTCAGCTGAACGGGTGAATATCCTAATGTGAGCTCTCCCATACATTTCCATGTCTTCTTGGGTAATACATTGACTTCGGATTCTAGATCCAGTATGATATCTCCCATATTGAAATCTCCAATGTTGGCATTTAGCCTGAACTCCCTACTTGTTCTTCTCCTTGTATGTAGGTGATTGACAGTTTTTTGTTCTAGCTTTCAATCTGTCTCTATGCTATATATTTCTAATATATTTTGTAATACTTTGACAGAGGATGGATCATTTAGTAATTTTACACATGATTGTAAAAATCCTTTGATTGTACTTACTTGTCCCAGGGGATGCATTTCTTTGGTATGATCCAATGATGGAGGCATCTCGTACTCTAGTACTTCCTTACTATGTTGCACGGTTGAGGTCGACGCAATGTCGGGCTTTAGAAATTCTTGTCTGGTTTTGTTAAATGTTTCCTTCTCGTTCTGCACATTGAATTGCTTCCTTGGTTCGACATTCTTCTTCACCCATTGGTGTTGTACTGGCTCTTGGCGTACTGCGTTGTTTCCTATTTTATATCCTCTGCGCATAACTATGTTGATGTTTCTTCCTTCATCCCTTGCTTCTGTTGAAATCCATTGAACATTCTGATTGTTCTAATTCATATTTTCATGTATCTTCTCTAAATAACGTATGAAATTCTTCTGTGTCATGATTCGGTGCGCAAAAATACATACAAGTCACTGGTGGAAGTGGACATTCTCTTGCATAATGTCTGGGTTGTTGACAGTTGTGACATACCATTGGTCCTCTACCTCTTCCAAAGCCTCCTCTTGCTCGTCCTCTGCCTATGTAGCCAGCTCAATACCCTCATGATGTGTTATATTGAGGCACGTAGTTATACTGTGTGGTATTGTAATGGGGTTGCATTGTGTTGTATTGTGGTTTCATTGTATTATATGGTTGTTGTGCAGTATTATATTGTTGATGCACAGTGTTGTATGGGGATGGCACCTGGTTAAACTGAGGTGCGGATTTCTCGGTCTTCATTTCTACCTCTACCCTATATGCATTTGTTGTTCTCTCTCTCATCAACTCCATGGTTCTACAGTCGTTGTCATCATGGCCTACTGACTTGCAAAAGTTGCAATATGAAATCTTTGGGACTGTCTGGTACTTCTGCATCATTGGGCAATGATATGGATCATGGCCCTATTTCTTACAGATTTCGCACCATAGTTCTCCTATTGGTAACAAATTTGGCATTCTTGTTTCCATGCATTGTATGAATGTTGTACATTCATTCTTATGGTGTCCTTTTATCCTGCATGTGGTACACCAAATGAATTCTCATTTGTCCTTACTTTTGTTCTGGTTTAGCTAGAACGTTAAGTTCTTCAAATCCTTCTTCATCTCTTCGATGGTTGGATCTGTCTTCTGATATTGGTTTTCTTCTAGTTGCAGGGCTACCTTCAGAGCCTCTTCCTGCGTCTGGAACTTTTGTTATCGTAGTGGATATTTTAAGTGTGGTAATAGTGAATTGGCAAACAGGTGCTTGTGTTGCATATCTATCATGATATATTTCAACTTTCCTTTCAGTTGCTTGAATCTTTGTTCAATATCCCATATGGATTCTCCTGGTTTCTATCTAATTTGTATCATCTCGTTCATGTACTGATCCTCTGAATTTGGCTTTTGAAACTCATTTATCAACAACTTCTTGATATATGTGATCATTTTGGTTGTCCCTGGTGGATTGTTTGTAGCTAAACTCATATACCAATCTAGTGAGTGATCCCTTAGTGTGATAGCTAGATGTGAAAGTTTAGTGTCCTCATCTATGATCTGTTTTGCTTCCCATATATTTTCACAGATAAACATGTGCTTCTTTGGGTCCTTTGACGCTTCTCCTTTGAATTTTGTTAACTTGATGGTGGGATCATGTTCTGCCATCTTGAATGTTGAACTACTACCTCCGTGCAGTGTAGATACTTGACTAATTCTTCCTAAAATGAATCCCCAAATTGTTGTTCCTTGTGTAGATGTACTTCTTGTTGTCTTCCTTCTCCCTAAATTCGATTGTCTAAATGGTAGTCTTCTTTTTGGTGTGTTGGTATCACATGGGTTTATGGGTTCCACAATGACATTATTATGGATAGGATTGTTGCCTTATATTCCCTCTCTTAGACTTCTTGTCTTCCTCTCATATGTTGCGTGCAGGATTTCCTCAATATTCTCCACAGCCCAAAGATCCTATACCTCCTCTTCATCACTTGTCAAGCCTTCCCTTGCGGCTACGACTCTCTTCCTGGTGTTCACCTTGTATGGAAGGGTACTCCACTACACGTCTTTCCAGTTGTCACCATGATATACTTGATCTGGTCATCATCGATCATGATTGGGTCCAAGGCTTCCTCCTTCTTTCCTTTATCTTTTTCTCCTTCCATTTCTCCTTTTTCTATCAGTGCTTCCCCCCTGCCCCCATGCAGGCAAGGAAGTTTAGTTGTCAAACTCCATTGTCATGACACCTTTGTTATAGAGAAATATCTTAATAGAAGTATACAACGATCTAATATACCTTCCTCGAGGCCTGCATAGAAATTATTTCTCTACTGCATTGTACGACTTCACAGTATCTACTGCAAATTTTGTTATAAAACCCGCTACAATACTGTCGAGCCAAAAATCAACTACGCGGGTGAATTTGTTATTCAACTATTGTAACTGCACGATCTGAATTGACGTCCACTCTAAATTTTGGATCTGATTTGTTGCATGGTTGTATTTCAACCTCAATATCCACTCCTGCAATAAGTGTGGAAAATCACAGAAAAATACTTCATGCAGATCAGTAAACACATACTTCTCAAGATATTTGTGCGGTGTTACTCTAGGGTTTCTATTATCTTTATGCGCAAACTCTAGATCCTTTATCTTTATCCAACTTTCGATCTCTTATTTCATGGGATTCCACTGTCTCAACATCCCATTCTAGTGGCACATTCTCTCACCTTCTTGTCGTCTGATTCAATATTATTTTGGCATGCCTTTCGCAAATCTTACATTCTTTTAACATATCTTCAACAAATCTTATCTTCTCAATCCTATGTTGTTCCAACCAGCAAAGGAACAATTTTTTGGTTTCTTATCTGAGTTATACCTTTAACATGATTTACCCAGGTTTAGTTCTACTGGGGATCCAACAAAACCTCTAAAACTATAGGCCCCCCTGGTAAACCAGAAGGCAACACAATGCACAGAGTGCACTGCGTAGTTTCACCCAAGATAGTCTTATTGGGTGACTGCAATACTCAAGTTTTTGCAGTCTAGGACTAAATGGGGATCTGTGACATGCATGTTATTAATCCTAGATAAATATTAAAGAAATATATTTTCATTCTCATTTATGCATGTAACGTAGTCAGATTCATTAATTCATTCATACATCATTCTAACATCTACTCATAGACAATAAAAGAGATATAAACATCCAATCACATAACACGGGTTTTACCGTGGTTCACCCCCTCCTGGGATACGTCCACAAAGATATGGCTCTCAAGCTCTTCTATTAAGGTAGTTCAAAAAATACAGCGTCACACGCTTTACAACTCGTTCTTAGTCGGGTCAAGATCTATTATGAGGCAGAAAAGATCACACCAGGCTCCTCATCTTGTGATCTAACCCTCAAGTTATACCCTTCTGACCCTCTACAACTCAACAAATTACAACATTGAAGTGTATTACAGTGGTTTTACCAACTAGTTACTCCTTATCATGCGAGTAACAAACCCTAAAACCCCATCTCTCTCCTCCTCTCCTAGGTATCTATATATATATTCTTCTGGCTCATCGGCCATTACAATGTATTACAAAAATTGTAACTCTAGCATCGTTAGGTCTTCTATGCATGCACGTGTGTTGCTTTTCCTTCCAACTGTCGCTCTCCTTTTGCATGCCTTTCTTCCCAAAATAGTATTTCTTTCTTATT
>JZKD02S1989506.1:0-39766 GCA_000966675.3 Picea glauca
TCATTCATGATGGCTCTACGGATGGGTGGTTCACCTCCCCATTCCTCATTAATTCTTGAGGAGCCATCAACCTGCCAGCCTATGAGACATTTAATTCTGGGCCAGTGAGTCGCTTTTGGTTCTCCAGGCCAGTGAAGTCCAAATACGGTATTAATTCTCGGTGGAAGTTAACACCACCTTTCCAGGTGCCCTCCATTGCCATCGTGGTATTTTTTTCTGCACATCCCCTCTCAGTAGTCCTACAATATAAATTCATAATGTTATTCACATTCATTGACCTTTTCCATAAGGTCCATTTACATCACATATTCACATTCATGAGTTTGCCACAGTTCTGGCCAGTCCAGTTATTTTTACAAACTGGGGGAAACAGGGTGTTACAATTCCCTCCTCCTTAAAGGAACATCATCCTCAATGTTCTTATCTTTTAACATGAATTGTATGTGCAAAAGTAAACAAAATCGGATATGCTTGTCTCATGGAATCCTGCCTTTCCCATGTAGCCTCATCTGGGCCAAAATGTCTCCACTGCACCTTTACCTATGCAATGGTTTGGTTCCGGAGCGGGGTTTTCTTTTTGTCCAATATGCATTGGGGTTCTGGTAGAAATTATCCCTCTGGTTCCACCTGGATCATAGACCAGTCAATTATATGATTAGCATCATGTAGATATTTCTTCAGTAATGAAACATGGAAAACATTATGTGCTTTTATTGTGGGAGGAAGTGCTAGCCGATAGGCTACAGGTCCCACTCTATATAGAACCTCAAAGGGTCCACAATACNCTCAGCAGTCCTGCAATATAATTTCATAATGTTATTCACATTCATTGACCTTTTCCATAAGGTCCATTCACATCACATATTCACATTCATGAGTTTGCCACAGTTCTGGCCAGTCTAGTTATGTTTACAAACTGGGGGAAACTGGGTGTTACAATTCCCTCCCCCTTAAAGGAACATCGTCCTCGATGTTCTTATCTTTTAACATGAATTGTATGTAAAGAATTAAACAAAATCGGATATCCTGTCTCATGGCATCCTCCATTTCCCATGTAGCCTCATCTGGGCCAAAATGTATCCAATGCACCTTTACCTGTGCAATGGTTCAGTTTCGAAGCGGGGTTTTCTTTCTGTCCAATATGCATTGGGGTTTTGGTAGAAATTCTCCCTCTGGTTCCACCTGGATCACAGACCAATCAATTATATGATTAGCATCATGTACATATTTCTTCAATAATGAAACATGGAAAACATTATGTGCTTTTACTGTGGGAGGAAGTGCTAGTCGATAGGCTACAGGTCCCTCTCTTTCTAGAACCTCAAAGTGTCCACAATACCGCGGTGCCAACTTGGCACAAGCTCCCATTTTCAGGGAACTCCTTCTGGGCTTAATTCTGAGATATACACGGTCTCCCATTTTGAACTCTCTTGGAGTTCTCTTTTGATCAACATAACTTTTCTGTCAGTTCTAAGCGACCTTCAGATTTTGTTTTCTCTCAGTCACTTGTTGTTCGATTTATTTCAACATGTTGGATCCAAAAGAAATCCTATTTATAGGATTACTCCAGCTGACAAGAGTATTACACGACCTACCATAGAGGACCTCGAAGGGACTCATCTTCAAGGATGCTTGGTAGTCGTTGTTGTAGGCGAATTCTACCAATGGCAGGTAGTCTTCCCATTTTCTGGGTTGATGCATTACATGCATCCTTAACATATCCTCTAATATCTGATTCACTCTTTCTGTCTGTCCGTCGGTTTGAGGGTGATAGGCGATGCTAAACAACAATTTTGGTCTCTCAACCAGCCATCAATGATTTCAAAAAATTGGAAGTAAATTTTGTGTCTCTATCAGACACTATCTCTTTTGGCATACTGTGGAGTTTATCCACCGCTACCATAATAGCGTCATTCTTTTTGGTTGAAGTTGGCAATCCAGTGATAAAATCCATGGAGATGGTTTCCCATTTCCATTCTGGGATGGGTAAAGGGTGTAATAGTCCTACTGAATGTCGATGTTCTTCTTTAATTGTTGGCATTATATTCATTGAGCCAAATATTTGGTTGTCTTTATTCAATCCAGGCCAATAAAATTGTTTTCGGGTGGCAGTGATCATTTTCTAGTATCCTGGGTGACCAGTGTATGGTATTTTATGTAGTTCATCCATAATGAACCTCTTCAAGTCGTCACAATTTGGAATGTACAGTCTATCTCTGTAAGTGAGCAAACCTCCTTCGGTCATCTGGTACCCTTCATATTTTACTCCAGTGGGTTCTTGTTGTAGGTATAGGGTTACTGTCTAAACGAAGGGATTTGTCTCCTATGCATTTATGACTATGTTCTTGACATCTGTCTTGTAGGTACTCACTGCTGCCAGGTGAATTTTTTTCATGCTTCTGCTAAGGGCATAGACCACCCTGTTTTCTTTCCCTTTAATGTGTTTGATTTCAAAATCAAATTCACTAAGGAGGGCCATCCATCTAGCTTGTCTAGCATTGAGCTTTGGTTGATCAAACAAATACCGCAATCCACAATGATCTGTCATAAGTACAAATTTTCTTTCCAAGAGGTAATGCCTCCACATTTTCAAGGCATGCACTATGACAACCAGTTCTAGATCATGAGTCATATAGTTGTCTTCATGTTCGTTCAATTTTTGGGATTCATAGCAGATCACACTTCCTTTCTGCATAAGGACTCCTTTGAGCCCTTCCTTACAGGCATCTGTGCACACAAGGAAGTCAGTTTTTAGGTCAACGATTTTCAACACGGGTGCATGGGTTAGTAGATGTTTCAGGGTTTGAAATCTTTCTTCACATTGTTGTGTCCACAGGAATTTTGTCCCCTTCTTCTGGAGGGCAGTGATTGGACAACCAATCTTGGAGAATCCTTTTATAAATATCCTATAGTATCCCGCTAATCCCATAAAGGATCTGATGTCTGAGACATCCTTTGGGGTAGGCCATTCCTTGATAGACCTGATCTTGTCAGGACCTACTGCTACCCCTTCCTCAGACAGAACATGTCCCAAGTAATGTATTTGCTTCTGAAAGAAGTCACATTTGTTGAATTTAGCATAGAGCTGATGCTCTCTTAGCACTTGCAGGACAAGTATAAGATGTTCTTCATGTTCTTCTCTATTCTTAGAGTAGATTGATATGTCATCAATAAAAACTAGTACAAATTTATCTAAGAATTTACTAAGTACATTGTTCATTAAGCACATGAAAGTGGCAAGGGCATTGGTTAACCCAAATGACACTACCACAAACTCATAGTGACCATACCGTGTCTGGAAAGCGGTTTTATGGATGTCTTCACCCTTGATTCGGACTTGATGGTATCCTGACCTCAAGTCAATCTTTGAGAAAATAGACGCACCCCCCAACTGATCGAATAGATCATCGATCCTGGGCAAGGGGTACTTGTTCGTTATGGTTACTTTATTGAGTTGTGTATAATCTATACAGAGTCTAAGGGTGCCATCCTTATTTTTCACAAACAGGACTGGTGCTCCCCATGGGGACACACTGGGTCGAGTATAACCCTTATCCATCATTTCTTTCAATTGTAATTTGACTTCCACTAACTCAGGTGTGCTCATCCGGTAGGGTGTCTTAGAAAATGGCACCGCTCTTGGTACGAGCTCTATCGAGAAGTCAATGTCTCTTGTCGGAGGTAGACCTGGTACCTCTTCCGAAAACACATCTTTGTATTCTCTCAAGATAGGGTGATCATCAGGGCTTGGTTTAGCACCTTTGATTGTTTTCAACAACTTTATTGCATATAGGGGACATCCCTTTCGGCAATACTTTCTCATTTGCAGGGCTGATATTTGCCTCACCGAGACCGGTTTTCGGATCCCTTGGAGGGTTATCCTTTTTCCTTCCTTGCTCACACATTCTAAGGTTTTATGGTAAAAATCCAATTTGGCTTGATGGGTGGCCAACCAGTCGATACCAATCAACAGATCATATGATCCCAGGGGTAATACGTTAAGGGTTGCTTGGGTGGGGAATTCACCCAACATTAACTGGCAGGTTGGTATGACCTCTTCTACCCTTCTTTTAGTGCCAGTGGCAAACTGTACCAACCATGGGTTGGTTTGTTTTTGTGGTTGTAGCTTAGAATTATCCACAGTCTTAGGGCTATATAAATCAAATTTGAACCAAGGTCAATCAAAATAGGCACCAGATGGCTGAAAATCATACCTTCTATTTCCACCACTGAAGCTTGGAGGTCATCTTGGTCATTATCCAATGCTGCATAAATTTGTGGCACACTCCTTGCCACATCATTGACTGTGGGATCTTCTTGAATGTTATAAACTTTTCGAATATTTTTTTGTCGGTGTGAACAGTCTCTCAGGAGATGCTCTTCTCGACAACCCCAACATTTCAAAGGTTCTTTCTTTGGGTTACTAGATTTCAAAAGTTCTGCTGGAGTACACTCGAGGATGGAAAGTTCATTCTAGGGTTCTTGTATTTCTTAAATCCTGAGGATTTGATCCCCTCTTTCTGAAATCTCGAACCACTCTTCTGTTTCCAGTCTCCACGAGACTCTGCCGGATGTCCATATTATTCATGACAATATGTTGTTTTTTGAATAGTGTCTTCTAAGGTCTTTGGCTCGTCGAATTAGATTCGGTTCCGGTATTCCTTTGGTAGCCCACTGATGAAGTGTTGCGCCTTCTCCTTCTCTGCTTTGATGTAGGGTACATATCTCAATAAGTCAAGGAATTTGTTGAGATATTCCTCTATAGTGAGTTGCCCCATTTTGAGTTCATAAAACTCTTTAACCTTCTCGTCGAAATATCTTTCCGACAAACACTTCTTCCGAAAGTACTTTTCAAATTGTTTCCAAGACAGGTCCTCCTCGCAGACCCCTTTCATATTCTTAAGGTCTTCCCACCAGATGGAATCCTTTCCATTCAGATAGAAAGTGGCCACTCGGGCCTTCAAATTCTCTTAAAAATCATGGACTCTGAAATATTTCTTCAATACAAGTATCCAGGCCTCGGATTCCTCTCCCTTCTTTATCTCACTGTCGAAGGAGGGACGTTTGGCCTTTCTGAATTCCTAAAATTTCTGACCCTTGGAAGTCTTTTGCTTCTTCTATTTTCTTCGAGAATAGGAACTAGTCCTGCTGCTGGAAGAACCTTCTGAATCACCAACTTCCTTCTCTATGGAATCGTCTGGAACTGGTCCTTTACCTCTAGGGTGGACCTTTCTTGAGGTGCTCCTCTCAGTATGGTCACTGATACGACCATGTTTCTGCATCTCGGGTTCATGCTGCATTTCTCGCTGTAGGTCGGATAAGATCTGCAGTAAAACAACATTAATTTTGGTTTGCTTTTCTTGTTCTTTCATCATCCTATCATTTTCGGCCTTGCATCTTTGCAGTTCAACCATGAGACTCCTCATAGTCTCGGCTAGATCTGGAGGGGTTCCTATTGCTCTTCTTTCGTCAGACTCTTTGTCTCTATTATGGGAGCCTTCTCCCATCTCTTGGTGAGTCACTATTTTTTGCGTCTGTAAATTCCCGTGGTTGATCGTCCGCTTGGAAGAAAATACAAACGTTGGTTGTTAGTCAAGAGTTAGATACATTTTTATAACCTGTGCATAAATTCATATTTTCACATGTATACCCATATAACAGGGGTTTTTCATTTGGGTCTTAATCTTTATCTTTCTAGCCATCACAATTGAAAGAGACTCTGCCTACTTTAGTAGGTAGCCATCGTAACACTAAAACAGGACAACAAAGTTCATGTCCCAGATTACAGTTTCATCCTACAATCCTTCTTCTTAAGGAGAAAACGCAGATGACAATGTCTTCTTACACGGCTCATGCCTGAGCCCAAGAAGGCCAAGTGTTGTAACCATGCTCGGATACCAATTTGTCACATACCCACTACCTCAATCAAACTTTTCTGGTCTTCTTCTTAATCAGAGCCCCCGAATTACCTACGGAGGCCTAGCGCAAGCTAGCTCTTTCTCTCTCCCCATTCCCATGTGGTCGCGGATCATGGTCATAGTTCAAATAATCGCGATGCCTCTTTGTATTTCGCGCCTCGGTGCTATAGGGGTGTTGAATCGTTCGATTCTACAACCGTCGAACCTCAATAGGGCTAGAGTTCGGCCAATAGGGAAGAATCCCAACAGGGCTAGAGAACAGCCAATGAGGACAAGCCTCGTCGCTCACAGGACTCCCAAATTCTTGATTCTTGATTTCTTGATGTGGTTAATCTCTCGACATGTAACCTTCATAAATCGGACGGTCCAGATCTATCCCTAGATTTCCACCATGGAAAGTCTCGATCTCTCGTCACCGGGACTCCCGAGTTCGCGATTCTCGATTCCTTGAAATGGGTAATCTCATGACACGTGGCCTGCGTCAATCGGACGGTTCAGATCTATCTCGGGGTTTTCACCATGAAAAATCCCGATCCCTCATCACCAGGACTCCCGAGTTCATGATTCTCGATTCCCCGAAATGGGTAATCTCATGACACGTGGCCTCCTTCAATCAGATAGTTCAGATCTATCCCGGGGTTTTTACCACGGAAAATCCCAATATCTCATCACCAGGACTCCAGAGTTCGCGATTCCCAATTTCCCAACATGGGACATCTCCCGACACATGGCCCCCCTTAAATCGGAGGGTTTAGATCTGTTTCGGGGATTTTTCCCTTATTCACTGAAGGTTTAACCCTCGGGTATCTCTTGATAGATCCAACGGTCGTCGATTTTTTCAGCCGAGATCTGACGGCTCAGACAGGTTCCTAACTTCTGTGTTCTCCCACGATTTCCTGGACGTGAAAAAATCATCGGTCCAAATGTTCTCATGGACCTTGGGGATCTACGGTCCCGATCTCTTCGCTACCCACGAAGACACAGAGAAACCAAGTGGTAAGGTGTTTAATACCCTACTTTCTCCTACCAATATAACGGTCGGGTGTGACCACATATTTCCCGACGGAATCTCGTTCGTCGATCAACACCTATTTAGGGTCAAGGTACTTAACCTTCCAGCTTCTTCTTTTGATCTAACGGTCGTGAGTGACCATAGATCTCCTGACGAGATCTCGTCCGTCGATTCAACACTTATCAGGGATAAGGTACTTACCACTCCATCTTCTTCCTCCAATATGACGGTCATGAGTGACAACAGATCTCCCGACGGGATCTCATCCGTCGATTCGATACTTCATCCTTATGCTGCCATCTCGGGTTTTCAAGAGGATCGTTCCTCCTCGTGCAGTGTTACTAAGGCCTTGTGCTTTCACATTCTCTTTCCCAGTTCTTGATGGAATTTTCAAGGAGGGTATCTCTATGGGGAGGTTTTTACCCAGGGTACTATCTGAGGCATATAAGGGTACCTTTCTCCCACGAATCAAACATGCGGTCTGAATTAGGTCGGTAAGCATATAAATAACAATTTATGAGTACATAAGCCATACGTATTCTTTCCATTATAAACATGCATCTATCAGTATTGATAAAAACACCATACAGACATTCTTACAATTAAATCATTCACAGTTTCACAGCTTATGGGCATAATTATCAGAATAAAAATATATATTTCATGACTCCAGAGGCAAAACACTTATCAGAAATAACACCAGGGGTTAAGAAGCCACTGAGAGGGTTGCTCGTTTCCACCCAACCGTAGGCTCAACGAATCCCAGTAGATTTACCACTAGCCACCCCTGAGCTGAGACCACGATGCTATGAGACTACGTCTCTTTCTTCCAATGACCAGGAGCGAAGGTTAATCTCCTTCCTCTCTACTATCACCCACTCTGCATATTTCTAGAGTTCTCTTACTCCCCTCACGTCGACCCCTAATCGCTTCTACCCCACACCTTGTCCTCTTGCGAGGTTGTGTGTGGCATGATTTCCCTCACACTGGTTAGTCATGATGGCTCTACAAATGAGCGGTTCACCTCACCATCCCTCATTAATTCCCGAGGAGCCATCAACCTACTAGCCTGCGATACATTTAATTCAGGGCGAGCGAGCCACTTTTGGTTCTCCGAGCCAGTGAAGTCCAAATACGGTATTAATTCTCGGTGGAAGTTAACGCCACCTTTCCAAGTGCCTTCCAGCGCCATTGTGGTCTCTTTTTTGCACATCCCCTCTCAGTAGTCCTGCAATATAATTTCATAATGTTATTTGCATTCATTGACCTTTTCCATAAGGTTCATTCACATCACATATTCACATTCATGAGTTTGCCACAGTTCTGGCCAGTCCAATTATTTTTACAAACTGGGGAAACGGGGTGTTACAATTCCCTCCCCCTTAAAGGAACATTGTCCTCAATGTTCTTATCTTTTTACATGAATTATATGTACATAAGTAAACAAAATCAGATATGCCTATCTCATGGCATCCTCCATTTCCCATGTAGCCTCATTTGGGCCAAAATGTCTCCACTGCACCTTTACTTGTGCAATGGTTTGGTTCCAGAGTGGGGTTTCCTTTCTATCCAATATGCATTGGGGTTATGGTAGAAATTCTCCCTCCGGCTCCACCTGGATCATAGACCAGTCAATTATATGATTAGCATCATGTACATATTTCTTCAATAATGAAACATGGAAAACATTATGTGCTTTTACTGTGGGAGGAAGTGCTAGTCGATAGGCTACAGGTCCCACTCTTTCTAGAACCTCAAAGGGTCCACAATACTGGGGTGCCAACTTAGCACAGGCTCCCATTTTCAGGGAACTCCTTCTGGGATTAATTCTAAGATATACATGGTCTCCCATTTTCAACTCTCTTGGAGTTCTGTTTTGATCAACATAACTTTTCTGTCGGTTCTGAGCGACCTTTAGATTTTGTTTTATCTCAGTAACTTGTTGTTCCATTTCTTTCAACATATCGGGTCCAAAAGAAATCCTATTTACAGGATTACTCCAGCTGACTGGAGTATTACATGGCCTACCATAGAGGATGTCGAAGGGACTCATCTTCAAGGATGCTTGGTAGCCATTGTTGTAGGCAAATTCTACCAATGGCAGGTAGTCTTCCCATTTTCTGGGTTGATGCATTACATGCATCCTTAACATATCCTCAAATATCTGATTCACTCTTTCTGTCTGTCCGTCAGTTTGAGGGTGATAGGTGGTGCTAAACAACAATTTGGTCTCTAAACCAAAAATCAGTGATTTCAAAAAATTGGAAGTAAATTTTGTGTCTCTGTCAGACATTATCCCTTTCAGCATACCGTGTAGTCTGAATACCTCTTTTATGAACACCTGGGTGATATCTATCGCCTTGCAGGTTGATTTGATGGGGATGAAATGAGAATACTTGCTCAGTTTATCCACCACTACCATAATAACATCATTTTGTTTGGTTGAAGTTGGCAATATAGTGATAAAATCCATGGAGATGATTTCCCATTTCCATTCTGGTATGGGTAAAGGTTGTAATAGTCCTACTGGGTGTCGATGTTCTGCTTTAACTTGTTGGCATTCTATGCATTGGAATAAATATTTGGCTATGTCTTTCTTCAATCCAGGCCAATAAAATTGTTTTCGGGTGGCAGTGATCATTTTCTGGTATCCTGGGTGACCAGTGTATGGTCTTTTATGTAATTCATCCATAATGAACCTCTTCAAGTCATCACAATTTGGAATTTACAATCTATCTCTGTAAGTCAGCAGACCTCCTTCGGTCATCTAGTACCCTTCATATTTTACTCGAGTGGGTTCTTTTTGTAGGTATAGGGTTACAGTCTTAATGAAGGGATCTGTCTCCTGTGCATTTCTGACTCTGTTCTTGACATCTGTCTCGCAGGAAATCACCGCTTCCAAGTGAATTGTTTTCATGCTTATGCTAAGAGCATCGACCACCCTATTTTCTTTCCCTTTAATGTGTTTGATTTCAAAATCAAATTCGCTAAGGAGGGCCATCCATCTAGCTTGTCTAGCATTGAGATTTGGTTGATCAAAGAAATACCACAATCCACATTGATCTGTCATAAGTACAAATTTTCTTCCCAAGAGGTAATGCCTCCACATTTTAAAGGGATGCACTATGGCAGCCAGTTCTAGATCATGAGTCACATAGTTGACTTCATGTTCATTCAACTTCCGGGATTCATAGCAGATAACACTTCCTTTCTGCATAAGGACTCCTCCAAGCCCTTCCTTATAGGCATCTGTGCACACAAGGAAGTCAGCTTCTGGGTCAGCGATTTTCAACACAGGTGCATGGGTCAGTAGATGTTTGAGGGTTTGAAATCTTTCTTCACATTGCTGTGTCCGCAGGAATTTTGTCCCCTTCTTCTGGAGGGCAGTGATTGGACAACCAATCTTGGAGAATCCTTTTATAAATATCTTATAGTATCCCGCTAATCCCATAAAGGATCTGATGTCTGAGACACCCTTTGGGGTAGGCCATTCATTGATAGACCTGATCTTGTCAGGATCTACTGCTACCCCTTCCTCAGACAGAACATGTCCCAAGTAATGTATTTGCTTCTAAAAGAAGTCACATTTGTTGAATTTAGCATAGAGTTGATGCTCTCTTAGCACTTGTAGCACAAGTCTAATATCTTCTTCATGTTCTTCTCTATTCTTAGAGTAGATTAATATGTCATCAATAAAAACTAGTACAAATTTATCTAAGAATTTGTTGAGTACATTGTTCATTAAGAACATGAAAGTGGTAGGTGCATTGGTTAACCCAAATGGCACTACCACAAAATCATAGTGACCATACCGTGTCCAGAAAGAGGATTTATGGATGTCTTCACCCTTGATTCGGACTTGATGGTATACCAACCTCAAGTCAATCTTTGAGAAAATAGACGCACCCCCCAACTGATCGAATAGATCATCGATCCTGGGCAAGGGGTACTTGTTCTTTCTGGTTACTTTATTGAGTTGTCTATAATCTATACATAGTCTAAGGGTGCCATCCTTCATTTTTACAAACAGAAATGGTGCTCCCCATGGGGACACTCTGGGTCCAATATAACCCTTATCCATCATTTGTTTCAATTGTAATTTTAGTTCCACTAACTCAGGTGTGATCATCTAGTAGGGTGTCCTAGACACCGACACCACTCTTAGTGCTAGCTCTATTGAGAAGTCAATGTCTCTTCTCGAAGGTAGACCCGATACCTCTTCCAGAAACACATCTCTGTATTCTCTCAGGATAGGGTGATCATCAGGCCTTGGTTTAGCACCTTTGATTGTTTTCAACACCAATATTTCATATAGGGGACATCCCTTTCGGCAATACTTTCTCATTTACAGGGATGATATTTGCCTCACCGAGACCAGTTTTCGTATCCCTTGGAGGGTCATCCTTTTTCCTTCCTTGCTCACACATTCTAAGGTTTTATTGTAATAGTCCAATTTGGCTTTATGGGTGGCCAACCATTCCATACCAATCAACAGATCGTATGATCCCAAGGGTAATGCATTAAGGGTTGCTTGGGTGGGGAATTCACCCAACATTAACTGGTAGGTTGGTATGACCTCTGCTACCCTTCTTTTAGTGCCAGTGGCTAACTGTACCAACCATGGCTTGGTTTGTTTTTATGGCTGTAGCTTACACTTATGCATAGTCTTAAGGGCTATATAACTCAAATTTGAACTAGGGTCAATAAAAATAGACATCAGATGGTTGAAAATCATGCCTTCTATTTCCACCACTGAAGCTTGGTGGTCAGCTTGGTTATTATCCAATGCTGCATAAATTTGTGGCACACTCCTTGCCACATCATTGAATGTCGAAGCTTCTTGAATGTTATAAACTTTCCGACTATTCTATTGTCAGTGTGGACAGTCTCTCAGGAGATGCTCTTCTCCACAACCCCAACATTTCAGAGGTTCTTTCTTTGGGTTATTAGTGTTCACTGGTATAGGTCTATAAGTTTTACTTCCGTCCACCGAGGGAAAGTTCTGCTGGAGTACACTCCGAGCTGGAAAGTTCATTATGGGGTTCTTGTAGTTCTTACATCCTAAGGATTTGATCCCCTTTTTCTGAAATCTCGAACCACTCTTCTGTTTCTAGTCTCCACGAGACTCTTCCCGATGTCCATATTGTTCATGACAATATGTTTCTTTTTTAATAGTGTCTTCTAAGGTCTTTGGCTCATCGAATTTGATTCGGTTCTGGTATTCCTTGGGTAGCCCACTTATGAAGAGTTGCACCTTCGCCTTCTCTTCTTTGATGTAGGGTACATATCTGAATAAGTCGAGGAATTTGTTGACATATTCCTCTATAGTGAGTTGCCCCAGCCTAAGTTCATAAAACTCTTTATCCTTCTCGTCGAAATATCTTTCCGACAAATACTTCTTCCGAAAGTACTTTTCAAACTGTTTCCAAGACAATTCCTCCTCACGGACCCCTTTCGTATTCTTAAGGTCTTCCCACTAGATGGAATCCTTTCTATTCATATTGAAAGTGGCCACTCGGGCCTTCAAATTCTCTAAAAAATCATGGACTCTGAAATATTTCTTCAGTCCAAGTAGCTAGGCCTTGGATTCCTCTCCCTTCTTTATCTCACTGTCGAAGAAGGGAGGTTTGGCCTTTCTGAATTCCTCAAATTTATGACCCTTGGAAGTCTTTTGCTTCTTCTATTTTCTTCGAGAATAAAAACTGGTCCTGCTATTGGAAGAACCTTCTGAATCACCAGCTTCCTTCTCTGTGGAATCATCTGGCACTAGTCCTTTACCTCTGGGGTTGACCTTTCTTGAGTTGTTCCTCTCAGTATGGCCAGTGATACAACCATGTTTCCGCATCTCAGGTTCATGTTGCATTTGTCACTGTAGGTCATATAAGCTCTGCAGGAAAACTGCATTAATTTCGGTTTTCTTTTCTTGTTCTTTAATCATCCTTTCATTGTCGGCCTTCCATATTTGCAATTCAACCATGAGACTCCTCACAGTCTCGTCTAGATATGGAGGGGTTCCTATTGCTCTTCTTTCATCGGACTCTTCATCTCTATTGTGGGAGCCTTCTCCCATCTCTTGGTGAGTCACCATTTTCTGCATCTGTAAATTCCCATGGTTGATCGTCCACTTGGCCGAAAAGATAAACGTTGGTTGTTAGTCAAGAGTTAGATACATTTTTATAACCTGCGCATAAATTCATATTTTCACATGTATACCCATATAACAGGGGTTTTTCATTTGGGTCTTAATCCTTATCTATCTAGCCATCTCAATTGCAAGAGACTCTGCCTACTTTAGTAGGTAGCCATCGTAACACTAAAACAGGAAAACAAAGTTCATGTCCCAGATTACAGTTTCATCCTACAATCCTTCTTCTTAAGGAGAAAACGCAGATGAAAATGTCTTCTTACGCGGCTTGTGCCTAAGCCCAAGCAGGCCAAGTGTTGTAACCATGCTCTGATACCAATTTGTCACATACCCACTACCTCAATAAAACTTTTCTGGTCTTCTGCTTAATCAGAGCCCCCAAATTACCTACGGAGGGCTAACGCAAGCTAGCTCTTTCTCTCTCCCTGTTCCCATGTGGTCACGGATCATGGTCATAGTTCAAATAATCTCAGTGCCACTTTGTATTTCGTGCCTTGGCGCTACAGGGGTGTTGAATTGTTCGACTCTGCAATCGTCGAACCCCGACAGGGCTAGCGTTCAGCCAATAGGGACGAATCCCAACAGGGCTAGAGAACAGCCAATGAGGACATGCCCCGTTGCATAGTTAAGTGGACTACAAGTGGCAGAGGGGGAAGTGTGACACGGTAGTTGACAGGACAGGACGGGGCCCCACTTCACACGCCACACTATTCTTGACCCCCCCCCATTAAAGACAGAATGGCAAGGGGGGTCCAAAATTCACCTGAGAACCATTGATCAAGGTGAATTAATCTCAATCATTCGAGAGTTGCACATATGATTCTGGACCCCCCCCCCCCACTGCTAAAGGCAGAACAACAAGGGGGATCCAGAATGAAACCTCAACTGTAGATCTAGGTGGGTGGATTTCGGCTGTCCAGATCTGCTCGTCACTTACCCTAATGCTCATTCATGCCCCGTATTAAAGCCAACATCTCTTCCTCACATCTAACGGTCATTACAGACCCTGATATCCTCCGAACGAATCTTGTCTGAACTCTCGATCACAGGACTCCCGAATTCTCGATCCCTGGTTTCCCATTGTGGTTAATCTCTCGACACATAACCTCCGTAAATCGGACGGTCTAGATCTGTCCCAGGATTTCCACCATGGAAAGTCTTGATCTCTCATCACCAGGACTCCTGAGTTCACGATTCCTAACTCCCCAAAATGGGTAATCTCATGAGACGTGGCCTCTGTCAATCAGACGGTTCAGATCTATCCCGGGGTTTTCACCACGAAAAATCCTGATCCCTTGTCACCAGGACTCCCGAGTTCGCGATTCCTGATTCCCTGAAATGGGTAATATCATGACACGTGGCCTCCATCAATCGAACGGTTCAGATCTATCCTGGGGTTTTCACCATGGAAAATCTCGATCTCTCGTCATCAGGACTCCCGAGTTCGCGATTCCCGATTTCCTGAAATGGGACATCACTCGACACGTGGCCCCCCTTAGATATGAGGGTTCATATCTGTTTCGGGGATTTTACCCTTATACACTGAGGGTTTAACCACCAGGTATCTCCTGACAGATCCAATGACCATCAGTTTTTTCAGTCAAGATCCGATGGCCCAGACAGGTTCCTAACATGTGCATTCTCCCATGATTTCCTAGATGTGGAAAAATCATCAGTACAAATGTTCTCATGGACCCTTGGGATCTACAGTCCCAATCTCTTCGCTACCCATGAAGACATAGAGAAACCAAGTGGTAAGGCGTTTAATAACCTACTTTCTCCTACCAATCTAACAGTCGGGTGTGACCTCATATTTCCCAACGGAATCTCTTTCCTTGATCAATACCTATTTAGGGTCAAGGTACTTAACCTTCCAGCTTCTTCTTTCGATCTAATGGTCATGAGTGACCACAGATCTCCCGACGGGATCTTGTCCATCGATTCGACACTTATCAGGGATAAGGAACTTAACACTCCATCTTCTTCCTCCGATCTGACGGTCATGAGTGACCACAGATCTCCCGATGGGATCTCGTCTGTCGATTCGATACTTCATCCTTATGCTGCCATATCGGGTTTTCAAGAGGATCGTTCCTCCTCATGCAGGGTTACTAACGCCTTGTGCCTTCACATTCTCTTTCCCGGTTCTTGATGGATTTTTCAAGGAGGGTATCTCTATGGGGAGGTTTTTACCCAGGGTACTATTTGAGGCATATAAGGGTACCTTTCTCCCACAAATCAGACATGCGGTCTGAATTACGTTGGTAAGCATATAAATAATGATTTATGAAGACATAAGCCATACATAGTATTTCCATTATAAACATGCATCTATCAGTATTGATAAAAACACCATACAGACATTCTTACAATGAAATCATTCACAGTTTCATAGCTTATCATAAATAACACCAGGGGTTAAGCAACTGCTGAGAGGGGTGCTCGTTTCCACCCAACCGTAGGCTCAACGAATCCCAACAGATTTACCACTAGCCACCCCCGAGTTGAGACCACGATGTTGTGGGATTGCCTCTCTTTCTTCCAGTGACTAGGAGCGAAGGTTACTCTCCTTCCTCTCTGCTATCACTCACTCTGCATATTGCCAGAGTTCTCTTGCTCCCTTCGTGTCTACACCCAATCGCTTCTACCCCATGCCTTATCCTCTTGCAAGGTTGCATGTGGCACGATTTCCATCGCATTGGTCAGTCATGATGGCTCTACGAATGAGCGGTTCACCTCCCCATCCCTCATTAATTACTGAGGAGCCGTCAACCTACCATCCTGCGAAACATATAATTCGAGGCCAGCGAGCCGCTTTTGGTTCTCTGGTCCAGTGAAGTCTAAATATGGTATTAATTTTTAGTGGAAGTTAACGCCACCTTTCCAGGTGCCTTCCACTTCCATCATGGTCTCTTTTCTGCACATCCCCTCTCAGCAGTCCTACAATATAATTTCATAATTTTATTCACATTCATTAACCTTTTCCATAAGGTCCATTCACATCACATATTCACATTCATGAGTTTGCCATAGTTCTGGCCAGTCTAGTTATTTTTACAAACTAGGCGAGACAGGGTGTTACAATTCCCCCCCCTTAAAGGAACATCGTCCTCTATGTTCTTATCTTTCAACATGAATTGTATATACAGAAGTAAATAAAATCGGATATGCCTGTCTCATGTCATCCTCCATTTCCCATGTAGCCTCATCTGGGCCAAAATGTCTCCACTACACCTTTACCTATGCAATGGTTCGGTTCCGGAGTAGGGTTTTCTTTCTGTCCAATATGCATTGGGTTTATCGTAGAAATTCTCCCTCCAGTTCCACCTGGATCACAAACTATTCAATTATATGATTAGCATCATGTATATATTTCTTCAATAATGAAACATGGAAAACATTATGTGCTTTTACTGTAGGAGGAAGTGCTATCCGATAGGCTATAGGTCCCACTCTTTCTAGAACCTCAAAGGGCCCACAATACTGGGGTGCCAACCTGACACAAGATCCTATTTTCAAGGAACTCCTTCTGGGCTTAATTCTGAGATATACATGGTCTCCCATTTTGAATTCTCTTGGAGTTCTCTTTTGATCAGCATAACTTTTCTGTCGGTTCTGAGCGACCTTCAAATTTTGTTTTATCTTAGTCACTTGTAGTTCCATTTCTTTCAACATGTTGGGTCCAAAAGAAATCCTATTTACAGGATTACTCCAACTGACTGGAGTATTACACGACCTACCATAGAGGACCTCGAAGGGACTCATATTTAAGGATGCTTGGTAGCCGTTGTTGTAGGCGAATTCTACCAATGGCAGGTAGTCTTCCCATTTTATGGGTTGATGCATTACATGCATCCTTAACATATTCTCGAATATATGATTCAATCTTTCTTTCTATTCATCGGTTTGAGGGTGATAGGCGGTGCTAAACAACAATTTGGCCTCTAAACCAACCATCAGTGATTTCCAAAAATTGGAAGGAAATTTTGGGTCTCTATCAGACACTATCTCTTTCGGCATACCGTGCAGTCTGAATACCTCTTTCATGAACACCTAGGCGATATTTATTGCCTTGCAGGTTGATTTGACGGGGATGAAATGAGAAGAATTGCTCAGTTTATCCACCACTACCATAATAGTGTCATTCTATTTGGTTGAAGTTGGCAATCCAGTGATAAAATCCATGGAGATGATTTCCCATTTCCATTCTGGGATGGGTAAAGGGTGTAATAGTCCTGCTGGGTGTCGATGTTCTGCTTTAACATGTTGGCATTCTATGCATTGGGAAAAATATTTGGCTATGTATTTCTTCAATCCAGGCCAATAAATTGTTTCCGAGTGGTAGTGATCATTTTCTGGTATCCTGGGTGACCAGTGTATGGTCTTTTATGTAGTTCATCAATAATGAACCTCTTCAAGTCATCACAATTTGGAATGTACAATCTATCTCTGTAAGTGAGCAGACCTCCTTTGGTCATCTGGTAGCCTTCATATTTTACTCCAGCGGGTTCTTGCTGTAGGTATAGGGTTACAGTTTGAACGAAGGGATTTGTCTCCTGTGCATTTCTAACTCTTGTCTTGACATCTATCTCGTAGGTACTCATCGCTTCCAAGTGAATTTTTTTCATGCTTCTGCTAAGGGCATCGACCACCCTATTTTCTTTCCCTTTAATATGTTTGATTTCAAAATCAAATTTGCTAAGGAGGTCCATCCATCTAGCTTGTCTAGCATTGAGCTTTGGTTGATCAAACAAATACCGCAATCCACAGTGATCTGTCATATGTACAAATTATCTTCCCAAGAGGTAATGCCTCCACATTTTCAAGGCATGCACTATGGCAGCCAGTTCTAGATCATGAGTCACATAGTTGACTTCATGTTCATTCAATTTTTGGGATTCATAGCAGATCACACTTCCTTTATGCATAAGGACTCCTCCGAGCCCTTCCTTATAGGCATATGTGCACACAAGGAAGTCATCTTTTGGGTCAGCGATTTTCAAGATGGGTGCATGGGTTAGTAGATGTTTCAGGGTTTGAAATCTTTCTTCACATTGTTGTGTCCACAGGAATTTTGTCCCCTTCTTCTGCAGGGCAGTGATTGGACAACCAATCTTGAAGAATCCTTTTATAAATCTCCTATAGTATCCCACTAATCCAATAAAGGATTTGATGTCTGAGACATCCTTTGGGTTAAGCCATTCCTTGATAGACCTGATCTTGTCGGGATCTACTGCTACCCCTTCCTCGGACAGAACATGTCCCAAGTAATGTATTTGCTTCTGAAAGAAGTCACATTTGTTGAATTTAGCATAGAGATGATGCTCTCTTAGCACTTGCAGCACAATTCTAATATGTTCTTGATGTTCTTCTCTATTCTTAGAGTAGATTAATATGTCATCAATAAAAACTAGTACAAATTTATCTAAGAATTTACTGAGTACATTGTTCATTAAGCATGTGAAAGTGGAAAGGGCATTGGTTAACCCAAATGGCACTACCACAAAATCATAGTGACCATACCATGTCCTGAAAGTGGTTTTATGGATGTCTTCACCCTTGAATCGGACTTGATGGTATCCCGACCTCAAGTCAATCTTTGAGAAAATAAACGCACCCCCGAACTGATCAAATAGATCATCGATCCTGGGCAAGGGGTACTTGTTCTTTATGGTTACTTTATTGATTTTTCTATAATCTATACAGAGTCTAAGGGTGCCATCCTTCTTTTTCACAAACAGGACTGGTGCTCCCCATGGGAACACGCTGGGTCGACTATAACCCTTGTCCATCATTTCTTTCAATTGTAACTTGAGTTCCACTAACTCAGGTGTGCTGATCTGGCAGGGTGTCCTAGACATCGACACTGCTCTTGGTGTGAGCTCTATCAAGAAGTCAATGTCTCTTCTCGGAGGTAGACCCGGTACCTCTTTCAGAAACACATCTTTGTATTCTCTTAGGATAGGGTGATCATCAGGGCTTATTTTAACACCTTTGATTGTTTTCAACACCTGTATTGCATATAGGGGACATCCCTTTTGGAAATACTTTCTCATTTGCAGTGCCGATATTTGCCTCACCGAGACCGGTTTTCGTATCCCTTGGAGGGTTCTCCTTTTTCCTTCCTTGCTCACACATTCTAAGGTTTTATGGTAAAAGTCCAATTTGGATTTATGGGCGGCCAACCAGTCCATACCAATCAACAGATTGTATGACCCCAAGGGTAATACGTTAAAGGTTGCTTGGGTGGGGAATTCACCCAACATTAACTGGTAGGATGGTATGACCTTTGCTACCCTTCTTTTATTGCCAGTGGCTAACTGTACCAACCATGGCTTGGTTTGTTTTTTCGGCTGTAGATTACACTTATCCATAGTCTTAGGGGCTATATAACTCAAATTTGAACCAGGATCAATCAAAACAGACACCATATGGTTGAAAATCATACCTTCTATTTCAACCATTGAAGCTTGGTGGTCAACTTGTATATTATCCAATGCTGCATAAATCTGCGGCACACTCCTTGCCACATCATTGACTGTGGGAGCTTCCTGAATGTTATAAACTTTCTTACTATTCTATTGTCGGTGTGGACAGTCTCTCAAGAGATTCTTTTCTCCGCAACCCCAACATTTCAGAGGTTCTTTCTTTGGGCTATTAGTCTTCACTAGTATGGGTCCAAAAGTTTTACTCCCTTCCACTGAGAGAAAGTTTTGTTGGAGTACACTCTGGGCTGGAAAGTTCATTCTGGGGTTCTTGTAGTTCTTAAATCCTAAGGATTTGATCCCCTTTTTCTGAAATCTCGAACCACTCTTTTGTTTCCAGTCTCCATGAGACTCTGCCTGATGTCCATATTGTTCATGAAAATATGTTGCTTTTTGAATAGTGTCTTCTATGGTCTTTGGCTCATCGAATTCGATTCGGTTCCGGTATTCCTTGGGTAGCCCACTGATGAAGCATTGCGCCTTCACCTTCTCTTCTTTGATGTAGGGTACATATCCCAATAAGTCGAGGAATTTGGTCACATATTCCTCTAAAGTGAATTGCCCCAGTTTGAGTTCATAAAACTCTTTAGCCTTCTCATCGAAATATCTTTCCAACAAATACTTCTTCTGAAAGTACTTTTCAAACTGTTTCCAAGAGAGGTCCTCCTCATGGAACCCTTTCATATTCTTAAGGTCTTCCCACCAGATGGAATCCTTTCCATTTAGACTAAAAGTGAACACTCGAGCCTTCAAATTCTCTAAAAAATCATGGACTCTGAAATATTTCTTCAGTCCAAGTAGCCAGGCCTCGGCTTCCTCTCCCTTCTTTATCTCA
Organism: Picea glauca; assembly: GCA_000966675.3. Classification (NCBI taxonomy): domain Eukaryota; kingdom Viridiplantae; phylum Streptophyta; class Pinopsida; order Pinales; family Pinaceae; genus Picea; species Picea glauca. The sequence goes on from JZKD02S1989506.1 coordinate 20,396, forward strand.
CCATCGAAGGAGGGAGGTTTGGCCTTTCTGAATTCCTCAAATTTATGACCCTTGTAAGTCTTTTGCTTCTTCTATTTTCTTCGAGAATAGGAACTGGTCCTGCTGCAGGAAGAACTTTCTGAATCGCCAGCTTCCTTCTCTATGGAATCGTCTGGCACTGGTCCTTTACCTCTGGGGTGGACCTTTATTGAGGTGCTCCTCTCAGTATGGCCACTGATATGGCTATGTTTCTGCATCTCGGGTTCATGCTGCATTTTTCGCTGTAGGTTCAATAAGATCTGCGGTAAAACTGCATTAATTTCGGTTTTCTTTTCTTGTTCTTTCATCATCCTTTCATTGTCGGCCTTGCAGCTTTGCAATTCAACCATGAGACTCCTCACAATATCGGCTAGATCTGGAGGGGTTCCTATTGCTCTTCTTTCGTCAGACTCTTCGTTTCTATTGTGGGATCCTTCTCCCATCTCTTGGTGAGTCACCATTTTCTACGTCTGTAAATTTTCGCAGTTGATCGTCTGCTTGGAAAAAAAGACAAACACTGGTTGTCAGTCAAGATTTAGATACATTTTTATAACCTATGCATAAATTCATATTTTCACATGTATACCCATATAATAGGGGTTTTTCATTTGGGTCTTAATCCTTATCTATCTAGCAATCTCAATTGCAAGAGACTCTGCCTACTTTAGTAGGTAGCCATCATAACACTAAAACAAGACAACAAATTTCATGTCCCAGATTACAGTTTCATCCTGCAATCCTTCTTTTTAAGGAGAAAACACAGATGACAATGTCTTCTTACGTGGCTCATGCCTGAGCCAAAGAAGGCCAAGTGTTGTAACCATGCTCTGATACCAAGTTTTCACATACCCACTACCTCAATCAAACTTTTCTGGTCTTCTGATTAATCAGAGCCCCCGAATTACCTACAGAGGCCTAGCACAAGCTATCTCTTTCTCTCTCCCCATTCCCATGTGGTCACGGATCATGGTCATAGTTCAAATAATCGCAGTGCCTCTTTGTATTTTGCGCCTCAGCGATACAGGGGTGTTCAATCGTTCGACTCTGGAACCGCCGAACCCCGATAGGGCTAGCGTTCGGCCAATAGGGACGACTCCCAACAGGGCTAGAGAACATCCAATGAGGGCAGGCCTCATCGCATAGTTAAGTGCAATACAAGTGGCAGAGAGGGAAATGAAACATGATAGTCGATAGGACAGGAGGGGGGCCCACTTCACATGCCACACTATTTCGTACCCCCCCCCATTAAAGGAAGAATGGCAAGGGGGGTCCGAAATTCACCTGAGCACCATTGATCAAGGTGAATTAATCTCAACCATTCGAGAGTTGCACGTCCGATTCTGGACCCCCCCCCCACCGATAAAGGCAGAACAACAAGGAGGCTCTAAAATGAAACCTCAGCCATAGATCTGGGCGAGTGGATTTCGACCATCTAGATCTGCTCGTCACTTACCCTAATGCGCATTCTCACCCTAGTTTAAATCTAGCATCTCTTCCTCACATCTAACGGTCGTTAAAGACCATGAGATCCTCCAAAAGAATCTCGTCGGAACTCTCAATCACGGGAATCCCAAATTCTCGATCCCTGGTTTCCCGATGCGGTTAATCTCTTGACATGTAACCTATGTAAATCGGACGGTCCAAATCTGTCCTGGGATTTCCACCATGGAAAGTCCTGATCTCTCATCACTAGGACTCCTGAGTTTGCAATTCCTGATTCCCTGAAACGGGTAATCTCATGAAACATGACCTCTGTCAATCGGACGGTTCAGATCTATCCCGGGATTTTCACCACGAAAAATCCCGATCCCTCGTCACTAGGACTCTTGAGTTTGTGATTCCCAATTCCCCGAAACATGTAATCTCATGACACGTGGCCTTCGTTAATCGGACGGTTCATATCTATCCCAGGGTTTTCACAACAAAAAATCCCGATCTCTCGTCACCAGGAATCCCGAGTTTGCGATTCTCGATTTCCCGAAATGGGACATCTCCCGACACATGGCCCCCCTTAAATCGGAGGGTTCAGATCTATTTCGGGGATTTTTCCCGTATTCACTAAGGGTTTAACCATCGGGTATCTCTTGACAGATTCAATGACAGTCGGGTTTTTTCAGTCGAGATCTGACGGCTCAGATAGGTTCCTAACTTGTGCATTCTCCCACGATTTCCTGGACGTGGAAAAATCATCGGTCCAAATGTTCTCATGGACCTTGGGGATCTATGGTCCTAATCTCTTCACTACCCACGAAGACATAGAGAAACCAAGTGGTAAGACATTTGATACCCTACTTTCTCCTACCAATCTAATGGTCGGGTGTGACCATAGATTTATCGATGGAATCTCGTTCGTCGATCAACACCTATTTAGGGTCAAGGTACATAACCTTCCAGCTTCTTCTTCCGATACGATGGTCGTGAGTGACCATAGATCTCTCAATGGGATCTCGTCCGTTGATTCGACACTTATCAAGGATAAGGCACTTAACACACCATCTTCTTCCTCTGATCTGACGGTCGTGAGTGACCACATATCTCCTGACGGGATCTTGTCCGTCGATTTGATACTTCATCCTTATGCTGCCATCTCAGGTTTTCAAGAGGATCATTCCTCCTCGTGCAGGGTTACTAAGGCCTTGTGCCTTCACATTATATTTCCTGGTTCTTGATGGACTTTTCAAGGAGGGTATCTCTATGGGGAGGCTTTTACCTAGGGTACTATCTGAGGCATATAAGGGTACCTTTCTCCCACGAATCAGACATGCGGTCTGAATTAGGTCGGTAAGCATATAAATAGCGATTTATGAAGACATAATCCATACATAGTCTTTCCATTATAAACATGCATCTATCAGTATTGATCAAAACACCATACAAACATTCTTACAATGAAATCATTCACAGTTTCACAGCTTATGGGCATAATTATCAGAATAAACATATATATTTAAAGATGTCAAAGGCAAAACACTTATCAAAAATAACACTAGGGGTTAAGCAATTGCTAAGAGGGGTTCTCTTTTCCACCCAACCGTAGGCTCAACGACTCCCAGCGGATTTACCACTAGCCACCCCCGAGCTGAGACCACGATGCTGTGAGACTGCGTCTTTGTCTTCTAGTGACCAGGAGCGAAGGTTACTCTCCTTCCTCTCTGCTATCACTCACTCTGCATATTTCCAGATTTCTCTTCCCCTCCTCGCATCTGCCCCCAATTTCTTCTACCCCACACCTTATCCTCTTGTGAGGTTGCGTGTGGCACAATTTCCCTCGCACTGGTAGTCATGATGGCTCTACGGATGAGCGGTTCACCTCCCCATCCCTCATTAATTCCTGAGGGGCCATCAACCTACCAGCCTAAGAGAAATTTAATTCAGGGCCAATGAGCCTCTTTTGGTTCTCCGAGCCGGTGAAGTCCAAATACGGTATTAATTTTCGGTGGAATTTAACGCCACCTTTCCAGCTGCCTTCCACCGCCATCGTGGTCTCTTTTATGCACATCCCCTCTCAGTAGTCCCGCAATATAATTTCATAATTTTATTCACATTCATTGACCTTTTCCATAAGTTCCATTCACATCACATATTCACATTCATGAGTTTGCCACAATTCTGGCCAGTCCAATTATTTTTACAAACTAGGGGAAACAGGGTGTTACAATTACCTCCCCCTTAAAGGAACATCGTCCTCGATGTTCTTATCTTTTAACATGAATTGTATGTATAGAAGTAAAGAAAATCGGATATGCTTGTCTCATCACATCCTACATTTCACATGTAGCCTCATCTGGGCCAAAATGTCTCCACTGCACCTTTACATGTGCAATGGTTTGGTTCCGGAGCGGGGTTTCCTTTCTGTCCAATATGCATTGGGGTTCTGGTAGAAATTCTCCCTCCAGTTCCTCCTAGATCATAGACCAGTCAATTATATGATTAGCATCGTGTACATATTTCTTCAATAATGAAACATGGAAAACATTATGTGCTTTTACTGTGGGAGGAAGTGCTAGCCGATAGGATACAGGTCCAACTCTTTCTGGAACCTCAAAGGGTCCACAATACCGGGGTGCCAACTTGGCACAAGATCCCATTTTTCAGGGAAATCCTTTTGGGCTTAATTCTGAGATATACATGGTCTCCAATTTTGAACTCTCTTGGAGTTCTCTTTTGATCAGCATAACTTTTCTGTCGGTTCTGAGCGACCTTCAGATTTTGTTTCATCTGAGTAACTTGTTGTTCCATTTATTTCAACATGTCGAGTCCAAAAGAAATCCTATTTACAGGATTACTCTAGCTGACTAGAGTATTACACGGCCTACCATAGAGGAACTCAGAGGGACTCATCTTCAAGGATGCTTGGTAGCCGTTGTTGTAGGCGAATTCTACCAATGGCAGGTAGTCTTCCCATTTTCTCGGTCGATGCATTACATGCATCCTTAACATATCCTCTAATATATTATTCACTCTTTCTGTCTTTCCATCGGTTTGAGGGTGATAAGCGGTGCTAAACAACAATTTGGTCTCTAAACCAGCCATCAGTGATTTCCAAAAATTGGAAGTAAATTTTGTGTCTCTGTCAGACACTATCTCTTTCGGCATACCATGTAGTCTGAATACATCTTTCATGAACACCTGGGAGATATCTATCGCCTTGCAGGTTGATTTGACAGGGATGAAATGAGCAGACTTGCTCAATTTATCCACCACTACCATAATAACGTCATTCTAGTTGGTTGAAGTTGGCAATCCAGTGATAAAATCCATGGAGATGATTTCCCATTTCCCTTCTAGGATGGGTAAAGGGTGTAATAGTTCCAATGTATGGTCTTTTATGTAGTTCATCCCTAATGAACCTCTTCAATTCATCACAATTTGGAATGTACAGTCTATCTCTGTAAGTGAGCAGACCTCCTTCGGCCATCTTGTAGCCTTCATATTTTACTCCAGCGGGTTCTTGCTATAGGTATAGGGTTACAGTCTTAACAAAGGGATCTGTCTCCTATGTATTTATGACTCTGGTCTTGACATATGTCTCGCAGGTACTCACCGCTGCCAGGTGAATTGTTTTCAGGCTTCTGCTAAGGGAATCGACCACCCTATTTTCTTTCCCTTTAATGTGTTTGATTTCAAAATCAATTTTTCTAAGGAGGGCCATACATCTAGCTTGTCTGGCATTGATCTTTGGTTGATCAAACAAATAACGTAATCCACAGTGATCTGTCATAAGTAAAAATTTTCTTCCAAAGAGGTAATGCCTCCACATTTTCAAGGCATGCATTATGGCAGCCAGTTCTAGATCATGAGTCACATAGTTGACTTCATGTTCATTCAATTTCCAGGATTCATAGCAGATCACACTTCCTTTCTGCATAAGGACACCTCCGAGCCCTTCCTTACATGCATCTGTGCACATAAGGAAATCAGCTTCTGGGTCAACGATTTTCAACATGGGTGCATGGGTCAGTAGATGTTTCAGTGTTTGAAATCTTTCTTCACATTGCTGTGTCCATAGGAATTTTGTCCCCTTCTTCTGGAGGGCAATGATTGGACAACCAATATTGGAGAATGCTTTTATAAATCTCCTATAGTATCCCGCTAATCCCATAAAGGATCTGATGTCTGAGACATCCTTTGGGGTAGGCCATTCCTTGATCCACCTGATCTTGTCAGGATCTACTGCTAGCCCTTCCTTGGACAGAACATGTCCCAAGTAATGTATTTACTTCTGAAAGAAGTCACATTTTCTGAATTTAGCATAGAGTTGTTGCTCTCTTAGCACTTGCAGCAAAAGTCTAAGATGTTCTTCATGTTCTTCTCTATTCTTAGAGTAGATTAATATGTCATCAATAAAAACTAGTACAAATTTATCGAAGAATTTATTGAGTACATTGTTCATTAAGCACATGAAAGTGGCAGGGGCATTGGTTAAGCCAAATGGCACTACCACAAACTCATAGTGACCATACCGTGTCCGGAAAGCAGTTTTATGGATGTCTTCACCCTTGATTCGGACTTGATGGTATCCCAACCTCAAGTCAATCTTTGAGAAAATAGATGCACCCCCCAACTGATTGAATAGATCATCGATCCTGGGAAAGGGGTACCTGTTCTTTATGGTTACTTTATTGAGTTGTCTATAATCTATACACAGTCTAAGGGTCCCATCCTTCTTTTTCACAAACAAGACTAGTGCTCCCCATGGGGACACGCTGGGTCAAATATAACCCTTATCCATAATTTCTTTCAATTGTAATTTGAGTTCCACTAACTCAGGGTTTCTCATCTAGTAGGTTTTCCTAGACACCAACACCGCTCTTGGTGCGAGCTCTATCGAGAAGTCAATGTCTCTTCTTGGAGATAGACCTGGTACCTCTTCTGGAAACACATCTCTATATTCTCTTAGGATACGGTGATCATCAGGGATTGGTTTAGCACCTTCAATTGTTTTCAACACCTGTATTGTATATAGGGGACATCCCTTTCGGCAATACTTTCTCATTTGCAGTGTCGATATTTGCCTCACCGAGACCGGTTTTCAGATCCCTTGGAGGGTTATCCTTTTCCTTCCTTGCTCACACATTCTAAGGTGTTATGGTAACAGTCCAATTTGGCTTTATGGGTGAACATCCAGTCCATACCAATCAACAGATCATATGATCCCAGGGGTAATACGTTAAGGGTTGCTTGGGTGGGAAATTCACAAAACATTAACTGGCAGGTTGGTATGACCTCTGTTACCCTTCTTTTAGTGCCAGTGGCTAACTGTACCAACCATGGCTTGGATTGTTTTTGTGGCTGTAGCTTACACTTATCCATAGTCTTAGGGGATATATAACTGAAATTTGAACCAGGGTCAATCAAAACAGACACCAGATGGTTGAAAATCATACCTTCTATTTCCACCACTGAAGCTTGGTGGTCAGCGTGGTTATTATCCAATGCTGCATAAATATGTGGCACACTCCTTGCCACATCATTGAATGTGGGAGCTTCCTGAATGTTATAAAATTTTCGACTATTCTGTTGTCGGTGTGGACAGTCTCTCAGGAGATGCTCTTCTTCGCAACCCCAACATTTCAGAGGTTCTTTATTTGGGTTATTACTCTTCACTGGTATAGGTCCAGAAGTTTTACTTCCATCCACCGAGGGAAAGTTATGCTGGAGTACACTCTGGGCTGGAAAGTTCATTCTAGGGTTCTTGTAGTTCTTAAATCTTGAGGATTTGATCCCCTTTTTCTGAAATCCCGAACCACGCTTCTATTTCCAGTCTCCACGAGACTCTGCCTGATGTCCATATTGTTCATGACAATATGTTGTTTTTTGAATAGTGTCTTATAAGGTCTTTGGCTCATCGAATTCGATTTAGTTCCGGTATTCCTTGGGTATCCCACTGATGAAGAGTTGCGCCTTCACCTTCTCTTCTTTGATGTAGCGTACATATCTCAATAAGTCAAGGAATTTGTTGACATATTCCTCTATAGTGAGTTTCCCCAGTTTGAGTTCATAAAACTCTTTAGCCTTCTCGTCGAAATATCTTTCTGACAAATACTTCTTCCGGAAGTACTTTTCAAACTATTTCCAAGACAGGTCCTCCTCATAGACCCCTTTCATATTCTTAATGTCTTCCCACCAGATGGAATCCTTTCCATTCAAATTGAAAGTGGCCACTCGGGCCTTCAAATTCTATGAAATATTTCTTCAATCCAAGTAGCCAGGCCTTGGCTTCCTCTCCCTTCTTTATCTCACCATCGAAGGAGGGAGGTTTGGCCTTTCTGAATTCCTCAAATTTATGACCCTTGGAAGTCTTTTGCTTCTTCTGTTTTCTTCGAGAATAGGAACTGGTCCTGCTGCTGGAAGAACCTTCTGAATCACCAGCTTCCTTCTTTGTGGAATCGTCTGGCACTGGTTCTTTACCTATGGGGTGGACCTTTCTTGAGGTGCTCCTCTGAGTATGGCCAGTGATACGACGTTGTTTCTTCATATCGGGTTCATGTTGCATTTGTCGCTATAGGTTGGATAAGCTCTACAGTAAAACTGCATTAATTTCAGTTTGCTTTTCTTGTTCTTTCATCATCCTTTCATTGTCAACCTTACATCTTTGCAATTCAACCATGAGACTCCCCACAGTCTCGGCTAGATCTGGAGGGGTTCCTATTTCTCTTCTTTCGTCGGACTCTTCATCTCTATTGTGGGAGCCTTCTCCCATCTCTTAGTGAGTCACCATTTTCTGCGTCTGTAAATTCCCGCGTCTGATCGTATGCTTGGAAGAAAAGACAAACGTTGGTTGTTAGTCAAGAGTTAGATACATTTTTATAACCTGCACTTAAATTCATATTTTCACATGTATACCCATTTAATAGAGGTTTTTCATTTGGGTCTTAATCCTTATCTATCTAGCCATCTCAATTGCAAGAGACTCTGCCCACTTTAGTAGGTAGCCATCATAACACTAAAAAAGGACAACAAAGTTCATGTCCCAGATTACAGTTTCATCTTGCAATCCTTCTTCTTAAGGAGAAAACACAGATGAAAATGTCTTCTTATGCGGCTCGTGCCTGAGCCCAAGTAGGCCAAGTGTTGTAACCATGCTCTGATACCAATTTTTCACATACCCACTACCTCAATTAAACTAATCTGGTCTTCTGCTTAATCAGAGCCCCCAAATTACCTACGGAGGCCTAGCGCAAGCTAGATCTTTCTCTCTCCCCATTCTTATGTGTTCGCGGATCATGGTCATAGTTCAAATAATCACGGTGCCTCTTTTGATTTCGCGCCTCATCGCTACAGGGGTGTTGAATTGTTCAACTCTGCAACCACCGAACCCCGATAGGGCTAGCGTTCAGCTAATAGGGATGAATCCCAAGAGGGCTAGACAATAGCCAATGAGGACAGGCCCCATCCCATAGTTAAGTGGAATACAAGTGGAAGAGGGGGAAGTGCGACACGGTAGTCGACAGAACAGGAGGGGGCCCCACTTCACACGCCACACTATTCCGAACCCCCACCCCCCCATTAAAGGCAGAATGGCAAGGGGGGTCCAGAATTCACCTGAGCATCGTTGATCAAGGTGAATTAATCTCAACCGTTCGAGAGTTGCACGTCCGATTTCAGACCCACCCCCCCACTGCTAAAGGCAGAACAACAAGGGGGCTCCGGAATGAAACCTTAGCCGTAGATCTGGACGGGTGGATTTCGGCCATCCAGATCTGCTCATCACTTACCCTAATACGCATTCGCACCCCGACTTAAAGCCGACATTTCTTACTCACATCAAACGGTCATTACAGACCCTGAGAATCTCGTCTGTTCATCAAGGTTTATCATCACGAGAGTCTGAACTCTCGATCACGAGACTCCTGGATTCTCGATCCCTGGTTTCCCGATGCGGTTAATCTCTCGACACGTAACCTCCGTATATCAAACGGTCCAGATCTATCCTGGGATTTCCACCATGGAAAGTCCCGATATCTCATCACCAGGACTCCCGAGTTCACGATTCCCGATTCCTCGAAACGGGTAATCTCATGACACGTGGCCTCCATCAATCAGACAGTTCAGATCTATATCAGGGTTTTCACCACGAAAAATCTCGATCCCTCGTCACCATGACTCTCGAGTTCGCGATTCCCGATTCCCTGAAATGGGTAATATCATGACACGTGGCCTCCATCAATCAGATGGCTTAGATCTATCCCGGGGTTTTCAGCATGAAAAATCCTGATCTCTCGTCACCAGGACTCCCAAGTTCGCGATTCCTGATTTCTTGAAATGGGACATCTCCTGACACGTGGCCCCCCTTAAATCGAAGGGTTCAGATCTGTTTCGAGGCTTTTTCCCTTATTCACTAAGGGTTAACTCTCAGGTATCTCCTAACAGATCCAACGACCATCATGTTTTTCAACCGAGATCTGACGGCTCAAACAGGTTCCTAACTTGTGCGTTCTCCCATGATTTCCTAGACGTGGAAAAATCATTGGTCCAAATGTTCTCATGGAACTTGGGGATCTACGGTCCTAATCTCTTCGCTACCCACAAAGACACAAAGAAGCCAAGTGGTAAGGCGTTTAATACCCTACTTTCTCCTACCAATCTAACGATCGGGTGTGACCGCAGATTTATCGACGGAATCTCATTCGTCGATCAACACCTATTTAGGGTCAAGGTACTTAACCTTCCAGCTTCTTCTTCCGATCTGACAGTCGTGAGTGACCACAGATATCCCGACAGGATCTCGTCCGTCGATTTGACACTTATCAGGGATAAGGCACTTAACACTCCATCTTCTTCCTCTGATCTGACGGTCATGAGTGACCACAGATCTCCCGACGGGATCTCATCCATCGATTCGATACTTCATCCTTATGCTGCCATCTCGGGTTTTTAAGAGGATCGTTCCTCCTCGTGTAGGGTTACTAAGGCCTTGTGCCTTCACATTCTCTTTCCCAGTTCTTGATGGACTTTTCAAGGAGGGTATCTCTACGGGGAGGTTATTACCCACGGTAATACCTGAGGCATATAAGGGTACCTTTCTCCCACGAATCAGGTATGCAGTATGAATTAGGTCGCTAAGCATATAAATAGCGATTTATGAAGACATAATCCATATGTAGTCTTTCCATTATAAACATGCATCTAACAGTATTGATCAAAACACCATACAAACATTCTTACAATGAAATCATTCACAATTTCACAGCTTATGGGCATAATTATCATAATAAGCATATATACTTCAAGATGCCAGAGGAAAAACACTTATCAGAAATAACACTAGGGGTTAAGAAACTACTGAGAGGGGTGCTCGTTTCCACCCAACCGTAGGCTTATCGAATACCAGTGGATTTACCACTAGCCACCCCCGAGCCGAGACCACGATGCTGTGAGACTGCGTCTCTATCTTCCAGTGACCAGGAGCGAAGGTTAATCTCCTTCATCTGTTGTATCACTCACTCTGCATATTGCCAGATTTCTCTTCCTCCCCTCGCATCTTCCCCTAATCGCTTCTACCCCACGCCTTATCCTCTTGCGAGGTTGTGTGTGGCACAATTTCCCTCGCACTAGTTAGTCATGATGGCTCTACGGATGAGCGGTTCACCTCCCCATCCCTCATTAATTCCTGAGGAGCCATCAACCTACCAGCCTGCAAGACATTTAATTCGGGGCCAATGAGCCGCTTTTGGTTCTCCGGGCCAGTGAAGTCCAAATACGGTATTAATTCTCATTGGAAGTTAATGCCACCTTTCCAGGCGCCTTCCAACGCCATCATGGTCTCTTTTCTGCACATCCCCTCTCAGCAGTCCTGTAATATAATTTCATAATGTTATTCACATTCATTGACCTTTTCCATAAGGTCCATTCACATCACATATTCACATTCATGAGTTTGCCATAGTTCTGGCCAGTCTAGTTATTTTTACAAACTGGGGGAAACAGGGTGTTACAATTCCCTCCCCCTTAAAGGAACATCGTCCTCGATGTTCTTATCTTTTAACATGAATTGTATGCACAAAAGTAAACAAAATCGGATATGCTTGTCTCATGGCATCCTCCATTTCCCATGTAGCCTCATCTGGGACAAAATGTCTCCACTACACCTTTACCTGTGCAATGGTTTGGTTCCGGAGCGGGGTTTCCTTTATGTCCAATATGCATTGGGGTTCTGGTAGAAATTATCCCTCGGGTTCCACCTAGATCACAGACCAGTCAATTATATGATTAGTATCATGTACATATTTCTTCAATAATGAAACATGGAAAACATTATGTCCTTTTACTGTGGAAGGAAGTGCTAGCCGATAGGCTACAGGTCCCACTCTTTCTAGAATGTCAAAGGGTCCACAATACTGGGGTGCCAACTTGGCACAATCTCCCATTTTCAGTGAACTCCTTCTGGCCTTAATTCTGAGATATACATGGTCTCCCATTTTGAACTCTCTTGGAGTTCTCTTTTGATCAACATAACTTTTTTGTCGGTTCTGAGCGACCTTTAGATTTTGTTTTATCTGAGTCACTTGTTGTTCCATTTCTTTCAACATGTTGGGTCCAAAGGAAATCCTATTTACAGGATTACTCCAGCTGACTGGAGTATTACACGGCCTACCATAGAGGACCTCGAAGGGACTCATCTTCAATGATGCTTGGTAGCTATTGTTGTAGGCGAATTCTACCGATGGCAGGTAGTCTTCCCATTTTCAGGGTTGATGCATTACATGCATCCTTAACATATCCTCTAATATCTGATTCACTCGTTATGTCTGTCTGTTGGTTTGAGGGTGATAGGTGGTGCTAAACAACAATTTGGTCTCTAAACCAGCCATCAGTGATTTCCAAAAGTTGGAAGTAAATTTTGTGTCTCTGTTAGACACTATCTCTTTTGGCATATGGTGCAGTCTGAATACCTCTTTCATGAACACCTGGGCAATATCTATTGCCTTGCGGGTTGATTTGATGGGGACGAAATGAGAGGACTTTCTTAGTTTATCCACCACTACCATAACAACGTCATTCTGTTTGGTTGAAGTTGGCAATCCAGTGATAAAATCCATGGAGATGGTTTCCCATTTCCATTCTGGGATGGGTAAAGGGTGTAATAGTCCTATTGGGTGTCAATGTTCTTCTTTAACTTATTGGCATTCTATGCATTGGGCCAAATATTTGGCTATCTTTCTTCAATCTAGGCCAATAAAATTGTTTCCGAGTGGCAGTGATCATTTTCTGGTATCCTGGGTGACCAGTGTATGGTCTTTTATGTAGTTCATCCATATCGAACCTCTTCAAGTCATCACAATATGGAATGTACAATCTATCTCTGTAAGTGAGAAGACCTCCTTCGGTCATCTGGTAGCCTTCATATTTTACTCCAGCGGGTTCTTTTTGTAGGTATAGGGTTACTGTCTGAACGAAGGGATCTGTCTCCTGTGCATTTCTGAATCTATTCTTGACATCTATCTTGCAGGTACTCATCCCTGCCAAGTGAATTGTTTTTATGCTTCTGCTAAGGGCATCGACCACCCTATTTTCTTTCCCTTTAATGTGTTTGATTTCAAAATCAAATTTTCTAAGGAGGGCCATCCATCTGGCTTGTCTAACATTGAGCTTTGGTTGATCAAACAAATACCGCAATCCACAGTGATCTGTCATAAGTACAAATTTTCTTCCCAAGAGGTAATTCCTCCACATTTTCAAGGCATGCACTATGGCAGCCAGTCTAGATCATGAGTCACATAGTTGACTTCATGTTCGTTCAATTTCCGGGATTCATAGTAGATCAGACTTCCTTTCTGCATAAGGACTCCTCCGAGCCCTTCCTTACAGGCATCTATGCACACAAGGAAGTTAGCTTCTGTGTCAGCAATTTTCAACACGGGTGCATGGGTGAGTAGATGTTTCAGGGTTTGAAATATTTCTTCACATTGTTGTGTCCACAAGAATTTTGTCCCCTTCTTCTAGAGGGCAGTGATTGGACAACCAATCTTGGAGAATCCTTTTATAAATCTCCTATAGTATCCTGCTAATCCCATAAAGGATCTGATGTCTGAGACATCCTTTGGGGTAGGCCATTCCTTGATACACCTGATCTTGTCAGGATCTACTACTACCCCTTCCTCGAATAGAACATGTCCCAAGTAATGTATTTGCTTCTGAAAGAAGTCACATTTTTTGAATTTAGCATAGAGATGATGCTCTCTTAGCACTTGCAACACAAGTCTAATATGTTATTCATGTTATTCTCTATTCTTAGAGTAGATTAATATGTCATCAATAAAAACTAGTACATATTTATCTAAGAATTTACTGAGTACATTGTTCATTAAGCAGATGAAAGTGGCAGGGGCATTGGTTAACCCAAATGGCACTACCACAAACTCATAGTGACCATACCATGTCCGAAAAGAGGTTTTATGGATATCTTCACCCTTTATTCGGACTTGATGGTATCCCGACCTCAAGTAAATCTTTGAGAAAATAGATGCACCCAACAACTGATCGAATAGATCATCGATCTTGGGCAAGGGGTAATTGTTCTTTATGGTTACTTTATTGAGTTGACTATAATCTATACACTGTCTAAGGGTGCCATCCTTCTTTTTCACAAACAGGATTGGTGCTCCCCATGGGGACACACTGGGTCGAATATAACCCTTATCCATCATTTCTTTCAATTGTAATTTGAGTTCCACTAACTCAGGTGTGCTCATCTGGTAGGGTGTCCTAGACACCAACACTTCTCTTGGTGCGATCTTTATCGAGAAGTCAATGTCTCTTCTCGGAGGTAGACCTGATACCTCTTCCAAAAACACATCTCAGTATTCTCTTAGGATAGGGTGATCATCAGGTCTTGGTTTAGCACCTTCGATTGTTTTCAACACCTGTATTGCATATATGGGACATCACTTTCAGCAATATTTTCTCATTTGCAGGGCAGATATTTGCCTCACCGAGACCGTTTTTTGGATCCCTTGGAGGGTTATCCCTTTTCCTTCCTTGCTCACACATTTTAAGGTTTTATGGTAACAATCCAATTTGGCTTTTTGGGCGGCCAACCAGTCCATACCAATCAACAGATCGTATGATCTCAGGGGTAATACGTTAAGGTTTGCTTTGGTGGGGAATTCACCCAACATTAACTAGCTGGTTGGTATGACCTCTACTACCCTTCTTTTAGTGCCAGTGGCTAACTGTACCAACCATGGCTTGGCTTGTTTTTGTGGCTGTAGCTTACACTTATCCACAGTCTTAGAGGCTATATAACTCAAATTTGAACCAGGGTCAATCAAAACAGACACCAGATGGTTGAAAATTATACCTTCTATTTCCACCACTGAAGCTTGGTGGTCAGCTTGGTTATTATCCAATGCTGCATAAATCTGCGGCACACTCCTTGCCACATCATTAACTGTGGCAGCTTCCTGAATTTTATAAAATTTCCGACTATTCTATTGTCGGTGTGGACAGTCTCTCAGGAGATGCTCTTCTTCGCAACCCCATCATTTCAGAGGTTCTTTCTTTTGGTTATTAGTCTTCACTGGTATAGGTCCAGAAGTTTTACTTCTGTCCACTGAGGGAAAGTTCTACTGGAGTACACTTTGGGATGGAAAGTTCATTCTGGGGTTCTTGTAGTTCTTAAATACTGAGGATTTGATCCCCTTTTTCTGAAATATTGAACCACTCTTTTGTTTCCAGTCTCCACGAGACTCTGCCCGATGTCTATATTGTTCATGAAAATATGTTGCTTTTTGAATAGTGTCTTCTAAGGTCTTTGGCTCATTGAATTCGATTCAGTTCCGGTATTCCTTGGGTAGCCCATTGATGAAGCGTTACGCCTTTGCCTTCTCTTCTTTGATGTAGTGTACATATCTCAATAAGTCGAGGAATTTGTTGACATATTCCTCTATAGTGAGTTGCCCCAGTTTGAGTTCATAAAACTCTTTAGCCTTCTCGTTGAAATATCTTTCCGACAAATACTTCTTCCGAAAGTACTTTTCAAACTGTTTCCAAGATAGGTTCTCCTCGTGAACCCCTTTCATATTCTTAAGGTCTTCCCACCAGATGGAATCCTTTCCATTTAGATTGAAAGTGGCCACTCGGGCCTTCAAATTCTATGAAAAATCATGGACTCTGAAATATTTCTTCAGTCCAAGTAGCCAGGACTCGGCTTCCTCTCCTTTATTTATCTCACCGTCGAAGGAGGGAGGTTTGGCCTTTATGAATTCCTCAAATTTATGACCCTTGGAAGTCTTTTTCTTCTTTTGTTTTCTTCGAGAATAGGAACTGGTCCTACTGCTGGAAGAACCTTATGAATCGCGAGCTTCCTTCTCTGTGGAATCGTCTTGCACTGGTCCTTTACCTCTAGGGTGGACCTTTCTTAAGGTGCTCCTCTCAGTATGGCCACTGATACGACCATGTTTCTGCATCTCGGGTTTATGCTGCATTTGTCACTGTAGTTCGAATAAGCTCTACAGTAAAACTGCATTAATTTCAGTTTACTTTTCTTGTTCTTTCATCATCCCTTCATTGTCGGCCTTGCAGCTTTGCAATTCAACCATGAGACTCCTCACAGTCTCGGCTAGATATAGAGGGGTTCCTATTTCTCTTCTTTCGTCGGACTCTTCATCTCTATTGTGGGAGCCTTCTCCCATATCTTGGTGAGTTACCATTTTTTGTGTCTGTCAATTCCCGCGGCTGATCGTCCACTTGGCAGAAAAGAAAAACGTTGGTTGTTAGTCAAGAGTTGGATACATTTTTATAACATGCACATAAATTCATATTTTCACATGTATACCCATATAACATGGGTTTTTCATTTGGGTCTTAATCCTTATCTATCTAGCCATCTCAATTGCAAGAGACTCTGCCTACTTTAGTAGGTAGCCATCATAACACTAAAACAGGACAACAAAGTTCATGTCCCAGATTACAATTTCATCCTGCAATCCTTCTTCTTAAGGAGAAAAAGCAGATGAAAATGTCTTCTTACACGGCTCGTGCCCGAGCCCAAGTAGAACAAGTGTTGTAACCATGCTCGGATACCAATTTGTCAGATACCCACTACCTCAATCAAACTTTTATGGTCTTTTGCTTAATCAGAGCCCCCAAATTACCTATGGAGGCCTAGCGCAAGCTATCTCTTTCTCTCTCCCCGTTCCCATGTGGTCGCGGATCATGGTCATAGTTCAAATAATTGCAGTGCCTCGATAGGGCTAGCATTCGACCAATAGGGATGAATCCCAACAGGGCTAGAGAACAACCAATGAGGAAAGGCCCTGTCACATAGTTAAGTGGAATAAAAGTGGTAGACGGGGATGTGCGACACAGTAGTCGACAGGACAGGAGGGGGCCCCACTTCACACGCCACACTATTTTGGACCCCCCCATTAAGGGCAGAATGGAAAGGGGGGTCCGAAATTCACCTGAGAATCGTTGATCAAGGTGAATTAATCTCAACCGTTCGAGAGTTGCACGTCCGATTCCGGACCCCCCCCCACCACTAAAGGTAGAACAACAAGGGGGCTCCGGAATGAAACCTCAGCCGTAGATCTGGGTGGGTGGATTTCAGCCGTCCAAATCTACTCGTCACTTACCCTAATGCGCATTCACGCCCCGACTTAAATCCAACATCTCTTCCTCACATCTAATGGTCGTTACAGACCTTGAGATCCTTCGAAAGAATCTCGTCCAAACTCTCGATCACGGGACTCCCGAATTCTCGATCCCTGGCTTCCTGATGCGGTTAATCTCTCAACACGTAACCTCCATAAATAAAACAGTCCAGATCTGTCCTAGGATTTCCATCATGGAAAGTCCTGATCTCTCATCACCAGGACTCCCGAGATCGTGATTCTCAATTCCTTAAAATGGGTAATCTCATGACATGTGGCCTCCATCAATCAGACGATTCAGATCTATCCCAGGGTTTTCACCACGGAAAATCTTGATCACTTGTCACCAGGAATCCCGAGTTCACGATTCTCGATTCCTCAAAATGGGTAATCTCATGACACATTGCCTTCGTCAATCGGATGGTTCAGATCTGTCCTGAGGTTTTCACCACGGAAAATCTTGATCTCTCGTCACCACGACTCCTGAGTTTGTGATCCCCTATTTCCTAAAATGGGACATCTCCCGACACGTGGCCCCCCTTAAATCAGAGGGTTCAGATCTGTTTTGGGGCTTTTTCCCTTATTCACTGAGGGTTTACCCCTCGGGTATCTCCTGATAGATCCAACGGCCGTCGGGTTTTTTAGCCGAGCTCTGACGGCTCAGACAGGTTCCTAACTTGTGAGTTCTCCCACGATTTCTTAGACGTGGAAAAATCATCGATCCAAATGTTCTCATGGACCTTGTGGATCTATGGTCCCGATGTCTTTGCTACCCACAAAGACAAAGAGAAACCAAGTGGTAAGGCGTTTAATACCCTACTTTCTCCTACCAATCTAACGGTTGGGTGTGACCACAGATTTCCCGATGGAATCTCGTTCAACCATATTCAACACCTATTTAGGGTTAAGGTACTTAACCTTCCATCTTCTTCTTCCGATCTAATGGTCATGAGTGACCATAGATCTCCTGATGGGATCTCGTTCGTCGATTCGACACTTATCAGGGATAAGGCACTTAACACTCCATCTTCTTCCTTCGATCTGACGGTCGTGAGTGACCACAGATCTCCCGACGAGATCTCGTCTGTCGATTCGTTACTTCATCCTTATGCTTCCATCTTGGGTTTTCAAGAGGATCGTTCCTCCTCGTGCAAGGTTACTAAGGCCTTGTGCCTTCACATTCTCTTTCCTGGTTCTTGATGGACTTTTCAAGCAGGGTATCTCTATGGGGAGGTTTTTACCCAGGGTACTATCTGAGGCATATAAGGGTACCTTTCTCCCACGAATTAGACATGCGGTCTAAATTAGGTCGGTAAGCATATAAATAGCGATTTATGAAGACATAAGTCATACGTAGTCTTTCCATTATAAACATGCATCTATCAGTATTGATCAAAACACCATACACACATTCTTACAATGAAATCATTCACAGTTTCACAGCTTATGGGCATAATTATCAGAATAAACATATATATTTCAAGATGCAAGAGGCAAGCCACTTATCAAAAATAACACCAGGGGTTAAGCAACTGCTGAGAGGGGTGCTCGTTTCCACCCAACCATAGGCTCGGTGACTCCCAACGGATTTACCACTAGCCACCCCCGAGATGAGACCACGATGTTGTGAGATTGCATCTCTGTCTTCCAGTGACTAGGAGTGAAGGTTACTCTCCTTCCTCTCTCCTATCACTCACTCTACATATTGCCATAGTTCTCTTCCTCCCCTTGCGTTTGCCCCCAATCGCTTCTACCCCATTCCTTATCCACTTGCGAGGTTGCATGTGGCACGATTTCCCTCACACTGGTCAGTCATGATGGCTCTACGGATGAGAGGTTCACCTCCCCATCCCTCATTAATTTCTGAGGAGCCATCAACCTACCAGCCTACGAGACATTTAATTCAGGGCCAGTGAGACACTTTTGGTTCTCCAGGCCAGTGAATTCCAAATAGAGTATTAATTCTTGGTGGAAGTTAACACCACCTTTCCAGGTGACTTCCACTGCCATGGTGGTCTCTTTTCTACAGATCCCCTCTCAACAGTCCTGCAATATAATTTCATAATTTTATTCACATTCATTGAACTTTTCCATAAATTCCATTCACATCACATATTCACATTCATGAGATTGCCACAGTTTTGGCCAGTCTAGTTATTTTTACAAACTGGGGGAAACAGGGTGTTACAATTCCCTCCCCCTTAAAGGAACATCGTCCTTGATGTTCTTATCTTTTAACATGAATTGTATGTACAGA
>JZKD02S1989506.1:39816-51229 GCA_000966675.3 Picea glauca
ATGAAACATGGAAAACATTATGTGCTTTTACTATGGGAGGAAGTGCTAGCCGATAGGCTACAGGTCCCACTCTTTCTAGAACCTCAAAGGGTCCACAATACCGAGGTGCCAACTTAGCACAAGCTCCCATTTTCAATGAACTCCTTCTGGGCTTAATTATGAGATATACATGGTCTCCCATTTTGAACTCTCTTGGAGTTCTCTTTTGATCAACATAACTTTTCTGTCGGTTCTGAGCGACTTTCAGATTTTGTTTTATCTATGTCACTTGTTGTTCCATTTCTTTCAACATGTCGGGTCCAAAATAAATCCTATTTACAGGATTACTCCAGCTGACAGGAGTATTACATGGCCTACCATAGAGGACCTCGAAGGGACTCATCTTCAAGGATGCTTGGTAGCCGTTGTTGTAGGCGAATTCTACCAATGGCAGGTAGTCTTCCCATTTTATGGGTTGATGCATTACATGCATCCTTAACATATCCTCTAATATCTTATTCACTCTTTCTTTCTATCCGTCGGTTTGAGGGTGATAGGCAGTGCTAAACAACAATTTGGTCTCTAAACCAGCCATCAATGATTTCCAAAAATTGGAAGTAAATTTTGTGTCTCTGTCAGACACTCTCTTTCGACATATCGTGCAGTCTGAATACCTCTTTCATGAACATTTGGGTGATACCTATTGCCTTGCAGGTTGATTTGACGAGAAATAAATGAGAAGACTTGCTCAGTTTATCCACCACTACCATAATAGCGTCATTCTGTTTGGTTGAAGTTGGAAATCCAGTGATAAAATCCATGGAGATGATTTCCCATTTCCATTCTAGGATGGGTAAAGGGTGTAATAGTCCTGCTGGGTGTCAATGTTCTGCTTTAACCTGTTGGCATTCTATGCATTGGGCTCGAAGAACCTTCTGAATCGCCAACTTCCTTCTCTGTGGAATCGTCTGGCACTGGTCCTTTACCTCTGTGGTGGACCTTTCTTGAGGTTCTCCTCTCAGTATGGCCACTGATACGACCATGTTTTTTCATCTTGGGCTCATGTTGCATTTTTCGTTGTAGGTCAAATAAGCTCTACAGTAAAACTGCAGATCTTTGTTGCTTTTCTTGTTCTTTCATCATCCTTTCATTGTCGACCTTGTAGCTTTGCAATTCAACCATGAGACTCCTCAGAGTCTCGGCTAGATCTGGAGGGGTTCCTATTTCTCTTCTTTCATCGAACTCTTCGTCTCTATTGTGGGAGCCTTCTCCCATCTCTTGGTGAGTCACTATTTTCTACGTCTGTAAATTCCCAAGGCTGATAGTTCACTTGGAAGAAAAGACAAACACTGGTTGTTAGTCAAGAGTTATAAACATTTTTATAACCTACACATAAATTCATATTTTCACTTGTATACCCATATAACATGGGTTTTTCATTTGGGTCTTAATCCTTATCTATATAGACATCTCAATTGCAAGAGACTCTACCTACTTTAGTAGGTATCCATCGTAACACTAAAACATGACAACAAAGTTCATGTCCCAGATTACAGTTTCATCCTGCAATCCTTCTTCTTAAGGAGAAAACACAGATGACAATGTCTTCTTACGTGGCTGGTGCCTGAGCCCAAGCAGGCCAAGTGTTGTAAACATGCTCTAATACCAATTTTTCACATACCCACTACCTCAATCAAACTTTTCTAGTCTTCTACTTAATCAGAGCCCCCGAATTACCTACGGAGACCTAGCGCAAGCTAGCTCTTTCTCTCTCCCCATTCCCATGTGGTCGCGGATCATGGTCATAGTTCAAATAATCATGGTGCCTATTTGTATTTCGTGCCTCGCCACTACAGGGGTGTTGAATCATTCGACTCTGCAACCACCGAACCCCGACAGGGATAACATTCAACCAATAGGGATGAATCCCAATAGGGCTAGAGAACAACCAATGAGGACAGGCACCGTCGCATAGTTAAGTGGAATACAAGTGGCAGAGGGGGAAGTGCAACATGGTAGTCGATAGGAAAGGAGGGGGCCCCACTTCACATGCCACACTATTTCGGAACCCCCCCCATTAAAGGCAGAATGGAAAGGGGGGTCCAGAATTCACCTGAGCACTGTTGATCAAGGTGAATTAATCTCAACCGTTCAAGATTTGCATGTCTGATTCCAGACACCCCCCCCACCGCTAAAGTCAGAACATCAAGGGGGCTCCGGAATGAAACCTCAGCCGTAGATCTGGGTGGGTGGATTTCGGTCGTCTAGATCTGTTCGTCACTTACCCTAATGCGCAATCGCACCCTGGCTTAAAGCTAGCATCTCTTCCTCACATCTAACGGTCGTTACAGACGTTGAGATCCTCCGAAAGAATCTCGTCCAAACTCTCGATCATGGGGCTCCCAAATTCTCGATCCCTGGTTTCCCGATGCGGTTAATCTCTCAACACGTAACCTCCATAAATCAGATGGTCCAGATCTGTCCTGGAATTTCCACCATGGAAAGTCCTGATCTCTCGTCACCAGGACTCCTGAATTCACGATTCCCGATTCCCCGAAATGGGTAATCTCATGACATATGGCCTCCGTCAATGAGATGGTTCAGATCTATCCCGGGGTTTTCACCATGAAAAATCCTTATCCCTCGTCACCAGGACTCCTGAGTTCGCGATTCCTGATTCCTTGAAATGGGTAATCTCATGACACATGGCCTCCGTCAATCAGACAGTTCATATCTATCCCGAGGTTTTCAAAATGAAAAATCATGATCTCTCGTCACCAGGACTCCGGAGTTGGCGATTCCCGATTTCCAGAAATGGGAAATCTCCCGACATGTGCCCCCTTTAAATCGGAGGGTTCAGATCTGTTTTGGGGATTTTTCCCTTATTCACTGAGGGTTTAACCCTTGGGTATCTCCTGACAGATCCAACGGTCATCTGGTTTTTCAGCCGAGATCTGATGGCTCAGACAGGTTCCTAACTTGTGCGTTCTCCCACGATTTCCTTGACCTGGAAAAATCATCGGTCCAAATGTTCTCATGGACCTTGGGGATCAATGCTCCTGATCTCTTTGCTACCCATGAAGACACAGAGAAACCAAGAGGTAAGGAATTTAATACCCTACTTTCTCCTACCAATCTAAAGGTCGGGTGTGACCGTAGATTTCCCGACGGAATCTCGTTCGTCGATCAACACCTATTTAGGGTCAAGGTACTTAACCTTCCAGCTTCTTCTTCCGATTTGACATTCGTGAATGACCACGTATCTCCCGACAGGATCTCATCCGTCGATTCGACACTTATCAGTGCTAAGGTACTTAACACTCCATCTTCTTCCTCTGATCTAATGGTCACGAGTGACCACAAATCTCCCGACGGGATCTCTTCCATCGATTCGATGCTTCATCCTTATGCTTCCATCTCGGATTTTCAAGAGGATCGTTCCTCCTTGTGCAAGGTTACTAAGGCCTTGCACCTTCACATTCTCTTTCCTCGTTCTTGATGAACTTTTCAAGGAGGGTATCTCTATGGGGAGGTTTTTACCCAGGGTACTATCTGAGGCATATAAGTGTACCTTTCTCCCACGAATCAGACATCTGGTCTAGATTAGGTCGGTAAGCATATAAATAATGATTTATGAAGACATAATCCATATGTAGTCTTTCCATTATAAACATGCATCTATCAGTATTGATCAAAACACCATACATACATTCTTACAATGAAATCATTCACAGTTTCACAACTTATGGGCATAATTATCAGAATAAACATATATATTTCAAAATGCCAGAGGAAAAACACTTATCAGAAATAACATCAAGGGTTAAGAAACTGCTAAGAGGGGTGCTTGTTTCCACCCAACCGTAGGATCAACGACTCCCAACGTATTTACCACTAGCCACCCCCAAGCTAAGACCACGATGTTGTGAGACTGCGTCTCTGTCTTCCAATGACCAAGAGAGAAGGTTACTCTCCTTCCTCTCTGCTATCACGCACTCTGCATATTGCTAGAGTTCTCTTCCTCCCCTCGCATATACCCCCAATCACTTCTACCCCATGCCTTATCCTCTTGCAAGGTTGTGTGTGGCACGATTTCCCTCGCACTGGTCAGTCATGATGGCTCTACAGATGAGTGGTTCACCTCCCCATCCATCATTAATTCCTGAGGAGCCATCAACCTACCAGCCTGCGAGACATTTAACTCGGGGCCAACGATCGGCTTTTGTTTCTTCGGGCCAGTGAAGTCCAAATACGGTATTAATTCTCGGTGGAAGTTAACGCCACCTTTATAGGTGCCTTCCACTACCATCGTGGTCTCTTTTCTATGCATCCCCTCTCAATAGTCCTGCAATATAATTTCATAATCTTATTCACATTCATTAACCTTTTCCATAAGGTCCATTCACATCACATATTCACATTCATGAGTTTGCCACAGTTCTGGCCAGTCCAGTTATTTTTACAAACTGGGGGAAATAGGGTGTTACAGAAATCCTATGGCAGGTAATAAAGTATTATCCACACTAGGGCATGGGAAAAGTCCTCTTTTTCATGGCTAAACTTCTCCATTCAAAATCTCAAGAAAAGTCCCGCCGAGTCGAAGAAATAAGGCCGTCTATCAAAAAAGTGATTCTTGTGCTCCAAATTATGGAAGATTATAGTGAAGAATCCTTTGGATCCTAGATGGAGATCGTAATGGCCTTTGGGATTCCACCATTATTGTATCCATTTTACTAGCTCATGTTCAAACGGCCAAAACCCTAGAAATTTCTCCACTAGGGTGTAGTCTCTCATTTACTTCTTCTGTTCTTCGATCCTGGGTGTGCTTATGATGTACTTCGGGGCTTGTGGTGCTTGGAAAATACATTACCTAGGTATCCATGGTCATGCTGCACTTGTTGGGGTTTTCCCTGAATCTATGTCCATTTCTTTGTCCTTGAATGTGCCCTCAAAGAGGAGTTGTGAGTGTAGATCTGGCGGAGGTTCAAATGTTGGGCACCTGGAACCCCCTTCAGTTTTTCCATGCATCGTTGCTTGACTATAGGAGGTGCCACCAGACCCTCCTTTGCTTGGAATCATTGAGCCCCATCAAGGGCGACCAAGTGCACCAGAGATGATGCAACCCTAACCCTAATGCACGATCAAGATACATGTTATTAAAAATAAAAATAATCTATATTAAATAGGAAAATTAAATTATTAAATTTTAAAATATTATATATTTTAAAATATCTTTTGGACTTTTTTAATTAAATAAAACTCAAAAATAAAAATAATCAATATTAAATAGGAAGATTAAATTATTAAGTTTTATAATATTATATATTTTAAAATATTTTTTTGACTTTTTTTAATTAAATAAAACTCAATTTTGATGATAAAAGTTTATAATAATAAAAAAATTAACATGACATTATTAATTTTTATAAAAAATTAAATGTAGTAAAAACAACTTGATTATTTTTTTTCAAAATTTTTATAAAAAAATTAAAAAATTAAATGTAGTAGAAACAACTTGATTATTTTTTTTCTATATTTTTCAAAATTTGATGATTTTGAATGAATGGAATGAGATATATTTATTATACATAATTTTGACTATTAAAATAATATATTTATTTTTACAAGAAATATGGTATTTATTTTTACAAATTATAATAATGATGATGATTAACGTCCACTAAGATCGAATTGGTCTATCCGACCTTAAGAGGGTAAGTGATTGCTTGTGATTCTTTATAATTTTGTTTTTGTGCTTGAAAAGAATTAAGAGAAGTTTTCCAAGACCACTATATTTTTTGTTGAGTTAAGAGGTTAGGAAGGGTATAGGCTGGACACTCTAAGAGAAATTGTTTTTTATTTTCAACCTTATTAGTGTCACAAAGGTTACACACTCTTTCATCCCATGGCATTTTAGGAATTGACCAACGCCCAATTTCACTATGGAGCTTGTGAGAATTTGTTCTTATCTTAGCAATGATTTTTTTTTTCTTTATAATTCACAAAATAGATAGATAGTTTTGATATTCTAGATTAGGGTTGACTACATCCTTATAATAAATTAATTTTTTTTTTCCTCTAACTCTTTATCACACCACATTTTCTCCTTAAATTTTGATTTGATGATTTTTCTAATAGTATCTTTCTTCTACAAAATGTTGTCTTCCATGATTCCCCAATAATTTTTCCAAGACCAGGCATATTTATGTCATCCTCAGATGAGTCGATGGTGGTTATGACTAGATTTTTAAGCAATTTTAGGAAGCATATTTTCTTCCATGTTGTTTAACTTGTTCTTATGCATTAGGTATCTTGTCATAGCCATATTCTCAATGGGGGAGAGGCTTTTTTATAAGAGGAGGATGGGATAGGGCGTATTTCCTTTAAATTTGAGATTATAGCTTACAAAATTCTTTTATGCTTTCTCTATCTTTCTCCAAGATTCAAGAGAGATACTACAACCCAAGAATTCACATCCATAAAGAATAACTGGTGTAACAAGAGTCTCAAAGAAGAGTTTCTTGTTATCCCAACTCTAAATATCAATTGGTTTACAATTTTTTTCAATCCTGTAATAATCTTTCCATCCCCCAATAACCCTTTTCTCAATGTTATAATTCCAATTGATCTTGTGGTGAATATCAATTCCAAGATATTTGTATGAAGTCACTTACTCCAAGTTGTTTTTTTTATATATGAAGGTATCATAAGTGATCTTATTGGATTTAATAATCATGACCTTAGTCTTATCAATATTAACAGTCATACCCATATTGAAGAAAAAATCCTTGAGTTTTCTTAGTTGGTTTTCAAGATCATGGGGAATCCTTGCCATAAGAATGATATCATAAGCGTAAACAAGAATATCGATGACTATACCAATGAGAGTGGTGCTCTTAAGTGGTTCTCTTGTGCATGGAAAAGTTTAGAGCTAGGGTTAAAGGTTTATGATTAGACTCAAGATCATGGTCATTTAAAAGGTCAAAAGTTGATATTTGGTTTGAAATGGGGATATCAGATATCACATAATCTATGACACTACTACCTAGCCCATGAATACAAGTCATCTGGTTGGATTTCGACCACTTCATTACTCCATTGATCATTTTCCTTCTTTCCTCGCTTGTTTTACCTTTTGAACTTCCTTCCTTAGTTAATCTTGGTCTTGAGGAATGAGGTCTTCATTTATAAATATTTGTGACCCTTTTAAACTCAAAGATTTACTAAGTATGTTGTATTTGTGGTTATTACAACTTACTTTGACCCGGATCAAGCTATCTTTGTGATCAATTATTTTTCCTAGACTCTTTGCTTCTATGAGGTAAGTTGTATGAATTTGTGATTTATTATTTAATTATTCTTTTACTATTGCTATTGTATGCACCTCTTCTTATTATTTTATACAAAAAGATTATGAGTTTTAAGGTTTTTTTTGTTAAGATCATGGTCTAGTTGATTTTTATCTAAAATGTTTTATTTAGTTGATTTTATGAAAATTATTATATTATCTAAAATTTTTAAATTTTTTTATTTCTTAAACATTTAAATTATTTTTATTATAATAAATTAAAATGGAAGGAAAAATAAAATTCATTCACATAGTACCATCTTGAAATGAATTGTTTATACATTTATTTATTAAACATTTAGAAATGATAAAATGTGAATTTAATAGTAATAAATTATTTTTATTACATGAAAGAGAATGCATTAACTTTTTGTATATATAAAACAATTGTTATAGTTGGGTTAATATATTATTCTCACTTTTTTATATATAAAGTAATTGTTATAGTTGGGTTGAGATATTATTCTTCTTTTTCACATGAAAAGATTATGTTTCTTGCAGACCTGTAAAGATAACTTGAAACCATTTAACAACAATTGGTTTATTTTATTATATATTTTAAAAATTTTAATAATATTTTTATTTATTATATTAGTTTTATTATTAATTTTTATATTATTAAATTTGTATGTGTTTAAAAAAAAATAAAAATTATATATATATAATAATTTTTTTTATTAAAATATTTTTTATTAATTAATAATAGTATAGGAAAAACTTAAACAACAAATAAATTTATTTCAAAGAAAAATTCATAAGAAGATATGATTTCCCAACTATGTCATATTTAAATTCATATCATAAATATGCTACAACAATACAACATTAATCTGTGTGTGTGTGTTTTAATGTTGTATTGTTGTAGCATATTTATGCAAAGACTTCCTCCACTATTTGGTAGAATTTGATGCTAGCTTTATTAATCATCAAGCGATGGTTGGCTTGGAAGGTTGGGACTGGACAACGTGTCATCTTTGGGCGAGATCCTTACATTGGATGTGAGGACAACGTCCAACTTTCCAACGTGCTCTTACAGCACTTACACAATCTAGACATTTACAGCTTAGTGCAAGCTAGAAACAATGACCCAACCGAACCACTACAGAGTTGGCTAAGCGCTAGTTCTTTGGGTTTAAATTTAGAACTCAGCCAAGAATGGGACGCTTACACTAAGAAACTAATTCTTAGTGGAATTCGACTCAACAATGAAAAATATTTACTTACTTGGTCATGGAACCATTCCACAGGAACAGTCACGGCCAGCTCTGCATATTACTGTATCCTTTACACTTTCAATTGCAATGATGGGCAATGGTGGCACAAAACAATTTGGTTAGTGAAGGTAGCGGTCAAAATCATATGCTTCCTGTGGCTATGCTTAGAAGATCGATTACTTAGAGGCATCAACTATCAAAAACGTGGAGGAATTGGTCCTTCAGTCTGCACTTTATGTCTAAAGGCAGAAGAGTCAGTCACACATCTTTTTGTGGACTGCCAGTTTACACAAATAATTTGGCTTCATATACTCACTTTTTTGAGAATTGACTTTGAGTGGAACAAGGCTACCATTGAAGAAAACCTCAAATTTTGGTTCCTCAAATTGCCAAATCATAAACACATCCCCCTTCTGTTTATGCGGGAAATTTGGAAATTTAGAAACAAAATTATGTTTGACAATCTTACCAAGAATGTACAAGGAATCTACTCGAAAATTCTCACCTCATTACAAGAACATCTACCTAAAGAGGAAGCAGATAAAATAGACATACTACTTAACCCGACCTACTTCAACAATAACCCTATTGGCTTCTTTGATGGTGCAGCTTCAATAGACAATTGTGGTATATGTATTTACTTAAAAATCACTCCCGGATGCAACATCCAAGCACATTTTGTTGGAGGCACAGGGAACAATATGAAAGCTAAGTTGTTGGGTTTATGGGGACTTCTTTATCTTGCCACTCATTTCTCTATCAAGAAATTAATGGTGGCAGGAGACTCTAAGGTTACTATAGATTGGATTAGTGACAAAGCTAAACTAGAGATAATCTACCTTAGCCAATGGAAGGATAAGATTAGCAACTTAAAGCAAGGCTTTGAAACCTTAAACTTTATGCACATTCACAGACAGTTTAACAAAATAGCTAACAACCTATCCAAGAAATCTCTAAAAGATGAACCAGGGTGGCTATCTATCAATACATTGATTTCTCTTGATATATCACAAATCAATGTATTGATAGATAAAATAATAGAAAGTTAGTGACAATATATAATATATACCTTATCCAAGATTTCAAAGATTCCAACGTTTCATCTTTAGAGCTATTCAAAGGAAAAGTGATTGTGGTTAATCATGAATCAAATTTCATTATAACTTAAAACTTAAGTTATGTGATTGCATTTTGAAAAAAGTTTGCCAAAGGACTTCAAACTTGTTAGCCAATAGTATTTTTTATATATAAAAAAAAATATTATAAAAAATGATTATTTGGTTTAGTCTATGTATAACATTTAGAAAACACTAAAATATTCATAATGAAATATTAGTTAATGGATGGTCAAAGATGAATCTATTGATATAGTCCTAACCTTTAACAGAGACTAATAACACAAAAAACATCATTGATTCTCCATGTTAAATAACACACAAAAAAGACTCATAGAAAATGAAATAATCCTTATTTTCAATCAATTTTAAAAGAATGATTGTTGTGATCTCCTTTCTAATCTAATTTTCCAAAAATACTAAACACTAAAATATTCATAATCAAAGATTAGTTAATGGATGGTCAAAGATGAATCTATTTATATAGCCCTAACCTTTAACACACACTAATAATACAAAAAACATCATTAACTTTCTATGTTAAATAACCAAAAAAAAAAAACTCATATGAAAAATAAAATATCCCTTATATTCAATCAATTTTAAAAAAATATTGTTGTGATTTCCTTTTTAATCTAATTTTCCTAAAATACTAAAACTAAACCCTATTTCAAAATATTTTAAATGATGAGAACAAATACAGTAAGTATGATACAAAGCAATCCAATATTTCATTCTACTTCCTTTTGACGTTAATAAAAATGATTTCGTAACATAAAAATGGAAACCTTAGGTTTGCACAAAGCTGACATGTAGACTCCTAAAAAAAATTAACATACATTACAGGTATCCTTGCATTGAGTTACCAATGCATAAGTACCAAAACATGGCTGAACTTTAAATCTCAACCTTCAAAAGTGACACACATATTTTAAGTATTCTTGCATTTGGATTCAGTTACAAGGCATAACAACCAGAATTGTTTGAGTCTATAATGAACATCCAATGAACATACCTTCAATTTACATTTCAGCATTCAAAAGTAAATTCCTATGACAAGTATCCCTCCCAATAAAACACACATATCCCTCCCAATACTGTTGGTATCTTAAACACACATATGAGAAGTATCCCTCCTAATAGTGTTGGTATCTTGGTCACCCGCGCGGTCGCGACCGGAGGTTGCCATGGCGATGCAAAGGAAACAGCTCCAGCAACTCGTCCTTCTTTTTATTTTCCTCACCTATCATAACATTACTTCCGCCAGGGTCCGTAAAGAGTCCCTCCAAATACTGTGGACTTCCTTTCGACGTGAGGTTCCCGTGAGGATGCAAAGGAAACAGCTCCAGCAAGTCGCCTTTGTTTTCATGTTCTTTGGCCTCTGAACCACGAGGTCTACGCGTGTCCTCTGTGAAAAGACGCAGCATGTCATTTCTGAACCTCTCGTCACGGGCGGCTTCACATACAGTTTCTTTATCAGCGGAATGTAAATCTTGTTTGAATAACAGATTTATCGGGAGTAAGGTCTCCGTCTTTATGTGGGGGGCTGATTCTGGTGAAGCTATAACTCTCTGATCATAAGGTAAAATATAAAAACATAAATTAGAAAGAGCAAGATATCTGAAACCTGGTTCTTGCTTATGGTCATAACGGTGAGAGACATTTCTGTTTGTGAAGGGTAACTGTAATAACTAGAATGAATAAATGTTTTTTTCAACCTCATTTAACAAATCCATTATTATCCAAATCATAATGAA
>JZKD02S1989517.1:11704-33264 GCA_000966675.3 Picea glauca
ATCTAGTAAGGTATGTGACCACATTTTCAGCCTTGGTCATTTTTATGCTCTTTAGTTTTTCCCTCAAAACCATTTTCTGGTTCTCATTTGTACTCTAGTACAATTTAGTCAAAGAATCCCACATCTCATAGGCATGTGTCTTCCCCGTCAAGTGAAGAATCAAATGATCCTTGATGGCATCAAGAATAAATCTCTTAGCCTTGATACTCTTCTTAGTATAGGATGCAAGAAGAGTAGCATCAGTAGGTACCACAACAGGATGAGTAGTGGTATTCTCCACAATATCCCAACACTCGATTTCTTGCAAAAGCAAGATCATCCTCTCCTTCCAAGCACCAAAATTTGTTGCCCCATCAAGTGTGTCCTCAACTCTCAAACCAATAGCCATTGACCCTTTTCTGCTGAAAATAACAAATTCACAAATCTTCCCTGTGAAGTGATTGTTGTCCCAACTTTCTGTTTTCTAAAATCTCTGCTTCCCTTCAACTCAACTCTGATACCATGTTAATTTTTCAGACCACAACCCAATTTCAGTCTCAATGATTTTTCAGCCAATGTTAAATGCCCAAACCCAGTTTTACATCAACATATAGAAACTTAGCAAAAAATAAACTTCAGAACTGAAAAATGATGATTCTGAACATCGTTTTAAGTGCAGAAACAAAATATCAGCAGTATCCAAAACTCAGAAAATTATAGATACATAATTTTTTGGTCTAGCATCAACCCTGGAAAAACCCACAGGGGGAAAACCAGTGAGAGAGGGATTTTTATTATTTATGGGCTTCTGAGAAATTCTTTTACAACATATTCATCTTCATAAATTTAAACACAAACTTATCTCAGTCTTCTTGCTCAGCGAAGATGCCTTCATAACTGTCCGAAAAATCTTCTCGATTTCTGTCCAAGAAATCCATACATCGTACGGTTGTCCCAGCAATAAATGTTGTACAGACTGTCTTCGAAATTTGTGCCCAAAATTCTTCCAAGATTGTACGAAAAACCCAGCAGTACAAATGCCTTGAAAAGCATCTCAATACCTTGAAAAATGCACACAGAATTTATGACAGTACGGCCCCTGAATTCTGTGCATGTCCATATGGACTGTACGGATTTTATTTTCCTAGAAAATTGTGCCCATCTCCTTCCTTGATTTCTGTGCCAATTAATGTTGTACAACAGCCTTGAAATGCATGCCAATACTCTCAGAAAACATAGCTGTTGTCCACCTCGATTTCTGTGCACATTTAATGTTGTATGGCCTCTAGAAAATTGTACTATACAACCTGTTCTTCCTTGTTGTTTGTTGCCTCGAAATTCATGCCTGCTATTTTCTTTGGGATGCGTGCTCTCCTTCTGCAAATGATGTCTCTCTTCTCAAGCTCGACCTCTCTCTTCCTCTCTCTAGTTTCTCTCAACAAGAATGCATTAACAACCCAAGAATGGGTGCACCCCCTTGCCCTAATCGACCTCATGAGGGAAGGTGAGGAGTTTCTTAATCCAACAGTGGAGATTGGATTAGATGAGTGGATGAGATTAGATGTCTCTTCACTCACCCTCACTTTAGTCATAAAGTCACTTTTTAATTTGCATCTCACAAATTAAATGACTAGGGCCCACATTAGGCACTTTCTCCCCCTTAGGCGCCTAGGGAAGAGAAACACTTGCCTTGGTACTTTATTTAATTAAAAATTTAACACTCCCTCATATCGAAGAAAGTGTTACTCACCACTCCAAGATTGTCCCTGAAAAATACAAACTTTCCTCTACCCAATGCCTTGGTGAGTATGTCTGCAACCTACTCCTCTCTAGGTATGTACTGTAGCTCCACAACTCCTCTTTGAAAATAATCACGGATGAAGTGATAAAAATACATGAGCACATGTTTTTCTTCCACCCAGTGCACTCTCCTAGGCTCCACCATAAACTGGATGAGAGTGTTGACAGCAAAACAAATATCTGGCCTGGTATTGACCAAATACATCAATGACCTGATCAACTGACGATACAAAGTGGGATCCACCAAATGTGACTCAGAAGCATGAATCTTCTTCCAGTTGGTAATCATGGGAGTGGACCTGTCATCACCGAAGTTGGTGGCCCCAAACTCTATGTAACTGTATTCTGCTGCGGACTCACCTGAATTTGTGGTGAAGACTGTCACCTCTCTCTGTCCCTCTAGAATTCCTAAAAGCTCCGTCCTCCTCAAATATGACATCCCTCCTCAAGACAGTCTACCTCAAGGAGGGAAGGTAAATACAAAAATCCTTTGAAGTCTCACTGTACCCAACAAAGAACCCTCTCTCTGCCATGGGATCTAGCTTTGTCCTCTTCTCAGAAGGGACATATGAATAAGTGATGCACCCAAAAATCCGAAAGTGTCCCACCTCAGGCTTCTTCCCAGAGAAAGCCTCCTCAAGAGTCATGCTCCTCACAACTTTGTGAGGACTCCTGTTATGCAGATAGACTGCAGTGTAACATGCCTCAACCCATAGGAATAGTAGAAACCCCTGATCATGTAGCATGGCTCTCGCAGCCCCAACAATGGCCATGCTCGTCCTCTCTACAACCCCATTCTGTTGCGGGTTGTAAGGAACAATAAACTCCCTCCTGGTTCCCTCTACTGCACAAAAATCCTTGAACTCCCTGTTGGTATACTCACCCCCATTTTCTGATCTCAGGACTCTGATTTTCTTCCCTGTCTGGTTCTCCACAAGAGCTTTGAACTCTTGGAACCAACTGAAGACCTGTCCTTTGGTCTCCATGAAGAAAATCCAAGACTTGCGAGAAAAGTCATCAATGAATACAACATAGTATATGGAACCAGTCAACGATACCGAAGACATCAGGCCACATGCATCTGAATGTATAATATCAAGTATCCCTGCTTCTCTAATTTCAGTGCTCGGAAAAGCAGTCTTGGTGTACTTTGGTAAGGTACACCCCTTGCACAACTCATGGTGCTCTGAACTGAAATCTGGAACTCTCGTCACCATCTCCCTCATAACTCTCAAAGCCACATGGTGAAAATGTGCCATCCTCATGTGCCATATCTCACATAGGTCACTGCTACTACTGGTAGAATGAATCAATGCTCTCACTGGCTGGAACAGAAACTTGTACATCCTCTCATGTCTAGTACCAATCACTTTGGCTGAAGTGATCCTAGAGCCTCTGGGGAAAAGAAGCACCTGCCCATCATGGAACAAGACCTCATAGCCCTTCTCCTTTATAGTAGAAATCTCAATAACCTTCATTCTTTCAAAACTAAGATTCAACTTAATTAATATGCTTTCAAAACTACTACTACTTATTATTATTATTATTATTATTATGTATTCCATCTCTATTATCATCTATTCAAAATGAAAAATTCCACATTATGTTATAAAATTTCAAATAATCTCAATCTCAATTATAAATAAATTATAAATTAATATTTCATAAATATTTAAATAAATTGTATTTTACAGTTTCCAAAATCGTGTTTACTCACGGGTAAATAAAACATGGATTTATTAATAATAAAAGAGATAAATATGTAATAAATAGTCTCTTAATTGAAACATCAATTTATTAATAATACAAAATATATATCTGTAATAAATAGATTAATAATTGAAACATCCATTTATTAATAATTGAAAGATAAGTTTGACATCGGGGACAAAACCCAAATTTTCTTTGAACGTCATATAGCTATCATTAACACTTGTTTGTATACTACTCTAATTACCCGGTTACGCACAGTGAGAAGCCACCAGCGACCTAACGAATGTAACAGTGAGAAGCCACCAGCGACCTAACGAATGTAACAGTGAGAAGCCACCGGTGACCTAAGGATTTTGTTTTCTTATAGAACAAGCGTAGACAACTGTATCCTAATGCTCTAATTAAATCTGTTCTGCTTTATTGCCTCAGTCAGTACCCACAATTTTCAATAATATAATGTTGAGCCAGTTCCTGGTCCATAACCCTCAGTTGCATTTCGAGTTAAAATAGATGGATATGGTCCACTAGGCAGGTAGTCACTTGAGTAAATTCCACCAGCTCTGCTACCTGCGCCATAACCTATTTGTGGATCTTGGCCTAGCCTGGACACTCCTCCATAACGTGAATCAACAACCCCTGCATCGTAATAATTCAAACGACTCATGGAATGCCTACCTGGGTATGGAAGATCATCATCCATAGCTAAATATGGCCTCTTGGACCCAGATACTCCTGCGTCATTATAGGCTGACATACCTTTCATTCCATGACTGTAGCCATCCTCAGGGTATGGAGGCATGCGTGGAGGCATGCTCTCAGAATTTCCTGCCTCATGATATCCATAATCATCCCGGTATGAACTCCAAATCGACTATCACTAAGGCTCTCCTTGCAGCTGCCGATGAGTCTCTTTACACCTGTAATGAAAAGATCATCCACATATAGCAGAAGAATGAGAGGATCCTCTCCAACCACAATGAAGTATAGGTTGGTATCTGCCTCACTCTTCTCGAAACCCAACTACTGCAAATAGGCATCTATCCTCGAATACCAAGCTCTAGGAGCTTGTTTCAGCCCATACAATGGCTTCTTCAGTCTACACACATGAGACTCTTTCCCATCCACCTCAAAGCCCAATGGTTGCTCAATGTACACCCCCTCCTCAATAAGACCATTCAAAAATGCGGTCTTCACATCCATCTGGTGGATCTTCCAACCCATCTCTGTTGCAATTGAGATCACTGCCCTAATTGAAGTGTATCTAGCAACCGATGCAAAGGTCTCATCATAGTTGACTCCCCCAACTTGTGAAAACCCTCGAGATACAAAGCGATATTTGTACTTCTCAATGCTGCCATCCGCAGCATGCTTTAGATAGTAGAGCCACATGGAAGTCACCACTGACTTCCCCTCAGGTCTAGGAAAAAATTCCCAGACATCGTTCTTCATGATGGAATTGTACTCTTCCATCATGGCACCTCTCCATACCTGTCTGCTAGTGGCCTCCTCAAAAGTGGAAGGCTCAGACTCCCGAATACTGCACACCATCCCGATGTAGCTGCAAAACCTCTTGGGAGGTTTACTCTCCCTCACTGCCTGTCTAGGATTCCCCACTGAACCCTGTGCCTTCCTCAAAGAGTCTTGAGGTCACTTGGGCTTCCTCCTCTCTGAAGTAGTGTCCTATGGAGGGGACTCTCCCTACTCAACCCCATCTCCTCAAGACAATGATCATGTAGTAGACTCTGAAGTACCTGATCCTGAAACCAATGCACCAATAGCCTGTGAACCTAAACTCTGTGGCCCTGTCACCTGTAAACCTGTCATCACCGAAGCTGGTGGCCCTAAACTCTATGTCACTGTAGTCTACTGTGAAGTCACCTGAATTTGTGGTGAAGACTTCTCACCTCTCTCTATCCCCCTAGACTTCATAAAGGGTCCTTCCTCCTGAAATCTAACATCCCTCCTCAAGAAATTCTTCCTCAAGGAGGGAAGGTAAATATGGATAGCCTTTGAAGTCTCACTGTACCCAACAAAGATCCCTCTCTCTGCCATTGAATCCAGCTTTGTCCTCTTCTCAGAAGGGACATATGAATAAGTGATGCACCCAAAAATCCGAAAGTGTCCCACCTCAGGCTTCCTCCCAGAGAAAGCCTCCTCAGAAGTCATGCCCCCATAGCCTTGCGAGGAATCCTGTTCTGCAGATAGACTGCAGTGTAGCATGCCTCAACCGATAGAAATAGTGGCAACCCATGATCATGTAGCATGGATTTCGCAGCCCCAACAATGGCCCTGTTCTTCCTCTCTGCATCCTCATTCTGTTGTTGGTTGTAAGGAACAATCAACTCCCTCCTAATGCCCTCTCCTGCACAAATATCCTTGAACTCCTTGGAGGTATACTCACCCCCATTGTCCGATCTCAGGATTCTTATTTTCTTCCCAGTCTAGTTCTCCACAAGAGCTTTGAACTCTTGGAACTGACTAAAGACCTTTCCTTTGCTCTTTATGAAGAAAATCCAAGACTTCCGAGAGAAATCATCAATGAATACAACATAGTATAGGGAACTAGTCAACAATGTCGAAGACATCAAGCCACATACATCTGAATGTATAAGATCAACTATCCCTACTGCTCTACTGTCACTGCTTGAAAAAGCATTCTTGGTGTACTTTCTCAAGGTACAACCCTTGCATAACTCATGGTGCTCTGAATTGAAATCTGGAACTCCCGTCACCATCTCCCTCATAAATCTCAAAGCCCCATGGTGCAAATGTACCATCCTTTTGTGCCATATCTCACATAGGTCACTGCTATTGCTGGTAGAATGAATAAATGCTCTCACTGGCTGGAACAATAACTTGTACCGCCTCTCATATCTAGTACCAATCAGTTTGAATGAATTGATGGTAGACCCTCTGGGGAGAAGATGCACCTGCCCATCATGGAACAAGACCTCATAGCCCTTCTCCTCAATAGTAGAAACTGACACTAGGTTCTTCTTCAAGCTCGAAACATATAGAACCTCTGTCAAAGTCATAGGAGGCAAAGATTCCCTCTGAAATGATATGGTCGCACAACCAGCCACCTTGACCTCCTGGTCATCTCCAAGAACTACCTCTGCATCTCCACACTGAGTAAGATCTGTTAGGTGCTCATGAACTGTTGTCATATGGCGAGAGGCACCACTGTCAATATACCAAGTATCTGTAGTAGTGGTCCTCGAGGATAGACATGCAATCAAGGAAAATTCCTTGTCAAACTTGGTGGAAAACTCTTCCACCTCTACTGAAGTTGTTGTTTGTTTCTTCTTCTTGTTTGGACACTGTCTTTCATAGTTCCCTAACTTATGGCATGCAAAGCACTTGACTTTGCTCATGTCTTTC
The DNA here is from genome assembly GCA_000966675.3 of Picea glauca. Classification (NCBI taxonomy): domain Eukaryota; kingdom Viridiplantae; phylum Streptophyta; class Pinopsida; order Pinales; family Pinaceae; genus Picea; species Picea glauca. The sequence continues at coordinate 18,578 of JZKD02S1989517.1, forward strand.
TTCCCTTCACCCTTGGGCTTCTGTCCTCCCTTTGGACCCTTTTTGAACTTCTTCTTGCTAGTGGTAGAAAGAGCCACATTCTCCTCCTCATGACTTGTAGATGAACTACCATGCACATAACCTCTCCAGGTCTCCTCCTAAACAAAGTCATCCCAAGACATTCCCAACTGGGAAGCTTCTCCCTAGCAATAATGCCATCCACAAAAACAACCCATTGTTTGGAAACTCCATTCAATGTTGTTCTCACAAGATCACTATCAACTATGGCTTCCCCCATAGCTCCAAGCTCATCCCACACCTGTGTCAATCTAGTAAGGTATGTGACCACATTTCAGCCTTGGTCATTTTTATGCTCTTTAGTTTTTCCCTCAAAACCATTTTCCGGTTCTCATTTGTACTCTGGTACAATTTAGTCAAAGACTCCCACATATCATAGGCATGCATCTTCCCCATCAACTGAGGAATCAAATGATCCTTGATGGCATCAAGAATAAATCTCTTAGCCTTGATACTCTTCTTAGTATAGGCCACAAGAAGAGTAGCATTAGTAGGTACCACATCAGGATGAGTAGTGGTATTCTCCACCATATCCCACAACTCGTTTTCTTGCAAAAGCAAGATCATCCTCTCCTTCCAAGCACAAAAAATTGTTGCCCCATCAAGTCTGTCCTCAACTCTCAAACCAATAGCCATTGACCCTTTTCTGCTGAAAATAACAAATTCACAAATCTTCCCTATGAAGTGATTGCTGTCCCAACTTTTTGTTTGCTGAAATCTCTGCTTCCCTTCAACTCAAGTCTGATACCATGTTAATTTTTCAGACCCCAACCTAGTTTTAGTCTCGTTGATTTTTCAGCCAATCTTAAATGCCCAAACCCAGTTTTACATCAGCATATAAAAACTTAGTAGAAAATAAACTTCAGAACTGAAACATGAGGATTCTGAACATCATTTTAAGTGCAGAAATAAAATATCAGTAGTATGAAAAACTAAAAAAATTATAGATACATAAATTTTTGGTCTAACATCAACCTTGGAAAAACCCACAAGGGGAAAACCAATGAGAGAGGGCTTTTTATTATTTATTGGCTTCTGAGAAATTCTTTTACAGCATATTCATCTTCAGAAATTTAAGCACAAACTTGGTGGAAACACTTCCACCTCTGTTGAAGCTGTTGTTTGTTTCTTCTTCTTGTTTGGACACTATCTTGCATAGTGCCCAAACTTATGGCATGCAAAGCACTTGACTTTGCTCATTCCTTTCTTCCCTTCACCCTTGGGCTTTTGTCCTCCCTTTGGACCCTTTTTGAACTTCTTCTTACTAGTGGTAGCAAGAGCCACATTCTCCTCCTCATGACCTGTAGATGAACAACCATGCACATAACTTCTTCGGGTCTCCTCCTGAACAAAGTCATCCCAAAGTCGTTCCTAACTGGGAAGCTTCTCCCTAGCAACAATGCCCTCCAAAAAAGAAACCCATTGTTTCGAAACTCCATTCAATGATGTTCTCACAAGATCATTGTCAACTATGGCCTCCCCCACAGCTCCAAGCTCATCCCTCACCTGTGTCAATCTAGTAAGGTATGTGACCACATTTTCAGCCTTGGTCATTTTTATGCTCTTTAATTTTTCCCTCAAAACCATTTTCTAGTTCTCATTTGTACTCTGGTACAATTTAGTCAAAGACTCCCACATCTCATAGGCATGTGTCTTCCCCGTCAAGTGAAGAATCAAATGATCCTTGATGGCATCAAGAATAAATCTCTTAGCCTTGATACTCTTCTTAGTATAGGCTGCAAGAAGAGTAGCATCAGTGGGTACCACAACAAGATGAGTAGTGGTATTCTCCACAATATCCCACAACTCGTTTTCTTGCAAAAGAAAGATCATCCTCTCCTTCCAAGTACCAAAATCTGTTGCCCCATCAAGTCTGTCCTCAACTCTCAAACCAGTAGCCATTGACCCTTTTTTGCTGAAAATAACAAATTCACAAATCTTCCTTGTGAAGTGACTGTTGTCCCAACTTTATGTGTGTTGAAATCTTTGCTTCCCTTCAACTCAACTCTGATACCATGTTAATTTTTCAGACGCCAACCCAGTTTTAGTCTCGCTAATTTTTCAACCAATGTTAAATGCCCAAACCTAGTTTTACATCATCATAGAGAAACTTAGCAAAAAATAAACTTCAGAACTGAAACATGATGATTCTGAACATCGTTTTAAGTGCAGAAACAAAATATCATCAGTATGCAAAACTCAGAAAATTATAGATACATAAATTTTTGGTCTAGCATCGACCCTGGAAAAACCCACAAGGGGAAAACCAGTGAGAGAGGGATTTTTATTATTTATGGGCTTCTGAGAAATTCTTTTACAGCATATTCATCTTCATAAATTTAAACAAAAACTTATCTATGTCTTCTTGCTCAACAAATATGCCTTCAGAACTATCCGGAAAAGCTTCTCGATTTCTGTCCAAGAAATCCATACACTGTACGGTTGTCCCAACAATAAATGTTGTACGGACTGTCCTCGAAATTTGTGCCCAAAATTCTGCCAAGACTGTACGAAAAACCCAGCAGTACAAATGTCTTGAAAAACGTCCCAATACCTTGAAAAATGCACACAGAATTTATGACAATACGGCCCCTTGAATTCTTTGCATGTTCGTATGGACTGTATGAATTTTATTTCCCTAGAAAATTGTGCCTAGCTCCTTCCTTGATTTCTGTGCCAATTAATGTTGTACGACATCCTTGAATACATGCCAATACCCTTAGAAAACATAGCTTCTATCCACCTTGATTTCTGTGCACATTTAATGTTGTATGGCCTCTAGAAAACTATACTGTACAACATGTTCTTCCTTGTTGTCTGCTGCCTCGATATTCATGCCTGCTATTTTCTTTTGGATGCGTTCTCTCCTTCTGCAAATGTTGTCTCTCTTCTCAAGCTCGACCTCTCTCTTCCTCCCTCTAGTTTCTCTCAACAAGAATGCATTAACAACCCAAGAATGGGTGCACCCCCTTTCCCTAATCGACCTCATGAGGGAAGGTGAGGAGTTTCTTAATCCAACGGTGGAGATTTGATTAGATGAGTGGATGAGATTAGATGTCTCTTCACTCAACCTCACTTTAGTCATAAAGACACCTTTTAAATTGCATCTCACAAATTAAATGACTAGGGCCCACATTATGCACTTTCTCCCCCTTAGGCGCCTAGGGAAGAGAAACACTTGCCTTGGTACTTTATTTAATTAAAAATTTAACACTCCCTCATACCGAGGAAAGTGTTACTCACCACTCCAAGCTTGTCCCTGAAAAATACAAACTTGCCTCTGCCCAATGCCTTGGTGAGTATGTCTGCAACCTGCTCCTCTCTAGGTATGTATTGTAGCTCCACAAATTCTCTTTGAATATAATCACGGATGAAGTGATAAAGATACCTGAGCACATGTTTTGCTACCACCCAGTGCACTCTCCTAGGCTCCACCATAAACCGGATGAGAGTGTTGACAGTAAAACAAATATCTGGCCTGGTATTGACCAAATACATCAATGACCTGATTAACTAACGATACAGAGTGGGATCCACCAACTGTGACTCAGAAGCATGAAGCTTCTTCCAGTTGGTAATCATGGGAGTTCTCATCGACTTTCCATCTCCCATCTGAAATCTGCTCAAAATGTCACATACATACTTCCCCTGTCCCAAGAAGATGTGTCCAGGCTCCTGCCAAACCTCCAATCCCAAGAAGTAATGCATCAGTCCAATTTCATTCATCTTGAACTCTGAAACAAGGCTCTCATTGCAGTTGCTAATGAGTCCCTCTGCACCTGTAATACTGCATCATGGTATCTCTCGATACATGTCTACTAGTGGCCTCCTCAAAAGTGGAAAGCTCAAACTCTCGAATACTGCTCACCATCCCGATATAGCTGCAAAACCTCTCGGGAGGTTTACCCTCCCTCACTGCCTATCTGGGATTCCCTACTAAACCCTGTGCCTCCCTCAAAGTGGCCTGAAGCCACTTGGGCTTCCTCCTCTCTAAAGTAGTGTCCTGTGGTTAGGACTCTCCCTGCTCAACCCCATCTCCTGAAGACAATGATCCTGTAGTAGACTTTGAAGTACCTGATCCTAAAACTAGTGGACCACTAGCCTATGAACCTGAACTCTGTGGCCCTATCACCTGTGAACCTGTCATCATCGAAGCTAGTGGCCCCAAACTCTATGTAACTGTAGTCTACTATGGACTCACCTGAATTTGTGGTGAAGACTACTCACCTCTCTCTGTACCTCTAGACTTCCTAAAGGCTATGTCCTCCACAAATCTGACATCCCTCCTCAAGACAGTCTTCCTCAAGGAGGGAAAGTAAATACATAAAGCCTTTGAAGTCTCACTGTACCCAACAAAGATCCCTCTCTCTACCATGGGATCTAGCTTTGTCCTCTTCTCAGAAGGGACATATGAATAAGTGATGCACCCAAAAATCCAAAAGTGTCCCACCTCAGGCTTCTTCCCAGAGACAACCTCCTCAAGAGTCATGCTCCCCACAACCTTGTGAGGACTCCTGTTCTACAGATAGAATGAAATGTAGCATGCCTCAGCCCATATGAATAGTGGCAACCTCTGATCATGTAGCATGGCTCTCCCATCCCCAACAGTGGCCCTGTTCTTCCTCTCTGCAACCCCATTCTACTGCGGGTTGTAAGGAACAATCAACTCCCTCCTGGTGCCCTCTCCTGCACAAAAATCCATGAACTCCTTGGAGGTATACTCACCCCCATTTTCCAATCTCAGGACAATGATTTTCTTCCCTGTCTGGTTCTCCACAAGAGCTTTGAACTCTTGGAACCGACTGAAGACCTGTCCTTTGGTCTTCATGAAGAAAATCCAAGACTTGCGAGAGAAGTCATCAATGAATACAACATAGTATATGGAACCAGTCAACGATACCGAAGACATCGGGCCACATGCATCTAAATGTATAAGATCAAGTATCCCTCCTGCTCTACTGTTAGTGCTCGAAAAAGCAGTCTTGGTGTACTTTGCCAAGGTACACCCCTTGCACAACTCATGGTGCTCTGAACTGAAATATGGAACTCTCGTCACCATCTCCCTCAGAGCTCTCAAAGCCACATGGTGCAAATGTGCCAACCTCGTGTCCCATATCTCACATAGGTCACTTCTACTGCTGGTAGAATGATTCAATGCTCTCATTGGCTGGAACAAAAACTTGTACAACCTCTCATGTCTAGTACCAATCACTTTGGCCGAAGTGATCCTAGACCCTCTGGGGAAAAGAAGCACTTTCCCATCATGGAGCAAGACCTCATAGCCCTTATCCTTAATAGTAGAAACTAACACTAAGTTCTTCTTCAAGCCCGAAACATATAGAACCTATATCAAAGTAATAGGAGGCAAATAATCCCTCCTAAATGATACGGTCCCACAACCAGCCGCCTTGACCTCCCGGTCATCTCCAAGCACTACCTCTGTATCTCCACATTGAGTAAGATATGTCAGGTGCTCACGAACTGTTTTCATATGGTAAGAGGCACCACTGTCAATATACCATGTATCTATAGTAGTGGTCCTCGAGGATAGACATGCAATCAAGGAAAATTTCTTGTCAAACTTGGTGGAAAACTCTTCCACCTCTGCTGAAGCTATTGTTTGTTTCTTCTTTTTGTTTGGACAATGTCTTGCATAGTCCCCAAACTTATGGCATGCAAAGCACTTGACTTTGCTCATGTCTTTCTTCCCTTCACCCTTGGGCTTCTGTCCTCCCTTTGGACCCTTTTTGAATTTTTTCTTGCAAGTTGTAGCAAGAGCCACATTCTCCTCTTCATGGCCTGTTGATGAACTGCCATGCACATATCACCCTTGGGATTCTATCCTCTCTTTGGACCCTTTTTGAACTTCTTCTTTATAGTGGTAGCAAGAGCCACATTCTCCTCCTCATGACCTGTAGATGAACTGCCATGCCCATAACCTCTCCGAGTCTCCTCCTGAACAAAGTCATCTGAAAGACATTCCCAACCGGGAAGCTTCTCCCTAGAAACAATGCCCTCCACACAAACAACCCATTGTTTGGAAACTCTGTTCAATTTTGTTCTCACAAGATCATTGTCTACTATGGCTTCCCCCACATCTCCAAGCTCATCCCTCACCTGTGTCAATCTAGTAAGGTATGTGACCCCATTTTCAGCTTTGGTCATTTTTATGCTCTTTAGTTTTTCCCTCAAAACCATTTTTCGCTTCTCATTTGTGCTCCGGTACAATTTAGTCAAAGACTCCCACATCTCATAGGCATGTGTCTTCCCCGTCAAGTGAGGAATCAAATGATCCTTGATGGCATCAAGAATAAATCTCTTAGCCTTGATACTCTTCTTAGTATAGGCTGCAAGAAGAGTAGCATCAGTAGGTACCACAACAGGATGAGTAGTGGTATTCTCCACAATATCCCACAACTCGTTTTCTTGCAAAAGCAAGATCATCCTCTCCTTCCAAGCACCAAAATTGGTTGCCCCATCAAGTCTGTCCTCGACTCTCAAACTAGTAGGCATTGAACCTTTTCTGCTGAAAATAACAAATTCACAAATCATCCCTGTGAAGTGACTGTTGTCCCAACTTTCTGTCTGCTGAAATCTCTGCTTCCCTTCAACTCAGCTCTGATACCATGTTAATTTTTCAGATCCCAACCCAGTTTCAGTCTCGCTGATTTTTCAGCCAATGTTAAATACCCAAACCCAGTTTTACATCAGCATATAAAAACTTAGAAGAAAATAAACTTCAGAACTGAAACATGAGGATTCTGAACATCGTTTTAAGTGTATAAAACTAGTGAGAGAGGGCTTTTTATTATTTATGGGCTTCTTAGAAATTCTTTTACAGCATATTCATCTTTAGAAATTTAAACACAAACTTATCTCAGTCTTCTTGCTCAACAAAGACGCCTTCAGAACTGTCTCGAAAATCTTCTCGATTTCTATCCCAGAAACACATACATTGTACGGCTGTCCCATCAATAAATGTTGTATGGACTATCCTCAAAATTTGTGCCCAAAATTCTTCCAAGACTATACGAAAAACCCAACAGTATAAATGCCTTGAAAAATGTCCCAATACCTTGAAAAATGCACCCATAATTTATGATAGTATGGCCCCTTGAATTTTGTGCATGTCCATACAGACTATATGGATTTTCTTTGCCCAAAAAATTGTGCCCAGCTCTTTCCTTGATTTATGTGCCAATTAATGTTGTACGACGGCCTTGAAATGCGTGCCAATACTATCAGAAAACACAACTGATGTCCACCTCGATTTATGTGCACATTTAATGTTCTACGGCCTCTAGAAATCCATGAAATGTTGGCCTATATAGAGTAGAGTCGTGAAATGTTTAGACTCCATCCCGTAGTTGCATCTTTTGTCTCGAGACCTAAGAAAAAAATCTCCCATTCTATCTAAGAAAGAGTTGATCATAAATTTTGCAATCCTTTTCCCTAGCCCATGGACTCCATAGACATGGATAACAGAGAATTGGTCATCCAATATTTAAGTTCACGTATCGTATTTTTCACGTGTCAAAGGATATTTTGTGTTTCTATTCAAAAATAGGAAAGATAAAAACATGAGTTTTCACTCCATTTCTAATTTTACGGGAACTAGGGGAATGTGTTTAACTCGCTAGTTTCTTGGATTCAAACCTACAAAGGATATGACAACAATCCCTATGTGGGTCAAGCTTCCCCAATTTCCATCAATGTTCTAAGATGAAAGTACTTATAGTGTCATCGAGGTACAAATTAGACTGGTAATTGAGAATGGTTAGTATGCTGCTATAATGAAGTTTATTAGTTGAATTCATGTCTATTTTAGTATGTTTTAGATACATCAGTGTAATGACAGTGAACAATAGTTAAATATGATTTTAATTCATAGCTAAAAGCCACAAAAAATGATTTAGTTGTAAATGAATTAAATTAGTTGACATAAATTTTGTTTTTATGAGTATTTCGCACCATAATGTCCCTCGATTGGGCTCAGGGACATTACATTGCACATAGTGTGTTGTGACTTTTCGTTCTTTATTTTTATTAGATGGAAGATAATTTTGATGGATATTCATGGTTTATTGAGAGGAATTATCATTTTTGCACACACTTTCCTCAAGACTTCCCTTGTGACTTTTATCCACCAACTTTGGTGGTTGTTCAGGTGTCCTAAGTAGAGTTTTTATTTTTCATAGTTGATTTTCTATGGTTATTTCTCCTAGAGCAGATCAAAATGGTGATTGTTTACATGGTTTATTGTTGTCATGCTTTGGTTATAAGATGTGCATTATCTTTATCTTTGGCTTATTTACCATGTTTCTTGGTTACTCTAGCAGAGTGGTCTAGTCATGCACGCATTCCTATGGTGATCTAACCTTGAAAAGGGGTTGTATTTGTGCACGATTTATGATGTACTTATTCGTGATCGAGTGAATTATGTGATATTAACAACTTCGAATTGATGTGGCACCATTTGAGTGGACTATTTAATGATGGAGTGTAGCACTCCCCTTGTTTCATATATTTTCACATATTTGGAGGCATGGGTACCTTGCTTACACATTCTCCTAGGCCACTCCATTTGAACGCACATGATTTGATATAGTGGTTTTTGTTATTTGTTCACGGTATTACAAGTTTACACATGGTTTTTGGGATAGTCATTTTATATGTAGTAGAGGTTGTCCCATGACATACTCTCCTAGTGTGAGTTGTATATTTCTTGGAGAAGATTTATTGGTGCATGTGCATCTAACCTCTCTTCACACTATTCTATGAAGTACTTATTTCCTTTCCCATGGATTTGACAGATAATGGTTTTATATCTTATCTCAAGGTATTTATTATATTATGATTTATTTGGGAGGACATGATATCATTTCATATGAATGTAACTACATTGGAACATACTTTGAGGTTTCTCCACTCATAGAGGTGGTTGGCACAACTATATGGACCTATTTGCACACATTCCCATCAATTTTCTTTCAGGGACGAGTTGTCATCTCTTTGGAGGAAACACCATTGCAACTTCTTTCTATTTTGGGCATTCTTTAGCATTATATAGCTCTTGACTACTTGGTTTGAGGGTTTTTTCTCCCATGCCCGAATGAGGGAACATATTTTTATGAATGTTTATTGTGGTCAATCGTTTAACCTATTATTAAAGAAGATAGGTCCACTATTATATTTCTTTATTACACATTTTGAGTTCAGGGTTGTTGCATTCTTCTCAAACGTGAGTCGTTTTTCTATGTCTAGCATCTTTGATAATGGTTTTTTTTTAGTGCTCCCTTTGATGGATTATTTTTTAATACATTTAGAGACTCCTTGGAAGGAACACTTCATGTGGTCCTATGGATTATTTTATCAGGTCAAATTCCCAAGAACAAGGACTCGAAGTTTTTCATATGAGGAGGACAATTGACACCTCCACTATCATATCCATTTTATTTTTCTAGAGTTTTGTATTGTGATGAGTTAGATGATGGATATTATTTGTTTAATTCTCCATAAAATAATATAATAACTCTTTAATTGTATTCCTGTTTAGAAGTAGCGAACCTATAGAGGGCTTACAATCTATTATTTTTTAGGAATATAAATCTGCATTTATTGGTAAATTTTTGCATATTATTGGGCCATCAACCACCCCTAAAAAAACTTAATTATTCATCCATATTTATTTTTTTACTAAGAAAACTCTTCATATCACCTTGAACCTTTATTGTCTATGTATTAGTAGTCCTATTCGAAGGACAACCCCCTCGTACCTGAGAATAGTCAATATTAAGTGATAAGGGGCCTTGTTGAGGTGACAGTGGCATGCCTCTTGAGTTACCCTTAGGCTTGCATTTATGTTTAGACTTTGGAGATCAAGTGCAATATCAATCAGTAACATATTTCATCATTTTTAGAATCCTAAGAAGAAAGTTTAAACTTTGGAAACTTGTATTAACAATAAACAAAGACTATTTGTGGATTTGGATGTGGATGATGTGGTAGGTTTCGTCATTCTTGAACGTCGATACTCAAGGGGCCGGGACTCCCAAACTAGTGTTTCCTATACTCTTGTACAAAAAACATATTCTTTACTCATTATTATTGACATTACCATTTACATGATACTCACATAATAATGTTTACAAGATGAATTTGATAGCCTCTATGTCTTCACCTTCTATGAATTTGTAGTAGCCAAACTCTCCCATAGGTAGAGATAGAGCTTATTTGGATAAATATTCTAAATTGGCCTTATTCCACAGTGCCTTTGGCTTCAACTTTTCCTCAATAGTATTCACTACTTGGATTTCTTAGGAACAAAGTGACAAAATCAACACTAGTTTTACACAATGAACATCGATTGTGGTTGTTCCATCTCTGTTTCGATCTAATTTCCCGAGTTAGATAGTTGTTATTTAAATCCAACGAGAGAGTTCTTTTTCATTTTAACGGGGCATTGAGCTTCCATTAAATTCCCCACCACCATTTCTTGGGGCTCACATGCATAGATTCGTTGCAGGTTTTGTATCCCAACTTGGTTGTAAAGTGGCATGTAGAGGGGGTTTTGGACCAACATAGATAATTAAGAGATTCTTCATCTAAATAATTCAATTTATTAAGAAGTAGCTCGATGTAATGATTCCATTCCTCTGCAATTTCACCTTCCAAGCCTAGGCAATCCATAGATTTCTATCCTAATCAACCTTTAGAATGAGTCTCCAAAGACTTTGCATCATTCAGGGAGAAAACATTTTTTGCACATAGATATTAAATGAGAGCATCCGAACAATGATCATCGTTTCCTTCCCTAGCCTCGCCTAGGACAAACCAACCTACCATTACCAATATTCTAGATAGTCCATTCACCAAATAACAAAAACTCCAAAACTAATGTCTTCCATACAATAGAACCCTTATCACATTTTCTAGGAATTCTAAACCATTCTTCAATTGACATGATGGGAAGGTATCTAGAACAAAAAAAAAAAAAACACCCGTAAGAAATCACTATGTGTCAGTATCCATAGACTACAACCCACCAGGTCTTGAGAGAAGGTATAGATATTCTATAATATTCACCCGTTTAAAACCTAAGGGGGAGCTATTGTCGACCATTTCATTAGATGAATGCTACCAATAAACTAAGATACTTTCTAGTACATCTTTGAGTAATACCAACCTGCCTCCTCTAAAGAGAATATGATTGGCCCAAAGAGTGACTCTTAAATTGATCTTTTAAACAAGCCAACCCCAATCCAAAATTCTGTAATTGTTAGGTTTCAGAAGAAAACCTAATTATTTGAATCCTAATTGTTAGGTTTCAGAAGAAACACTGGTTTGTGTACTACTCTAATTACCCGGTTACGCACAGTGAGAACCCACCAGCGACCTAACGAATTGTTAGGTTTCAGAAGAAACACTGGTTTGTGTACTACTCTAATTACCCGGTTACGCACAGTGAGAAGCCACCAGCGACCTAACGAATGTAACAGTGAGAAGCCACCAGTGACCTAAGGATTCTGTTTTCTTATAGAACGAGCGTAGACAACTGTATCCTAGTGCTCGAATTAAATCTGTTCTGCTTTATTGCCTCAGTCAGTACCCAAAATTTTCAATAATATAATGCTGAGCCACTTCCTGATCCATAACCCCCAGTTGCATTCCGAGTTAAAACAGATGGATATGGTCCACTAGGCAGGTAGTCACTTGAGTAAATTCCACCAGCTCTGCTACCTGCGCCATAACCTAGTTGTGGATCTTGGACTAGCCTAGACACTCCTCCATAACGTGAATCAGCAGCCCCTGCATCGTAATAATTCAAACGACTCCTGGAATGCCTACCTGGTTATGGAAGATCATCATCCACAGCTGAATATGGGCGCTTGGACCCAGATACTCCTGCGTCATTATAGGCTGACATACCTTTCATGCCATGACTGTAGCCATCCTCAGGGTATGGAGGCCGGCGTGTTGGCATGGTCTCAGAGTTTCCCGCCTCATGATATCCATAATCATCCCGGTATGAGTAATTGTTCCAACAGATTTGGCTGAAGGTCGAGCTCGCCTCCCTTCATGAACTCCAAATCGACTATCACGTGCTCCTGTCCTCCTGGGCTCAATATCTCCAACACCACGAACCCATGGCACCATACTCCCAGGAAGACCACCATATCCTGCACGAACCCCATCCTCAACTGATCGTCCCTTTTGCTGAGGTTTTCGAAGAGTAGCTTTCAGAGTAACCTTGTCATCTTCTTCATTTAGCTCATTCTTATTTACTCCTTCAATGCAGGCCACTTCTGCTTCACGAGTTGTAAAACAAATGAACCCAAATTCCTTTCGCTTAGCTGTAGGCATATTTCGTGCCAATTCCACTTGTTCAATTTCGCCAAAACTCTTAAATATCTCCTGAACTCGCTCTTCATCCCAAGAAGGCGGCAATCCATCAACAAAAATAGACTTTACCTTGGCCATAACTTCCTCATTCGGCTCAATGCCGGATTTGGCAAAATCAACCTCTGCACAACGGTCAATCCCAAAGAAAACATCTCGCTTCTGCAAGCGCTTGAAGGGATTTCTAGCCTCAAGATGAGTGGGGAACTCCAAAAATGCAAACCCCCTATTTGTCCCTTCTTGTCGTGGATCTTCCCTCAAGGTTATTTCCTCAATATTTTCTATTCCATATTCTGTCAGTTTCTTTTTAAGGACCTCTTTTGTCCATGATTTACAAATATTGCGTACATAAAGAGTTTCATTATCTTGGCTTCTTGTGACTGCACATTTTTTCCCTCTAACCTGTGGATTCTTGAGCTCTGCTCGACAGTCGCGAAATGAACAAATCCAAAGCCCTTATTCTTATGAGTCTGAGGATTCTCTGCCAATCTTATTTCAACAACTTCACCAACCTCACTAAACGACACCTTCAGATCCTCTTCATCGGCGTCCATATCAAGCCCACCAACAAACACTTCAAACTCTTTCTGCTTTATCGGCTCCTTGACCATGGCATCATGTTGGTCATCACCTCCGTCACCCTCCACACCCTCTTCACGGCATCCTGCTCCTTCACCAACTTCATTTCCATGGCTCTGCTTACCAATGACTACATTATTTTCACCCGGCTCATCCTGCTGTTCTTTATTATCCTGTGCTTCGTGCATTACAGCATTGATTTCCTTGTTCTCTAAGTCTATTTTCTTGACGCCCTCCTCGCTACCTTTTGTATAGGGCTTATCAGCAACCTTGGTTGATTCTTTGTCGTCCACATTTGCACCCTCGACAGAAATTTCTTTCTCCGGCTCAACTTTGACACTTGGTTTCTTCAAATCTTGAAATGGCTCGACGGCTTTTTCTTCGGCTTTCGGAGTTTCAACAGTGGGTGAGGGCTTCACTTCTGCAGTCTTGACAGCCTCGGGCTCTACCTTCGGTTGTGTTGAACTCACGGGCTTCGCTGGAGTCATGGGGTATTTGCTGGGAGCCTTAGCCGCTGTTTTTTTATGGGCGGTTGTCCCGGCATTCTTTTTCACAACACGAGGAGGCATTGTTTCAGAAAACTGGTGCAGGGGGTGGAAAGCCGGAACTCCTGGAGCTTGAAAGCACAAAAACCGAAAGAGACACGCGTCTCTAGATCAAAGAGACTATAAAAGGTGTAGGCAACCGAGCTGAATCAGGGATGTTGGGGTATAAAGAATGTTAGATTCATAATGAAGAAAATAGCAAAAACATAATGTAAATAAATGAAGCAATCAGGAAACTATGAAGAACAGAGATAAATAAACAAAGGCAGAAAAGGCATACTCTATTCATCAATGCTTCTATAAATCATCATGTACATAGATGTACATATATAATACAAAAGACCATAAGTGTCATGTAACTGGATGAAGTTAGGTTAACTTAACTATCCAACTAACTTATGATTAGTGTTTTAACATCCCTCCTTAATCATAAGTTCATTCTTGCTTGAAAAGCTGTCACTACTTGACAATCACATGTGTCAAGCGAATATTCAGAAGGCTCGCTATAGATGCTCTCTGAACTCTGAAAAGAAAATAGCAGAAGTTGATGTCTTCTACTAAATTGGTGGTTTAAGGTTGACCACAAACTCATCTGGTGGTTTCAAGAAAACTACAAACCAATCTGGTGGTTTCGGGATGACCACAAACCGAATGTCTAGCAGAAGCTGATGTCTTCTACTAAATGGCATGGTTTTAAGTTGACCATAAACTAACAAGAGCTCAAGGCTCAAAAATCTGAAAATATAACAAGGAGAACTTCATGTCTTCTGCTCAATTGGTGGTTTTAAGATGACCACAAACCATATCAAAAACAATATCATTTGTTCGCAGGCTCAAAATCAAACTTGGAACCTGAATCAAAATCAAACTTGGAACCTAACTCAATTAGATTTCCCCCTCGTTAGGGACAAGTGGTTCCAATTCCCTTCACTGTCATTTGCAAGTATGTCCAAGAAGAGATCCAACACATCAAATTGTCTTCCAATGGAGTTTGAAGACTCGATCTTCAACTTAGAAGACTACATCAACTGGGCCCCGATCATACCCTAAATCATCAAATCTTGAAAAACATTCATGTCCATCAACTGTAGAAATATCTCCAATCAA
>JZKD02S1989517.1:35651-46918 GCA_000966675.3 Picea glauca
GCCTTCAAAGCCTCATTGTAATCATCTTCTTGTGAATGTGAGTAGCCATCACATCTCTTCTCAGAGATAAGCTGCCACCATTCTAGCGAGTCTTTCACTCTGTATTTTTACAGTCCCTGTACATTTCTTTCATTAATAGAAATCGTGTATTATTGTATCTATGTGTTTACGATTGCATCTCTGATATATTTCTGTTATATTACTGTATATACGCGATATCTCTGTGCATTTCTTTATTATATCTCCGCTCTCATTTCGTGCCGAAAATAATCCGGATCAACAATACATTTATCTGTAACTTTTTCTGACATAGGGACTTCATCTAACTGATCTTCATGTTTTTCATAACTAGTCAACTGAGCATCTTCATTCTCATCCTTGATATCATTAAAATCACATTGTTGGTGTCGAAGCAAAATTAACTCATCAGACAACAACTTGTTTTGATGTTTGAACATATCAATCTTCTTGTGTGTTACTTGTAAACAAGTAATCACGGTGTTGAGGGTGCACTTGTTTATTGCAATTGTAGATTCTGTAATTGAGTTAATTAATGTGTGCAATATTGTAAATAGTTCTTCAATTCTTGTCATTATGCAGAATATGGAAGAGAGATGCTTGTATGTTGATGCCACAAAATTCAATTTTGTATCCTGCTATGCATGCCAAGAGCGATCGTCTGATGCATAAATATGCCCAAAACTACAGGATAACCAATGACTCACACAAAGATCCTAAGATAGACCCCCTTATTCAATTTCGGGTGGGTCAAGAAGACTCTTTATAACTTCCAAAAAACTCCTTATAACACCTTTACAAAAAGTCTTCAAATAAATAACAAACCCATATAACTCCAATTACAAACAA
Source organism: Picea glauca (assembly GCA_000966675.3). NCBI lineage: Eukaryota > Viridiplantae > Streptophyta > Pinopsida > Pinales > Pinaceae > Picea > Picea glauca. The sequence continues at coordinate 36,519 of JZKD02S1989517.1, forward strand.
TTTTGTATTTGCAAACATTCTTATAACTCTTTGAATACACATCAAAATCTTCCTATTGCAAAAGCAATACACCTTATAACTCTTTAAGTTTCCCTTGCAATAATTTTTTTTATAACTTAATGAAATCACTCATCACTCCCAAATAAAAAACTTGTTGAAAATCTTTCATACACTTATTACTCCCAAATAAAAAATCTTAGAAAATCTTTCATAACGTTAACCCTCCATACTTTAATGTTCTTTAGGAAATATAATGTTCTATAACCAAAGATGGCTAAATTAGTGGAACCGTAAATTTATATGCCTCTCAACTATTTCACCATATGATGCTTTGGAAATGATGTCGTATACCCTTTTATAATGTGAATTAACTATTTCACTGCCTTGGAAATGATGTCATATAACCTTTTATAATTTTGAGAGGAGTTTTAAAGGGAAGTTTATAAAATCATAAAAATGAAGATCACCTCATTAATTTCCAAGATCCGTCCAAGTTGAAGTTTCTCTTTTTTCCAACGTTCCTTCTTTTATGAAGATGTTTCTTGCTCAAACGAAGATTACAGGTCGTAAGGGGAGATTGCAAGTCGTAAGGGTATGCGTAGGATTAACACCTTGAAGCTCCTCAATAAAACAAATCGGTCACATTTTCCAGCGAAGTTTTGTGCCATTAAATAAAACAAAGACGAACTACCATTAAATAAAACAAAGATCACTTATGTGCTTCAGATCAGCGCTCCACGCCCTCTTCTCATGTGGGTGCTCCACACCATGCTCAACAAAAGATCCACCTTACCAACAAGCGATCCACCTAGCAAGGAGGGATACACAGATAAGGGTGCACGAAGATGGGTCGTTGATAGTGATCTATCTCTGTTCCAATCCTTCCAACAATTCGAGTTTCTACGCATAGATAGACATGAATGAATATCTCCCGCACATTTGCACAAACTCAGAGGCATAGGTTTCCAGCTGGCAGTCGTCTCCTCTCACATCGAGTTGGTAGTTATTAACAATGCTCAACAAGAAGCTCATATATCTCCTCAGAGCACCCAACAAATTCACCAGTAGCATTCCTTCTCTCCTCCACGCAAAGGCTGTGAGCGATCTCCCTTTCTCCTTCTCGGCACACCAAGATCGATTTCCAATGGAGAGCAATGATCTGATTAGCAAGAACGATCTGCCTCTCACAATTTCCCAGTGGCTCTCATAACAACGACTCTGATACCACTGTTAGATTCATAATGAAGAAAATAGCAGAAACATAATGTAAAAAAATGAAGCAATCAGGAAAATATGAAGAACAGAGATAAATAAACAAAGGAAGAAAAGGCATACTCTATTCATCAATGCTTCTATAAATCATCATGTACATAGATGTACATATATAATACAAAAGAACATAACTGTCATGTAACTGAATAACAGTTAGGTTAACTTAACTATCCAACTAACTTATGATTAGTGTTTTAACAAAGAACTCACAACTTCATTATCTCTGTGACTTAAATATATAATTGAAGGGCGTGGGTAACTTGTGTTTTTCCCAAAAGGCCTGACATCCATCAGATTTATATTACTCTTCAAAGAAGGTCAGGGTTTTATGGGTCAAGAATCAGCACCACAAGACCCTGGTTGTCGGCTGGGTTTGGTAGAATCTACCAGGCAAGACGAGGGGCTTAAGTTGACTGCAGACTTTTGTAGAATCTACTAGGAAAAGGAGAGGAATAGTGTGTAAGGAATATTGTGCATGTGGATTGCATGTAATGTAATGAATGTGTTTTATGAATAGTTGGTTATTCATAACATAATAAGCCCTTGATTCTTTCATGTCCTTTTCCCCTTTTATGTAAAGAAGTTATGTGAATTTCACCTAGATGAATAGCTAAAATAGCCTCATATTGTCTAGAGAATAATTTTTTAATAGTAACTCGAAATTTCTTTTTTCATACAGTTTATATGAGAAGCAACGGGTGTGTAGCTTAGTATAGTATTCAGGGATGTCGGGGTTTAAATATATAAGTGAAGGGAGTCGAGAACTTTTGTTTTTCCTAAAAGGCCCTATGTCACATTTATAGTCCTCTTCAAAGGAGGTCAGGGCTTTATGGGTCAAGTCTTAGCTCCACAAGATCCGGGGTTTAAATTGTCGACTGGGTTTGGTAGAATCTATGAGGCAAGACTTGGGGCTTAAGTTGTCTACCGACTTTTGTAGAGTCTACGAGGAAAAGGAGAGGAATAATTCTTAAGGACTATTGTGGATGTGGACTACATGTAATGAAATGAATGTTTTTTATGAATGGTTGGTTATTCAAAACATAATGTTCTTTCATGTCAGTTTCCCTTTTTATGTAAGGAAGCTACGTGAATTTCACCTAGATGAATATCTAAACTAGCCCCATATTGTCCAGAGAATAACTTCATAATTGTAACTTGAAATGTCATTTTTCATATAGTTTATATGAGTTTCAACTGATGTGTAGCTTAGTATAATATTCACGGATGTCACGGTTTAAGGAACCCATAGCTTCGTTATCTTTGTGACTTAAATATATAAGTGACGGGAGTGGAGAACTTGTTTTTTTCCTAAAAGGCCTGACGTCACATTTATAGTCCTCTTCAAAGGAGTTATGGGTTTTATGGTTCAAGTCTTAGCTCCACAAGACCCGAGGCTTAACTTGTCGACTTGGTTTAGTAGAATCTACGAGGCAAGACTCGGGACTTAAGTTATCGACCGACTTTTGTAGAGTCTACGAGGCAAAGGAGAGGAATATTGTGTAAGGATTATTGTGCATGTGGACTGCATGTAATGAAATCAATGTGTTTTATGAATGGTTGGTTATTCCTAACATTATAAGCCCTTCATTCTTTCATGTCATTTTCCCCTTTTTATGTAAGGAAGCTACGTGAATTTCACCTAGATGAATAGCTAAAATAGCCCCATGTTGTCCAGAGAATAACTTCGTAATCGTAACTTGAAATTTCATTGCTCATATAGTTTATATGATAATCAATCGGTGTCAAGCTTAGTATAGTATTCACGGATGTCGGGGTTTAAGGAACCCATAGCTTCGTTATCTTTGTGACTTAAATATATAAGTGAAGGGCATGGGGAACTTGTGTTTTTCCTAAAAGGCCCGATGTCATATTTATAGTCCTGTTCAAAGTAGGTCAGGGTTTTATGGGTCAAGTTTGAGATCCACAAGTATCGGGGCTTAAATTGTCAACTGACTTTGGTAGAATATACGATGAAAGACCCTGGGATTAAGTTGTCGGCTGACTTTGGTAGAGTCTACAAGGCAAAGGAGAAGAATAATTTGGAAGGAATATTGTGCATGTGGATTGCATGTAATGAATGTGTTTTATGGATTGTTGGTTATTCATAACATAACAAAAAATTGATTCCTTCATGTCCTTTGCTCCTTTCTATGTAAGGAAGCTATGCTAATTTCACCTATATAGATAGTTAAAATAAGGCCATATTGTCGAGAAAATAACTTCCAACGCATAAGTTGAGCTTTCATTTTTCATAAAATTTCAAAATTTAAATCTTCCTATAATTTCAAAAATTATAGTTCATGCCCACAAAGTCCATGCTTTGCTCATGCTTTGCCTCAATTCTCTAATTATAATTTTGTTGTCTAAAATTGTCTAATTTTTTTTTCAAAATCTAGCCTAGTAGTAGAAGGTGGATCCATAAGTCTAAAATAACAAAGGATGACGACTATGGAGGTGATGATGAGGTGATGATGATTACGGACCACTAATACCAACTTTGGTTTATTGGACTTCAAGAAAAATGACGATTAATTGATTTTCTTTAATATTTTGGTTCTATGACGAAAATATGGCAAATAATATTTCCAAGTTCTCTTTGTTTTTCAAAGCTTAACAAGTTATAAACTCAATAATGTTGTAGAATTGCACCCTAATGTGTGTGCACTAAGGAAATTTTAAGATAAAGTGTTTTTCACCCTCTACTTTCATAGTATGACAAAGATTACAAATTCTTTCTTACCGTGACATTTTAGGTCTCATCAAATGCCCATTTTCACTACAAAGCTTATGATAGGTGATTCTTATTTTAACAATGTTTAATTTTCTTCTTTAAACTATCAATAAAAGAAAGATAGCTTTGATAGATTCTAACTTGTGGTTAACCATCTCTTTATAAAACATTAACTTTATCTTATTGTAATTAATCCCAATAATCCCAAACTTACTATCATTAAAAGTAAAAAACATCTTTTTATGTAGTATGGGTTTGAAAGTTGCTTGAAATAATGGGGAATTCTTAAAGTTTTTCAAGGTAATAATTGCAATCAGTCATAGAGGTTGTATTGTTTTCTTTAGAATTTTGAGATAGAATTTGCCTCTACAACTTTATAGTTTCGAATTTAGAAATGTGTAAGAGTTCATCCTTATTTCTATGTACATAGTGTCTTTTTTTTTCTTTAAACAAACAATCTGTAATTATTTATATTAATATTATTCAACGACTCATTAGAGGCTTCCCTAATAGATTTCTTGGAAATATTACAATTGTGTCATACCAATGTTTCATTGTTTTATTTTTCTTTCTGTGAAAATATTCAAAATAGTACATATTCATACAAGTTGATGTTAATTTTTCAGAACCCAACTATCTGGAAAAGCTTCTCGATTTCTGTCCCAGAAATCCGTACACTGTACGGCTGTCCAAGCAATAAATGTTGTATGAACTTTCCTCGAAATTTGTGGCCAAAATTCTGCCAAGACTGTACGGAAAACCCAGCAGTACAAATGCCTTGAAAAACATGCCAATACTTTGAACAGTGTGGCCCCTTGAATTCTGTGCATGTCCGTACGAACTGTACGTATTTTCTTTGCTGATAAAATTGTGCCCAACTCCTTTCTCAATTTTTCTGCCAATTAATGTTGTACGATAGCCTTGAAATGCGTGCCAATACTCTCAAAAAACACAACTGCTATCCACCTCAATTTCTATGCACATTTAATGGTGTATAGCCTCTAGAAATCTGTACCGAATAACCTGTTCTTCCTTGTTGTTTGTTGCCTCTAAATCCGTGCCTGCTATTTTCTTTGGGATGCGTGCTCTCCTTCTGCAAATTTTGTCTCTTATCAAGCTAGACCTTTCTCTTTCTCTCTCTTGTTCTCTCACCAAGAATGCATGAACAACCCAAGAATGGGTGCGCCCCTTGCCCTAATCGACCTCATGAGGGAAGGTGAGGAGTTTCTTAATCCAATGGTGGAGATTGGATTAGATGAGTGGCTGAGATTAGATGTCTCTTCACTCACCCTCACTTTAGTCATAAAGTCAACTTCTAATTTTCATCTCACAAATTAAATGACTAGGACCCACATTAGGAGATTTCTCCCCCTTAGACGCCTAGGGAAGAGAAACACTTTCCTTGGTAACACTCCCTCATACCGAGGAAAGTGTTACTCACCACTCCAAGCTTGTCCCTGAAAAATACAAACTTGCCTCTACCCAATGCCTTGGTGAGTATGTTTGCAACCTGCTCCTCTATAGGTATCTATTGTAGCTCCACAACTCCTCTCTAAACATAATCACGGATGAAGTGATAACGAATCTCGATATGCTTAGACCGATCATGAAAAACTGGATTCTCCAAGAGTTTAATGCAACTCTGATTATCACAGTAAATCACAGTAGGCCTCAACTGCACACCGAACAATCCCACTAGCATCTTGCGAAGCCAAAGGGCCTCACAACTGGCCTGACTAGCTGCCATATACTCAGCCTCTACAGAACTCAAAGCCAGAGACTTTTGTTTTCGACTGAACCAAGACACAACTGTTGATCCCAATCCAAAACAACACCCTGAAGTGCTCTTCCTGTCACTGACACATCCTGCCCAATCTGACTTTGTATAACCAACCAGATGAACTCCATCTCCTCTCTGATAGTCCAAACCATAATCTACTGTACTACAAAGATACCTGAGCACGAGTTTTGCTGCCACCCAGTGCACTCTCCTAGACTCCATCATGAATTGGCTGAGAGTGTTGACGGCAAAACAAATATTTGGCCTGGTATTGGTCATGGGCCTGCTATCTCCTATCTGAAATATGCTCAGAATGTCACATACACACTTCCCCTATCCCAGGAAGATGTGTCCAGGCTCCTGCCAAACCTCCAATACAAAAAAGTAATGCATCAATCCAATGTCAGTCATCTCGAACTCTTCAATGAAGTATAGCAGAAGAATGAGAGCATCCTCTCCAACCACAATGAAGTATAGGTTGGGATCCGCTTCAGTCTTCTCGAAGCCCAACTCCTGCAAATAGGCATCTATCCTCGAATACCAAGCTCTAGGAGCTTTTTTCAGCCCATACAATGCCTTCCTCAGTCTACACACATGAGACTCTCTCCCATGCACCTCAAAGCCCAATGGATACTCAATATACACCTCCTCCTCAATAAGACCATTCAGAAATGTGGTCTTCACATCCATCTGGTGGATCTTCCAACCCATCTCTGCTGCAATGGAGATCACTACCCTGATCGAAGTGTATCTAGAAACCGGCGCAAAGGTCTCATCATAGTCAACTCACTCAACTTGTGAAAACCCTCGAGCCACAAAGCAAGCTTTGTACTTCTCAATGGTGCCATCCGCAACATGCTTTAGCTTATATAGCCACCTAGAAGTCACCAGTGACTTCCCCTCAGGTCTAGGAACAACTTCCCAGACATCATTCTTCATGATGGAATTGTACTCTTCCATCATGGCATCTCTCCATACCTGTCTACTAGTGGCCTCCTCAAAAGTTGAAGGCTCAGACTCCCGAATATTTCTCACCATCGCGATGTAGCTGTAAAACCTCTCGGGAGGTTTACTCTCCCTCACTGTCTGTCTGGGATTCCCCACTGAACCTTGTGCCTCCCTCAAAGTGTCTTGAAGCCACTTGGGCTTCCTCCTCTCTGAAGTAGTGTCCTGTGGAGGGGACTCTCCCTGCTTAACCCCATCTCTTGAAGGCAATGATCCTATAGAAGAATCTGAAGTACCTGATCCTAAAACCAGTGGACCAGTAGCCTGTGAACCTAAACTCTGTGGCCCTGTCATCACCGAAGCTGGTGGCCCCAAACTCTATGTCATTGTAGTCTGCTGCAGACTCACCTGAATATGTGGTGAAGACTGCTCACCTCTCTCTGTCCCTCTAGAATTCCTAAAGGCTTCATCCTAATCAAATTTGACATCCCTCCTCAAGACAGTCTTCCTCAAGGAGGGAAGGTAAATACGGAAAGCCTTTGAAGTCTCATTGTAACCCACAAAGATCCCTCTCTCTGCCATGGGATCCAGCTTTGTCCTCTTCTCAGAAGGGACATATGAATAAGTGATGCACCCAAAAATCCGAAAGTGTCCCACCTCAGGCTTCATCCTAGAGAAATCTTCCTCAAGATTCATGCTCCCCACAGACTTGTGAGGACTCCTCTTCTGCAGATAGACTGCAGTGTAGCATGCCTTAGCCCATAGGAATAGTAGCGGCCCATGATCATGTAGAATGGCTCTCGCAACCCCAACAATGGCCCTATTCTTCCTCTCTGCAACCCCATTCTGCTGCGGGTTGTAAGGAACAATCAACTCCCTCCTGATACCCACTCCTGCACAAAAATCCATGAACTCCTTGGAGGTATACTCGCCCCCATTGTCCGATCTCATTACTCTGATTTTCTTCCCTGTTTGGTTCTCCACAAGAGGTTTGAACTCTTGGAACCGACTGAAGACCTATCCTTTGGTCTTCATGAAGAAAATCCAAGACTTCCGAGAGAAGTCATCAATGAATACAACATAGTATAGGGAACTAGTCAATGATGCCTAAGACATCAGGCCACATACATCTGAATGTATAAGATCAAGTATCCCTGCTGCTTTACTGTCACTGCTCGGAAAAGAAGTCTTGGTGTACTTTCCCAAGGTACACCCCTTGCACAACTCATGGTGCTCTGAACTGAAATCTGGAACTCCTGTCACCATCTCCCTCAGAACTCTCAAAGCCCCACGGTGCAAATGTGCCATCCTCTTGTGCCATATCTCACATAGTTCACTGCTACTGCTGGTAGAATGAATCACTTCTCTCACTGGATGGAACAAAAACTTGTACAGCCTCTCATGTCAAGTACCAATCACATTGACCGAAGTGATGCTAGACCCTCTGGGGAAAAGAAGCACCTGCCCATCACGGAACAAGACCTCATAGCCCTTCTCCTCAATAGTAGAAACTGACACTGGTTTCTTCTTCAAGCTCAGAACATATAGAATCTCTGTCAAAGTCATAGAAGCTCAGTCTCCCTCTGAAATGATACGGTCCCACAACCAGCCACCTTAACCTCCCGGTCATCTCCAAGCATTACCTATGGATCTCCACACTAAGTAAGATCTTTCAGGTGCTCACAAACTAATTTCATATGGAGAGAGGCACCATTGTCAATATACGAAGTATCTTTAGTAGTGGTCCTCGAGGATAGACATGAAATCAAGTAAAATTCCTTGTCAAACTTGGTGGAAAACTCTTCCACCTCTACTGAAGCTGTTGTTTGTTTCTTCTTCTTGTCTGGACACTGTCTTGCATAGTGCCCAAACTTATGGCATGGAAAGCATTTGAATTTTCTCATGTCTTTCTTCCCTTCACCCTTGAGCTTCTGTCCTCCCTTTGGACCCTTTTTGAACTTCTTCATCGACCCTGGAAAAACCCACAAGGGGAAAACTAGTGAGAGAGGGATTTTTATTATTTATGGGCTTCTGAGAAATTCTTTTACAGCATATTCATCTTCATAAATTTAAACACAAACTTATCTCAGTCTTCTTGCTCAACAAGGACGCCTTTAGAACTATCCAGAAAAGATTCTCGTTTTTTGTCCCAGAAATCCGTACACTGTACGGTTGTTCAGAAATAAATGATGTACGGATTGTCCTCGAAATTTGTGCCCAAAATTCTGCCAAGACTATACGAAAAACCCAACAGTAAAAATGCCTTGAAAAACGTCCCAATACCTTGAAAAATGCACCCAGAATTTATGACAGTACGACGCCTTGAATTCTTTGCATGTCCGTACGAACTGTACAGATTTTCTTTGCCCAGAAAATCATGCCCATCTCCTTCCTCGATTTATGTGCCAATTAATGTTGTACGACAACCTTGAAATATGTGCTAATACTCTCAAAAAACACAACTGTTGTCCACCTCGATTTCTTTGCACATTTAATGTTGTACAAACTCCAGAAATTCGTACCATACGACCTGTTGTTCCTTGCTCTCTGCTGCCTCTAAATCCGTGCCTGCTATTTTCTTTGGGATGCATGCTCTCCTTCTGAAAATGATGTCTCTCTTCTCAAGCTATACCTCTCTCTTTCTCTCCCTTGTTCTCTCAACAAGAATGCATGAACAACCCAAGAATGGGTGCGCCTCCTTGCCCTAATCAACCTCCTGAGGGAAGGTGAGGAGTTTCTTAATCCAACGATGGATATTGGATTAGATGAGTGGCTGAAATTAGATGTCTCTTCACTCAACCTCACTTTAGTCATAGAGTCACCTTGTAATTTGCATCTCACAAATTAAATGATTGGTGCCCACATTAGGCACTTTCTCCCACTTAGGCGCCTAGGGAAGAGAAACACTTGCCTTGGTACTTTATTTAGTTAAAAATTTAACAGATGAGGGCTTTGATGTAAAATTATACTAAAGGTATTCAATAGTTTTATTACTTATTAAAAATTTTAGAGCAAATTAAGGTTGTAATCTACCTCCATTAGCTTCATGAGATTGTTGTCGTCAAAGAAAAGTTGGGCAACTATCCACTGCAATCTAGTTGTCACTTCAGTGACCTGATTTAAGGGTGGAACCTACCTAGCTTTGAATCCTGATACCTTCATCATGTTGACATATATTATTGTGGGAGTGATTCAGGGGTGACTATTTCCATTCTGAGATCAAAACATTTGAGATATTAGTTATCTCTTTGTATTTTACCAAACAATCTTGGCCTATATAGAGCAGAGTCGTGAAATGTTTAGACTCCATCTCGTAGTTGCATCTTTTGTCTCGAGACCTAAGAAAAAAATCTCCCATTCTATCTAAGAAAGAGTTGATCATAAATTTTGCAAGCCTTTTCCCTAGCCCATGGACTCCATAGACATGGATAACAGAGAATTGGTCATCCAATATTTAAGTTCATGTATCTTATTTTGCACGTGGCAAAGGATATTTTTTGTTTCTATTAAAAAATAGGAAAGATAAAAACATGAGTTTTCACTCCATTTCTAATTTTACGGGAACTAGGGGAATGTGTTTAACTCGCTAGTTTCTTGGATTCAAACCTACAAAGGATATCACAACAATCCCTATGTGGGTCAAGCTTCCCCAATTTCCATCAATGTTCTAGG
>JZKD02S1989528.1:4003-15704 GCA_000966675.3 Picea glauca
TGAGGAAGCCTAACCCAAACAGGGGCTGCAGTGATCTCGACTTCGGGATTGAAGTCTAGAGTCCAGGGGGCTAAGAATAGTCCTCTTGACCCCATGAAATAGGGTCCAGATCTGAAAACTAGATCACGGTCTTCTTTGCTCGCAAAACCAAAGACAAAAAAAACCCTGCCTACTGCGAACAAAGTAACTTTTCCATGTATCAACGACTTCCAACGTTCATCCATCCATGCCTCCACCGTTTTGGGGCTAGGCCATATCCCCGTAAACTTTCCGATGAGGGCTGTTTCTGCAAAAAGAAGGGAAAGATTGCAAGGCCCCTCTGGAGTTAGCTCCAGCGAAGGGATCTCCTCCATCTTCTTGACAAACTTAGACGTGGAAGGAGGCTTGGTTTTGGGTCTTGCCGAGCGAACTAACGCCTTGAATGCTTCCAGCCGGTCATTTCCTATCTTGGCATTCGAATCTGAGGCCATGGCCGTCGACCTCCAGCACCAAGACACAGCTATTACGCATGCAAAGTCGTTGGCGCATGCGAGGAGTCTTGATCGCGCCCCTGCAATGGAACGCTGGTCGGCTGCTCCCCACGAATGGTACGCTGGTCGGCTGCTCCCAGCGTTCGCGCCCCTGAATGCTAAATCGGCTGGTCGGAGTCTCTGTATCGCGCCCCTGCAAACCAGTGGAACGTTGGTCGGCTGCTCCCCACGAATTCCCTCTCACCTGCAAACGAAAAACCAGAGTGGGCGGCTAGGGTTTAGACCCTAGCCGCGCTGAGCTCCTCTCGCCTCGTCTCGTCATCTTATTGCATTTAATTTGTTTTTATTTCATATATTTATTATTAACAGATATCTTATTTTCAAATTGTAATAACTTTCCTAATAAAACATTTTTTTAGCAAAACACTATTTATAATTTACATCAATATAAATACACAAATTACACCTCCAATCAATTTTCAAATAAAAAAGACATGAACTAAGCTGCCTTGCATCTTATTCAAAGTTTTAATTATGATATCAAATCCAATACTATTCCAGCTTTATTAAACCCCTACCATGTGATCATTGCCTTTTCCACTACAATTTAATTATATCACACACAATTCACTACCACAAATCAACTGTAAGCCTTTGCCACAGGAACAACACAACCATGCTCCAAGGTCTCTTCATTTTCTCTCTCTATATATGATGAATTATATTGGATATAGGAAAGTGAACTGATACTCACAAAAAATTGGGAAGGGGCGTTCCAAATTTCAACCGTTCGCGTCGACGCATCCTTCTACGATCTTAATTTTCCAACACGCCTCCACTTTGATCTCTTCCAATGAGATTCTTCCAACGATTTCAGACCTTCATCATTCAGGGTTTCTAGTTTGACACAACCGTCTAGGTTGATAAATTTAATATGTACAAAACTTGAAAGATCTGGCAACGTCTTTTATTCGAAGCAAAATTTTTGGTTCAGATACTTTAAACACCTTTGTTTTGGCATTCCCTCCGGCAAGTATACCAATTTAGTACAGCCTCTGAAATCAACATACTCAAGTGTGGATATTTCTCCCAAAATATCCGTTGGGATGAACAGATTAATGCAGTATTGCAATGCTAGATATTGGAGATGCAATAATTCAGAGAAGGAATTAGGCAGTTCAGTCAGATTAGTGCAAAGGGATAGATCTAAATATCTTAGGTTTTTAAGTTCACCGAAATGAATGGGGAATAATTGTAGAATTGTGAAATATTTGAACGCTATCTTATTCATCAGGGTTCCTATACATTGTGGAAATTGGGAAAAAGATGGCATGGTGCATTGTTGACCAGCACAAATATTTCTACAGATATTCATATAATGTTCAACATCAAACGGATCGCGGGCGCTCGAATCACTTGCAGATGTGGCTCCGCTCGAATCACTATTCAACTCATGCAACTCACAAGGAAGCTGCAATGCATATTATCTGTTAATGACTGGCTACCGGAATCTACAGTGGATCAAAATACTCTCTAAAATCTAAATTACTTACCTCATCAAATCTATCGAATGACTGTTGGAGGTGGTGACCAGGACCGTGAAGTTCCAAAACTCTTAATCTGGCCAATGAAATGGTAGAAGGAATGGAGATGGATGGAAAATCGTTCAAGCGAAGCCAAATCAAATCACCCGACATAGCAAATGAGGACAAGTCCATGGGATGATCAACCACCAACAGGCGAACACCCCTAATGTTTATGTGATTCGTGAGTTGTGGAGGATTCTGACCTTTAGCAATGCGAATTCCTCGTGTCAAACAGGACTTTGGCCCGTCCTGACAAGCACATTCGCATTAAACCGAGTTAAATTGTGGCCTTCTCAAAATACTGCAAAATGATAATAAGACTAATATAGGAATAAGATAGAATGTGAAGACCAGATACGCACACCTGCAACTGAAATATTTCTGTTATATTACTTGAGCAACTAAGGCGGAGGGCTTCATGTTTTTGTTAAACATAATGTAACTTCAACAGTCTGACTGTACACTGCCAGCTGTACTGGACAGTTGTACTTTCTATTCTTGTTTAGCTTGAGCCTATTTAGCTCAGCCATCTCCCATTGCATTGCAACAACTTCTTTAGTACTTCTTCATACATTTCAATACACTGTTCTATTCTTTTCTCTCTGCATTTCTCTTTGCTTCTCAATTTATCATGGTATCAGAGCTTCAACAGTAAGCCTCTTCACACAGTCCGGAGAGCAACACGATCGTCACAGCGCTGAGCTTCACGGATCTTGAGAGCACGCGACACAGTCTCTTTCACAAGGTTTGGAGAGTCGTCCGTCATACTCTCGAAAGAACCTCGTAGGAAACCTCCACGAGGAAGCAGAACGTCTTACGTTCAAAAGATCAACGTAGGAAGCTTGCGGAGGTTGCAGAGCGTACAACGCTCGAAAGAACGAGGAAGCAGAGACCGAAGAAGAAGAAACTTTAAAGACTCTTGCACATTTTTTCAAGAACCGTCAAAGATTGACGAAGAAGAGCTGCAGAACGGAAGAACGTGTAAAGAACTCGAAGGAAACGTTCAAAATCGTTAAAAATTGCTGCAGAAAGCAGCATCATTTAAAGTTTTCTTAATTTCGCTCAAATCTGTCAAAGATTGTAGCAGAGAACGAAGAACTCGTGAAATTCTTTCAAATCCTTGAAAGATTCACGAATCTTTCTTCCACAGAAGTAAAGAACGCGTTTCAGGTGCAGAAAGCAACCATTAAGGCTGTAAGATTCGTCCTGAGAACGTATCCGATGCGAGAAACTAGTTCAGAAGGGACAAGGAGAGTGCGGAAAAGGCGAAAGAGTTTCAGCCGTCAGATCTTGCACAAAGGACCGACAACCGTTGGATCATCGAGAAGGTGCACGAGGTTTAATCCTCTGGAGAGCAGAGGAGGAATTTTTGCCCTGTGAAATCCTGACATCATCTGGACCATCCATCAAGAGACACATGGCGAGATCTCGATATCTCGTGACTCGCAGGTGTAAAGGTCAGAAGACATGTCGTGAGAATTCACGAATCACGAAATCACGAGTCATTCTAGACCGTTGGATCAAGAAAGATCGTGAACCGTCGATCTTATCACATCGCAAAATTGGTAATCGGGAGTTGGATGAGCAAAAGATTGCACTCCAAAACTCCGATACTTAATATCGCGAAATCCCGAAAAGATTACAACCGTCCATCTCAAAGGACAGGTGGCAGCAGATCAATGCATCATCACATCGGCATATCGGAGTTCACGGTTTTGAAAGACCGTCACAACAATACTTCGAAACTCGCGAAATAGCGATAAAGTCTCAGACGTCAATTTGTTTGGACACGTGGCGAACATCGAGGAAACAGTCGGCATTTCGACATCCGAGGTTTTAAGTTGACAAAACTTTTGGAGTCACAAATCGCAAAATCGCAAAACAACGAGGGCCATCCATCGTAAAGGGACGTGTGTCATAAATCCAAGGACTCCGGAAAACTCCCGAAAAGAAAGGGCCATCGACATTTTGGGAATCGACATTTCGGGATTCGAGAGACCAAGAGGTAGCGCGTTTAAGTCGCGAAATCACAATACGTAAATCTCCGACATAATCTGGGTCGTTGACCTCAAATCAACGAGGATCGTTGATCTTTGAAATCATTTCGCCATTTTGGCAACTCAGAGATCGGGGAAACGAGGAGGAAGAGCTTGTCATCAGAACTCATGAAGTCCCGATTCGCGATATTCTGATAAGATCTGGACCGTTGAAAAGTCCAAAGGCAAATTTTCGCGTTTCGGCGATTTGAAAGACAAAGAGCCGAAAAATCCCGTAGCGCTTTAAAAGTAAGGCATGTGGTCACCTTGCAAGGAGACTAAAGGCCAATTCAAGCCCGATAAGGTCCCTTCAGCCATCGACAAATCGAAAAATTGGCGATCGAAGGTAAATACGAAATTTTCCCTCTATTTTTTTCTGGAATCTTTTTTCAAAAAATATGTCGTCTAGCAACTTAGGACCAACTCAGGGTCTGATTCTACTGGGGAAGAACTATGAGTTCTGTTCTCTTCGGATGAGATCGTTCTTGCAAGCACAAGAGTGTTGGGAACCAGTGGATCTTGGATATGTAGAACTGGATCCAGTCGCCCTCGCTGCCATGACAAATGCACAGAGAATTGCTCAGGAAACTCTGAGGACCAAAGAAAATAAAGTGAAATTCTGGATTCAGAATTCTGTGGATGAATCAATTTTCTCAAAAATCACAGGCGTTGGTTCTTCAAAACAGGCCTGGGACATCCTCAAATCTTCCTACCAAGGAAATGATAGGGTCAAAACAGTTAAACTACATACCTTGTGGACACAATTCGAGACTCTAAGGATGACAGAGTCCAAAACTGTAGATCAGTTCATGACCAGAGTCATGGGAATCATGAACCAGATCAGACTGATTGGTGAAACCATCACTGATCAATGAATTGTTGAGAAAATTCTCAGAAGTTTACCCAAGAAATTTGAAATGGTTGTAACAACAATCCTTGAATCCAAGGATTTGTCAAGATTTTCAACAGATGAATTAATTCGTTCTCTGGTGACACATGAGACCAGTCTGCATCTTACAGATGAGTCAATCTCCAATGCTTTCAAAACTCAATTCTCCTTCAGCAAAGGGAGAGGCAGAGGAAGAAGCAGAGGTCACCAAGGAAGAGGGAGCAATCAAGGTTACCCTCACTCCAGTGGAGGTAACAGACAACAATATCCGAATCAAAATTTCCAAGGTCAAAGACACCAGCAACAAAATCAACATCAGAATTTCCAGCCTCAAAGAGGTAGAGGGAGAAGATCAAATGACAAAACAAGCATACAATGCTATTACTGCAAAAATTATGGGCACTATGAATCTGAATGCAGGAAGAAGCAAGCAGATTAGCTCTCAGGCAGAGCACATCTGTCAAATCATACGGGAGACACCTCAAGAGGTATGTTTCTCTCATGCCACAAAACTGAACAACAACCTAAAGATCTCTGGTTGCTGGACAGTGGATGCAACAATCACATGACATGTAACAAAGAATTACTTTCATGCATTGATTCTTCAATCTCATCTAATATCACACTTGGAAATGATTATTTAGTCAAAGTTCAAGGAAAAGGAACTGTTCTTATTCTTACTAAACAGAATGTAAAGAAAGACATAAACAATGTCTATCATTTTCCAGATTTAAAACATAATTTTCTAAGTGTAGGACAACTTATTGAACATGGCTATAAGGTACTTTTTGAGGGAACATCTTGCAAGATATTTGACAAAATCCCAAGCAGAAAATTAATTTCTGAAATCCATATGACCCCAAATAGGATGTTTCCCCTTACCCTCAGAACTGCAAATCTGAGTCAACCATATGCACAAAGTGCATCAACCCTGAATGAAACTATGGTTTGGCATACAATATTTGGACATCTACCATTTTAGAGTCTAAGTCTTCTCCAGAAAAACTCCATGGTCAAAGGTCTACCTATATTTAAAGAGCAAATTCCCCCATGTGAGTCTTGCATACTTGGAAAACATAAGAGAACTAGTTTTCCACAGTCTTCCAATCAAGCCAAACAACATCTTGAACTTGTTCATACTAACCTATGTGGACCAATGCAAATAGAGTCAATAGGTGGTAGCTTTTACTTTCTAACATTTATTGATGATTTCAGCAGAAAAATATGGATCTATTTTCTCAGACACAAGTCTGAAACATTTGCAAAATTTAAAGAATTCAAGGCAGAAGCTGAAAAACAGTGTGGAAAATACATCAAAGTAATCAGGTCAGATGGAGGAGGAGAATACAACTCCAGAGAATTTGCAAATTTCTGCAAATCACAAGGCATTATCATGCAAACAACAACACGGTATACTCCACAGTAGAATGGAGTGGCTAAAAGGAAAAATCAAACAATAATGAATATGGCAAGAACACTTCTTAAAGAGAAACACTTGTCAAATACTTTTTGGGCTAAAGAAGTAGCATGCTCAGTTTATCTCCTGAATAGATCACCAACCACCAGTCTAAAGATGCAAGTTCTCCAAGAAGCATGGAGTGGGACAAAGCTCAATGTAGCGCATCTAAGGACATTTGGATGCATAGAATATGCTCACATACCTTCCGAATTAAGGAAGAAACTTGATGACAGAAGTGAAAAATGTATTTTCACTGGATATAGTGAAACATCCAAAGCTTATAGGCTTTACAATACCATCAGCAAGAAATTAATTCTCAGCAGAGATGTACAATTTCTAGAAAATCAATTCTGGAATGATTCAAAAAATCAGCAAGTGGACAGTCAAAATCCATTGTTGCCAAGTTTTGAAAACACAGAAAATTCAGAACAACAAGTACCTCAAAATATTCTTCGAATATTGCAAGTACAAAGACAACCTGAAAACTCTCAGGATAACGCAACTTCCAGCAGAGAATCATTCTCTGAACCACACAATCAGAGAACTCAAAGTTGGAGAGAAATCCATCAGCAATTGGATGACTTTGAGCAACACAATATTTTTTCTTTAATGTCATGCCAACCTACATCCTTTAAGGAAGCATCTAAGGAGCCACATTGGGTTCAAGCCATGAACCAAGAAATTGACTCCATTGAGAAGAACAGGACATGGGATCTTGTTGATTTTCCAAGTCACAAGAAGAGTATTGGTGTCAAGTGGGTTTACAAAACTAAACTCAATGAAAAAGTTTAGATTGAAAAGCACAAGTCAAGACTTGTTGCCAAAGGATTCTCACAACAACCAGGTACTGATTATGTTAAAACTTTTGCTCCAGTAGCAATATTAGACACTATAAGGACTCTATTGGCCATAGCAACACAACACAAATGGAAAGTATACCAGATGGATGTCAAGTCAGCATTCCTGAATGGTTTCTTAGAAGAAGAAGTTTATGTCGATCAACCACCTGGATTTCAAGTCAAAGAGAACCCAACCAAAGTATATCGGTTGAAGAAAGCCTTTTATGGCTTAAAGCAAGCTCCAAGAAATTGGTATAGCAGAATTGACACTTATCCGATCAAAAGTGGTTTCAGCAGAAGCCAAAATGAACCACACTTTATACCAAAAAAGATCAACACGGTAAAATTTTAATTGTATGTTTATATGTTGATGACATGATCTACACAGGAAATCTTGAGTTAACAGATTTTAAACATGCCATGCAATCTGAGTTTGAGATGACAGATCTTGGCATAATGAAATATTTTTTAGGGATTGAGGTTAATCAATCAGCCAAAGGCATTTTTGTCTGTCAGCAAAAGTATGCAGCAGACATCATCAAAATATTTCGTACTGTTTTGAGAACTCGAAAAAACTCCTCTCTCGCAATATGTCTTGCCAATCCCTTAACTTGATTGTGCATTATAAGTCAGAAAAACTTAGGGTGTTCATCCTTGCACTTTATCTGTATCAAAGATTTCACTACGAGG
This sequence comes from Picea glauca, assembly GCA_000966675.3. Classification (NCBI taxonomy): domain Eukaryota; kingdom Viridiplantae; phylum Streptophyta; class Pinopsida; order Pinales; family Pinaceae; genus Picea; species Picea glauca. The sequence goes on from JZKD02S1989528.1 coordinate 11,973, forward strand.
AAACAAAATATGACGCTGATTATTTTCCTTACATAATTGTTGGTCTCCACATCATAATTATATTCCAGAAGGCATTTTTGTCGTAGACTTTCAAGGCAGTCTCTGACGTAGTAGTAACCTAATCCCTCTAAGACTCGAACTACTAGCTCTCTATCTTCTCCCACCAAGAAACACCCAATGTCCAAAAACATCTCTTTCCCTTCTTTTTTCAGAGCTTGGTAACTAACTTTTAATGTGTTTATTATATCATCCGATAATCGTTTAGCAAACTTTTCCACCTGCAGCTTCCAATAGGTTTTGTCACGATTGCAAGTTGGCCGAAAAATTTTAAGGATGAAGGCAACCCGCCACATATTTGTAAGAGCTCTTTCACCAAATCTTCCAATCCTTAAACTAGTTCTGATAGAAGGAAAGCATGGAGGCAAAAGAGCTCTTGGGAATGCTGTCTATTTAATGGCTTTACATCATATAACAAAGCTTTTGGAGATCTTCTTAGTAAATCCCTATCACGAGATGGATTTACATGATGTATTTGGAGATCTTCTTAGTAAATCCCTATCACGAGATCAGACTACGAGATCCCACTCCATCCATATCTAGTAGAGTGTGGATTTTCTCAATATCATCCACGTCATCCAGAACAATCAGAGCTCGGAGCTCTTGTAAACTATGTTTCAAAATACCCTTTCCTTCGATGGTATTATCAATATCCAAATCATGGCCCAAAAGATCACGAATGAGATGCTTCTGCAAATATCGCGGAAAATCAAAACGTCTCACATTTTAGAGATGTTTAGCTAGAGTTGACTTCCCTAGGTCGCCCATTCTCGTAATCCCGACCATATTTGTGTTGCTTAGATTCACAATATTATTTTGGAAATCCTTGGCCGCTTCGTCCAGTTCAACTGGGTGTGTAGCCACTTCTAAAGGTTCCCCTTGTTTTACCTTTGCCAATACAATACTCAAAATTTGCTCCAAATACATCCCATAGTAACTGATTAACAAAAAAAAAACCAGAGAAAGTGAGAATCTATAATCCAAAATTTAAGTTTCAAATGTGATAAAAGAGGAAATATGTATTCACCTTCCATTTGTCTTGACGATATAACCAAAAATATCAGCGGCTTTTTTCTGTGCTTCCTTCCATTCTGCCAGCACTCCACCTTTCCTTTGGTGGTATCGAAGGGCTTGGGCATAAGGTCCGGTCCCTTCAATGTCACGAAGGTCTTTAGGCTCAATGTCACAAAACATGGGTATAATGGTAGTGGTGCGCTCCTAAGATGATCTCAAAATCCAACATGAAGGGGTAGAAACAGAAAAAATAACACACAGACAGTAAAGAACAAACAAACAATTGTATTTCTCAAATTGATTAATGCATATACATTTCCCTTGTATTTATAGCGTCTTTGGAAGACTTTGGAGCATTTAGAGTTCTCAGAGTAGGAAGGTGGAACTCTCTCGAAGTTTGGTGGTTGTTGGTAGGTAGAAATTAATACCTCCAACACTCCCCCCTAATTTCTACTACTAATTACATCTTACATCAATATTTATAATTCCCAATGCTTCTCTCAAATACTCAAATTGGTCTTGTGCTAAAGCTTTTTCAAGTTGCTCCTTTGATCTGCAATGTCTCCTCCTTAACGAATACATGTCTTGGTTAGGTCTTTATTTGAGCCATGTCATCATCTTCAATTTCTATCTTCATATGGTTGGGCTTCCTTCAATTTTCTACCATTACGATGCTTAGGAACCATCACATCAAGTGGTTTCTTACTGGTGGTGATTTCGGCTGACCACGAACCTTGCATGATGGAGAATTTGATTTACAAAACACGCACTCACTTGAGTTTCATCCTCAAACATTTTTTTTCTTCTTCTTTGTACCTGCCTCAAACTTTTGCATCTTCCTTTTGCACTTGCAAACAATTGATCATTGATGTCCATATAAAAAGAGATCCATCTATCGAGATACATGGGTACCATCCACTGCCAGTTCTCTAGGTATCATTTTCATGTACATGGTTCATCAATGCATTAGACTTATTTAGTCATAACTTGGTCCCAATCAACTCACACTCTCAGATTACTTAATCTCACATTCCTCCCCTTAATCGAAGATCTAACTTCTCCGATCACCATCAAACTTAGATATGAGTACACCTTCCACCCTCGTACCTACATAGTGGTTAATTCCACAACTTGATGCCACATCCACTCTGTTAGGATGTAATCATTTTAGCGCCTCTGTGAAAACGGTAAATCGATGGCTTGACTTTTCAAGACTGAAGACACCATTGGTGAATTTGTTAGCGGTGGCCGCCTTAACCTTTGTAGGCCATGAGACACTGTCTTGATTAATCTTTTTATAAGATTGAAGAGACATTTTTGTTTGTATATATACCTGAAACGAATTGTAATCGAATATATCAATTCTGAAAATATTTTTGAATCGAAGTTGTCATTGTGTATTCAGAGGTGTTCTCTCCGTTAATACTTTGTTTTTTATTTGAGTTTGTAAACTCATTTGGTTCCTGTAATGTCCCCCACCTCTTAGATAGGTGACGAGGAGACTCAGTGGCCTGGGCACCCCCACTAGGTCATAGTCTCACACCGAGGGGGGGAAAAGTTAAGAAGTTAAAAGTTATATTTTTAAGTTGACTTAAAAAAGGAAAAGGATAATGGAGTAAAAGATAACTCAACAGAAGAATAGAAGATTAACCCTGGGAGTTAACCTAACTCAACAGAGAATTAGAAGGAAAAGTATAAGTAAGAGGTTGGGGTGCACCTATTACTCATTCTGGTTTCGGATTAGCATTTTCTATTGCTCTTGAGCATTCAGTTTGGGGGTTTTGCTATACAAACCCTTGTGAGCAACTCAGTGGTGAAATATCCACTCACCTTGTTCTGCAGCTTGGTCTCGGGGATGAAAGACTCCTCCACACCATTCTACTTTCAGCCCATCTCCATCTAGCGCTCCAGAAGGTAGCAGGTTGTACTGTTCTTGTGTTTCTAGCAAGGGTGCACCATCATCTAGAGGGAGGTTCGATCCAGCTTATCCTGAGGGCCTGGGGTCATTCTGACAGTTGGGTTTTGTTTGCAGGGGCAGGACCATCAGTTTCAGGGATTTTCTGGAGGGTTATCATCATTCTACATTTGTCTGCAGATTGGGACGTCTTGGAGCCATAGGGGACGTCCTGTGATTCGGTAAAACTTAGATCTAGGGAGATCTGCTTGAGATCTGAGCTGGAAACTTCTCCCACGGGATTCTCATAGCCCGATCTATATTCTTGGAGAGTTTTAGAGCGTTTGGAGGCCTCCTTCATCAGGGCCGAACCAGCTAGGGTTTCATTCATTCAGTGGGGTGCACAATTCAGTGGAGAATTCAGATCTACGAGGTTTGAGAGTGGATTTGGGAATTTGGACATCTGGGTTGTCCTTACAGTTGCCTGATCTATCATTTGGCATATTTTTCGGGATGATTGGACACTTTTGGTAGCAGGGAAGAATTATTGAGGGCTTCAACATTCTAGCAGGACGTGGCACTTTCCAGCTTGGAGGTTGAGCATTAGTATGGCTCAGATATGCTTGATTCAATATTCATTGTATATCCAGCATTTGGAGGCTTATTTTGTATTGTTGGGAGCATTTTGTAGCAACTCATATCTATTGCTTGTACGACCATCTGAGGTTTATGCCAGATCGGCCATCTATTGTATTGATCTTACATTG
>JZKD02S1989528.1:22755-51242 GCA_000966675.3 Picea glauca
ATGGGTGTTGTATATGCATGTGCATTGTCCTTCATGTCCAAATACCTTTATCAATCTTGCGGTCCAAAACCCATGACTAGTGTTGACATCAATGACAACAACCAATCTTCCAACAACCTTAAACTTTGCAGGCCACAAGACACCATCACCGCCTTGATTTATCTTTTTATAAGATTATAGAGGCATTTTTGTTTGTATATATACCTGAAACGGATTGTAATCAAATATATCAATTCTGAAAATATTTTTGAATTGAAGTTTCCATTGTGTATTCGGAGGTGTTCTCTCTGATAATACTTTGTTTTTTATTTGAGTTTCTAATCTCATTTGGTTCCTTGATCGCATTAGCCATATTGTTTTTAATTTGATTAAACACAATAATTATTTGATTTTACCAATTGTGAACCCGATCTCATATTTACACGGAGTTTACTCAGTACACGGATTTTATTTATTACGTGGAGTTTACTTACTGTGTAGAGTTTATTTAGTGCACAGATTTTATTTATTACACGGAGTTTATTTACTGCGCAGAGTTTATTACTGCGCAAAATTTATTTTTTGTTGGTTTGTGTCGAATGTTTTCATGAGTCAAAACTTGAACTCCGTTCTTCTCTTCATTTTTCTCACACTCTTTATGCCTAAGAGGGATAGATGCTACATGATTATTGATCCAGGTGGATATCGGTGGCCACCCACCCTTTCCAACTGGCTCAAAATGGATTTCTGGCAATTTTGGTAATATGCTATTTTTAGCAGTTTTTAACTTTCGAGGCCATTTTGATACCCTAAACGATGGTTTTTGAGAAAATGGGGAGAAACATGGATCGTAGATCATGTTGCTCACCCAAAAGTTGTAGTTCTCATATAGATATTTCCAACGAGCTATCGTGTGCCCCAAAGGGAGATCGTATGCCAAAGTTACGCCCCTGGGAAGTTGACGTATCAACTACCCCCATCGGGGTCCACAAACCTTTTGGATTTTCATCTTCCGGGGTTAGGGTTTTGGATTTTTATTATGTTAAAAAGGGCCCTTAGAGCCTCATTGTAATAATCATCTTCTCACGGATGCGAGTAGTTGTCACATATCTTCTCAAAGATAAGCTACCAACATTCTAGTGAGTCTTTCACTCTGTATTTTACAGTCTCTGTACATTTATTTCGTTAATAGAAATCGTGTATTATTGTATATCTGTGACTCTTGTTTTATTTCTACTATATCTCTGTTATATTTTTGTCTCTCTTGCAATATCTTTGTGCATTTTTTTGTTATATCTCTGATCTCATTTCATGCCAAAAATAATTCGGATCAGTGGTATCAAAGTAGGCTTCTCTTGATCATTTTCAGTGCATGTCCCCAACGAGGTCTGAGTATAGCAAGTTGGGTCTTGAGTTTGTCTCTATTGAGGACAATCGCTCTCGCACACCCAAGAAACCCTCAATGGCGAAAGAAAATAAAAATGACAGAGAAGACGATCCTATTAGTCTGTTGCTTGAGAAAGCTCTCACATGACAGAGGGATGAAATGATGGAGAATTTTTCCGGCATCCTTCAACGCCTCCCGATAGCATCAGGCACATATTCATCAAATGACCACTTTGGAGGCACCTTGCCTTTCAAGGTACAAGTTAATTTTGATATTCTCGTATTTGAAGGTCAAATCGATGCAGATGCCCTAGATAAATGGTTAAATCTGCTAGAAGGCTATTTCTTTGCTCATAATTTTTCTAATAAGGAAAAGATCACATTTGCACTCCTTAAGGCTCTCCCCCATGTCAAACATTGGTGGGAAAATTACTGGGAACAGAGTTCCACAGAGGAGTCTGAAATATATGGGGCTGATCCCACTTGGGATATTTTTGTGGATGCGGTAAAATAACAATATTACCTTGTTGGCAACTATGAGGACCAGTACATGAGATGGACCACACTGCGACAAGAGAGGGGCCAAGCAGTTCCAGATTTCACCAATACCTTATATACCTTGTGCACCAAGCTGGGTATCAAGGAATCTAAATGACATTTGGTTCTGAAATACCGTGGGGCTCTACACAAACACATCCAAACTGAAATGGATTTTCTGAACATCTCATCACTCAGTGCTTCTTATTGATATGTTGTTAAAATAGAGAAGAAGTTTAAGCACTAGAACAAATGGAAGTTTAGGTTTGCAAATCCGCAACAACCAAAGTATGACAAAAACAGTCTTAAAAAACAGTCTCCCGAAAACCAGTCCAAGACACAGGAAAATAAGGGTCACAGGAAGACAAAGAAGGACACCGGAAAATGGTGCGATTTCCATAAAAGACCCTGGAACAACACCGATGAATGTCACTCAAAATAGTCATTGGTGGCTGAGATCAAAGACAATGAGCCGAACCCTGATTCAGAATCTGATTCTAAAAATAATGGGAAAAGATAGATCATTGACGCAGACCCCACTGCTATTGTCACGACCGCAACAATTCAACCAGAAGAACCAATAGATCTTGAAGAGGGGGAACACCTTTTTCATTCACAGATGTGGGTGAAGGGGACCCCATTGCATTTTATTGTTGATAGCGGAGGCCAAAAGAACCTCATCTCAGCAGAGGTTGTCAAATAGTTAGGATTGTCGACAACACCACACCCGCAACCATACAACATCGGGTGGCTTCACCAAGGACGAGATCTTCGTGTCAGTCACCAGTGTCGATTGTCATACGACATCCAACCCTTCCGAGATGAGGTATTATGTGATGTTTCCCCACTGGATGTTTGTGATGTTCGCTTAAGCCAACCATATATGTGGAAGCACCATGCTATTTATGAGTCTGATCCTGTATTTTCATTGTTACTTTGGGGGGTCATCTCTACAGGATACCAGAGGTAGTTACAACTACTGCCCCACTTGAACAGTGTTGCAAGGTAGTATCTCATACTGCAAAATTCATCTTCTTTACAATCTATTCAAAAGGGGAACAAAAGGACACTGCAACCGCTACAACCTCGTCCCAAGCACCTTCTATCCAATAGAAGCAGGTTGAGAAGGTTGCAACAAAGCGCAAAGATTCCTTCTGCACACATTCATCTCATGTAGCCAGGCTAGATAAAAATTTCCAACCCTTCCAGACACAAGTTCGTGACAACCTTCAATAAGCTAAGCAACACAACTTCTCTAGCAAGGCAAGCAACTCACCAAGATTCAGTTTCAACAATCACTTTCCCCTCTCCTCCGAGAACTCGACGCAATGGAGACCATTGATTCCTAAGGAGGGAGGACTGATCTAGGTGGATACCAGTGGCCACCCACCTTTTCCAACTGGCTCAGAACATATTTCTGGCAATTTTGGTAATTTACAATTTTTAGCGGTTTTTAACTTCCGGGGCCATTTTGAGGCCATAAACGATGGTTTTTGATCAAACGGGGAGCAACATGGATCATAGATCATGTTTCTCACCCAAAAGTTGTAGTTCTCGGATAGATCTTTCCAACGAGCTATCATGCGCCCCAAACGGAGATCGTATGCCAAAGTTACGCCCCTGGGAAGTTGACGTATCAACTACCCCCATTGGGGCCCACAAACCTTTTGGATTTTCATCTTCCAGGGTTAGGGTTTTGGATTTTTCTTATTTTAAAAAATGCCCTTAGAGCCTCATTGTAATAATCATCTTCTCATGGATGTGAGTAGCCGTCACATCTCTTCTTAGAGATAAGCTACCACCATTCTACCGAGTCTTTCACTCTGTATTTTACAGTCTCTGTACATTTATTTCGTTAATAGAAATTGTGTATTATTATATATCTATGACTCTTGTTTTATTTCCGCTATATCTTTGTTATATTTTTGTGTCTCTTGCAATATCTATGTGCATTTATTTATTATATCTCCGATCTCATTTCGTGCCGAAAATAATCCAGATCAATTGCTCTAATCCATGTAGGGCTGACTCACCAGGGTTTACTAAACACCTGAGAAATATAACTTGCCTTGCCTATGGCTAAGCTTTACAACTTTGGACCAAAAACCTCTCAGGGAATATAGCTTGCCTATGCCTATAACTAATCTTTACAACTCAAAAACCTCTTGGGTGTTGGGCACTACCGATCATGCACCCCTTACATCACTTATCATTATAACATTTTATCACAGGTACAAGAAGCATTATTTACTAAATTCCCACTAAATTCTGAAATTATAAACCCATTACATATAAACCCATTCAATATATAAACCCATTCAATATGCCCAATAATCCCATTTCATATTATCATTAGACATATCTTAACACAAAATATGCCAAATATTATCCACTTCTATCCGAAAAAAGTGAGTGCATAGGCTTTGTATGCCTCTATAAAGAAGGCAAACAAGTCTCACTCTTAGCATCAAAAAGACATAGCATTCAGGTACTGCAAGAAGATCTGCAATTTGAAATCATACATGATTAGTATTACCTTTAAAATTTTTGTGTAAATACCCAGACTAACACTCCAGTAAGACATTTTACTTTCTCCATCACAAGACAAGAGAAGAGCATTGTGTGTTCCTCTATTCTTCAAGAAAAAATTCCATTATGAACATATCCTAAAATTTTGGTAGTTCAGGACACCACATCTCGAGATTTTGTCAAACACATATCCAACAATTTTGATAATGTGGGCATGCATATTTTTTACCTTCCGTGAGAGCCTTCATCTTCGCCCATCCTTGTAGCATCGAGGCATATACATTTATGGACAATATTGAAAATACTAAGCGCCTCCTTTAATCGCCCTTCCTTGTAGAATACAATAATGCCTTCGATAGAGCTAGACTTCTCCACGGTGATGAGAAATGGTCCTTCACAAGCTCGTAAAACCAGACTTCAAATTCACTTTTGCCAAATATTTCCAAATGCTTGTGTGTTCCCCCTAGTATTATCCCATGCTGCTCGAACTAGTATATTCAATCGCAATTCACAAAACACCTAATGGTTTGAGTGCCATATTTTCCAGGTCGCATGCTCCCCTCAATTCGCAAGACTATTAGCCTTTACTCGCCATTAATACTGTCTATTTGAAGAGATCCATTTTTTGTTTGTGATCTGTGATTGGATATGGGTGTACCACACAACAACTAGCAGCTTTATAGCCTGTGAAATGGCACAGGTCGATGATGAGTAGGAGAGTAAGCGAACTCGTGGCTGGCAAACTCGTTGAGTGGAGGTTGAGCCTTCTTGTTGCTTCCGCCCTCAAAATTATTAATGCTCTGACCCTGTTCGCCCACTCTGAACGCAACATGAACCGCCTTGGGATCACGTGCTTCACTCACCTTCACTACTAGTCTTGAAGCTGAAGCTACAATTTCTGCTCATCTCAGCACACGCAGACCTCCTCAACCGATCTGCGACCTTCACGGCTCTCCTGAGCTCTCACTTCTCACACAACTAACTCTTCACACGTCTGCAGATCAATTTTCTGCTCAACACACACAGAAAACAGACAACAAATCCTTCACTCCTATATGTACTGTTGGGCGACTCCTCTCAGGATCTTGGGCCCTCCAACTAGGGAGTGAGACCTAGATCCAAGCTCTGATACCAAATGAAGGGGCAAAAACAAAAAAAATAACACACAGATAGTAAAGAACAAATAAATAATTGTATTGCTCAAATTGATTAATGCATATACATCTCCCTTGTATATTTATATTTATAACGACTTTGGAAGACTCTCGAGTGTCTAGAGTTCTCAGAGAAAAAATATCTGGAATCCTCGGTGGGGTGGAACTCTCTCGAAGTTTGGTGGTAGCTAGAAATTAATACCTCCAACATAACACAACACAGTTCATCCAAGCACCAAAGTGATTTGGCATAATTCTCATAAAAAATGACAATATGAACGGAGGCACTGGAAATAGTAAAAAATATGAGAGAAAACATATTTCACACAACACAAAGAATAGTTTGTATATTTAATAGACTAAAAATATTAAACCTAGAAACTCACAGTTACAACAGTCATAGTTGAAACTCATAGTTACAACATTTATAGTTAACCTAGAAACTCACAGTTACAACAACTATAAGCATTATCTCTAACACCCTCCCTTAATGCTTACATTACAAATATCACAATCACAAATTACAAAACATAACAAAAGGTTACAACACAAATTTTGTCATGCCTATCTCACTGGTCCTCATACATAGTTACACCCATCTCTGAACTTCATAGACACACTCTTTCTCTCCATCATCTTCGAGCTACCAATTCATCCAACACAAATACAACCGCTTCCGACCATCTTTGAAGTATTTATAGGATCAATGATTCTAAACTACCCCGAAGAATAGTCTCGATACTGAAGCATTCAGTAATCGATCTTACAAAATGACCTATTTACACACACTCAACAACACAATGATAAAACGTAACTGATGATCTTGGAGCACCGAAATACAACAAGAATCAAAAGTTTTTACAATATATATCTAACATACATAAATAACTATATCTAGAAAAGTTTGAGATATGATAGAGAAGGTTCATCATCACTGGATGAGTATTCATGCATAGCACCTAGTGAGTCCTCAGCTATGTTAGTTGACTCTTTCAATTTTCCTTTTAGAAGATCACTAGCAAGTGTTTTGCAATTCAATATTGTATGTCCACGTCTTCGATAGTAGAAGCATTCAATGTTTTTATTTGTCCTTCCCTTGGAGAATAGTGCAATTACAACATGTGAACTGACTTCCATGTCACATTCCTTCATCCTCTTTTCTTCTACTAAGAATGTTGAAATCATGTCTTCTAGAGTTCGAGAGGGTAATTGAGTCAAAGTAAAAATAGCATTGTCATAATTTGGAGACAAACTATTCAACAAAATTTCTTTTGCATCATCTTCATCGACTTTAGATTCGATGTCTCCCAATTGTGCTAACAAAGACTTTAAATAATTTGTGTGAGAAGACAATGATACTTCATCATGCATTTTTAATTTGAATAGTTGTAATTTTAATGAAAACTTGGCATTTACGGCCTTTTCCCCAAATATTTTACTCAATTGTACCCACATTTCTTGAGAAGATTTTTCCAAATCTATTAGGTGTAGTTGGGAATCTGCAAGAGACAGTCCAAGAATGGACTTGGATCTATCCTCTCTTTTCTCCCATTCAAATAATTGCCTGGGATCTGTAGGTGCCTTCTCTGTACCTTTTACTATTCCCCATAAATTCTTATGCATCATTTGAAGTTGTATTTTTACTTTCCAAGTATGGAAATTAAAACCATTAAATTTTTCCAATCCAATATTCTCCATATCAATAAAAAAATTAATCAGAAAATGAATACCTCTGTAATCAATAGCAATGGCAACGTTCCTTCCTCTGTGCAGATTACAACAGATCATGACAGGCTCCTTCCTTGTAATATGCAATAGATCTGTAATTCATGAGGCTCAATTAGGCAACAATCTCATCCATAAACAACAATAGTGGATGGGCAATGCAACTCCTCCTAACTACATTTCGCGTTGACATGGCTCCTCTTCACAATGACTCGGTCTCTATATTCTTTGTGTCTCTTCTCTACAAAAATTTCTTCAAGCTCATTGTTCCTCTCACCTCAGCTCTGATACCAAGTAGAAAATATGAGAGAAAACATATTTCACACAACACAAAGAATAGTTTGTATATTTAATAGACAAATGGAGGTTACATATATAGCATGCAGATCACTGACTCCTAGCAATCTAGATCCTAAGAAAGTGGATCTGATTAACTAAAAATAGTAAACCTAGAAAATCACAGTTACAACAGTCATAGTTGAAAATCATAGTTACAACAGTTATAGTTAACCTAGAAACTTACAGTTACAACAACTGTAAGCATTATCTCTAACAAAAATAGCTCCTTGGATAGCATCGTAGAGAGTAGATCCTCTCTGAAGTTTTTTCCCATCCAGAAAGACGCGCAACCCACAATGCCTGAGATGATGGTAGATGAGGCTGGCATGAGTGAGCTTGGCGTCAGGTCCTCTGTGGTTTATGAAAACCTGATATGTTTCAATCTGTAATGGCTCCCGTTTGACCATTCTCCATACATCATTCACAATGTTCTCCAAAAACCTTCCATGGTCATTGAAACCAAACAGATAGTCATAGCTGTAATTAAGATTATGAAAAGTGAGAACATTTTTAGATGAACCCGAAACTCTTTATAGATAAAGATAGAGTGAAAAACGTGATAAATGAGTAAAGTATGTATTTACATTTCATTCATTTTGAGAACAAAACCAGAAATGTCAGCAGCTTCTATGAGGGTCGCCTTCCATCCCTCCAACTTTTCCATGGTGAATTTGCCTTCATGCTTTCGAAAGGCCTCATCATAACTTCCCCATTCAATCTAATGAAGCTCATCAGGCTCGACGTTCAAAAACACGGGTAGAATCGTGCGCTCAGGAAAAGAACTCAAAATCTAGTGCAACTCATCCAAGCAGCAACGTGATTCAAAATAATGCTCAGAAAAAATGGTAACATGAACGGAGGCACTTCTAATATATCCTCGGATAACAAAGAAGAGAGTATCTTTCATGCAAAGTTCCCTCTGATACATGAAGACGCGCAACCCACTCTTTGTGAGACTATGGTAGATGAGGTTGGCAAGAGTGTTCTTGGTGTCAACTTTCCAATAGTTTATGAAAACCTGATTTTTTGCCGGCTCTGGCACTTGCTCCATCTTGAATACTTCTTGTTGTTGTTAGAGATAATGCTTACAGTTGTTGTAACTATGAGTTTCTAGGTTAACTATGACTGTTGTAACTGTGAGTTTCTAGGTTTACTATTTTTAGCTAATCAAATCCACTTTCTTAGGATCTAGATTGCTAGGAGTCAGTGATTTGCATGCTATATATGTAACCTCCATTTGTCTATTAAGATATACATAAACTATTCTATTATTGTGTGTTAATCTTGTGCAATGGCTGCTCTTTCTATTTCCAAGTTGGTATCAGAGCAAGGATCGCCCTGACTCTCTCACGAGAGGGGCTGGAAGATGAGAGAAGAGTGATAAGTTGATGTCGTTGTAGGAGTAGATTAGGTTAGAGGGTTTGAATTTCTAAATTTTCTATGTGTTTTTTGAGATTGCTGCAGGAGACGGCCAGAAAAGCGTCCAAGTATTGCAAAAGGAGTCATTAATAGACCGTCCAGTTAAAACACTGCCATATCAATCTAATCTGAAGCTGCCATTCTTAGAAAAAGCTGTCACTAGTGTATATTTCTTTGTTGAATGTGAAAGAGTTCTAACAACCACCAACTGTAAATTTCCTGAGGAGTTTTGCAGCGAAATATTTATTAGAAGAAGTGTGATTTTTTCCTCTTATCACGAGTTCAGATTGGATCTAGAGTGACTCCATCTCATTGTCTATTAAATATTGTTCGTTCAAGAGAGGATTGGAGGAGATACGCTACATCAATAAATTACATAAATCATTCAAAAGGAGAGTCATCATATCATCTTTGACTATCCTATGCCACCTGTTGGGAGGAAACTGCTGGAGTTTGAATCGCTACCACTACCCAAGAGGAGAACCATTATTGAAGGCGCTACCTGTGTTGGAGGGTTTGAGATCACAATTTATTTTCTTTGATTCACTTTCTCAAAAACGTAATTGAGCCAAAATGAGGCGCATGAGAACTAAGATGGGCAAGTCTTTGTAATTTCAAGGGGGAAACTACTTTAGTTTCACTATCATTAGTTTTTGAATTAGCCCGAGTATGTTTGATTTCTTTGTTTGTAAATTAACCATAAAGAACCAAATATAGAACAGAGTGATGTAATTCAATCTTGTAGTTCTTGAGTGCTTCGGTGTTATAAGAACAAACGCATAACTAGTTTCAAGTTTGTTAAAAGCTGGAGATTTTTGTTGTATTTCGGTGCTTTAAGATCATCAGTTAAGGGTTATCATTGTATTGATGAGTGTGTGTAAAAAGGTCATTTTGTAAGATCGATTACTGATTGTTTCAGTATCGAGACTATTCTTCGGGTTAGTTTAGAATCATCGATCCTATAAATACTTCAAAGATGGTTGGAAGCGGTTGTATTTGTGTTGGATGAATTGGTAACTCAAATATGATGGAGAGAAAGAGTGTGTCTATGAAGTTCAAAAATGGGTGTAATTGCATATGAGGACCAGTGAGATAGACATGACAAAATTTGTGTTGTAACCTTTTGTTATGTTTTGTAATTTGCGATTGTGATATTTGCAATGTAAACATTAAGGGAGGGTGCTAGAGATAATGCTTATCGCTGTTGTAACTGTGAGTTTCTAGGTTAACTATGACTGTTGTAACTATGAGTTTCAACTGTGACTATTGTAACTGTGAGTTTCTAGGTTTACTATTTTTAGCTAATCAAATCCACTTTCTTAGGATCTAGATTGCTAGGAGTCAGTGATTTGCATGTTATATATGTAACCTTCATTTGTCTATTAAGATATACATAAATTATTCTATTATTGTGTGTTAATCTTGTGCAATGGCTGCTCTCTCAATTTCCAAGTGTTGTTGACTACTCTCTAGTTTATGAAAACCTAGTACAAACGTGGGCAATACAGTGATCAAACCAGCTATCTCTCTTCTTCAAGGCACGAGATGCCAAACGTAAATCGAAGGAATTTTTTGGGCCTTCAGCAAAAATGGAAGTAAAAAGTCGTTTTCCTTCACAAATGCAGTCACTTATTTCCAGTATTTCAGAGTGGAGAAATTTCTATACGTAGATAAATGAAGTTGAATATATTCAAACCCATGTTTCATGACATGTATCTTAATGTGTTATTTTGAGATTTCCAATTTTCATTAAAATAATAATAAAAGATTAAACAATTAAAGTTTTTTAATATTTATTATTAATAATTACTTATTTTCAAATTATAACCACTTCCATAATAAAACGTTTACAATATTATAAAGAAATATTTCACTCAAACATTTAAAATATTAAATATTATAAATAATTATTTCATCAGCTTTACACTTTCACGTCCAAATCATATCCCGTTGCCTTTTGCTTTACACTATCACGTTCAAATAATATCCCGTTGCTTTTTAGGTTTTGGCAAAAGGCCAAATGTTTAAACATTAATATGAAAAAATAAATTACAACTCGAAATGTAGTAATTTTCTTGTGGAGGTATACATATCTTACTTTTCTGGATTTGAACTTTTAAGAAGAAATATATGTTTTTAATCATTAAACCCACTCAAACTCTCTCTATATATAAAGTAAACAGATACTCACAAAAAAATTAGAAAGCATAGTTCCAAATAAAACCACTATGTATTGAAATCTGGAGACAATTCAACCATTCTACCTGACCCAATGCTTTTATGTTGTTCATCTCCTAACACGCCTCTGCTTTAATCTGTTCCAGTGATCTCAGACCTTCCAGATTCAGGGTTTCCAGTTTGACACACCCATTTATGTTGATAAATTTAAGATGCACAAGATTTGAAAAATCTGTCAATTATTTTAATTCGAAGCAAAATTACAGGTTTAGGTATATTAAAGACCTTTGATTTGCCATTCCCTCCGGCAATTGTATTAATTTAGCTCAGCCTTTGAAGTTGACATACTTAAGTGTAGATATTTTCCCCAAAATATCACTTGGGATGGCGAGTTTAATGCAGTATTGCAATGCTAGATATTGGAGTTGCAGTAATTCAGAGGAGGAATTAGGCAGTTCAGTCAGATTAGTGCAACCGGATAAATCTAAATGCCTTAGGTTTTTAAGTTCCCCGAAATGAATGGGGAATGATTGTGGAAATCCGGAAAGAGATGTCATGGCGCCTGGCTGTGCGCTACAGATATTTGTACAGAAATTCATATAATGTTCAACATCAAACGACTCACGGCTGCTCGAAGCACTTGCAGATGCGGCTCCGCTCGCAAGGCTTTTCAACTTACGCAACTCACAAGGAAGCTGCAACGTACATTATATGTTAATGACGGGCAATCTGAAGTGGAACCAAATACTATATAAAATCTAAATTACTCAGCTCATAAAATCTATCGAATAACTGTTGGAGGTGGTCACCAGGATGGTGAAGTTCCAAAACTCTTAATCTGGCGAGTGAAATGGTAGAAGGAATATAGATGGATGGAAAACTGTTTAAGCTAAGCCATACCAAATTCCCCAACATAGCAAAAGAGGACAAGTCCATTGGATGTTCAACAACCAAAAGGCGAACACCCCTAATGTTTATTTCATTCTTGATTTGAGGCGGATTCTCACCCTTGGTAATGCGGATCCCTCGTGTCAAACATGACTCTGATCCGTCCTGATCAGCACATATGCATTAAATATTAAACTAAATTTACAAATAGTGTATAATGTTAATGTTACATATTACTAGCAATAATCATATTTATGTAAAAAGTAGTTGATATAAGCGGATGAGTCGTTTTCATTATCAACCACTTTTTACATAAATGTGATTGTTGCTAGTTGACAACTCCATGTAAATATTAATAAATTAATAATAATTAATAATTAGTAATAATTAATTATCTTTAATTTTTTTAAAACTAATTATTAATAAATTATTAAATTATAATAATTAATTATTTAATTGTTCATAATTAATTAATTATAACTAAGTAACTGAAAATTATTAATTATTTTTTAATTAATAATTAATATTAATAACAAATAAAATATTAATTAATAACTCATTATAAAGTATAAATTAATTAATAAGAAATAAAATACTACATAACAAAATAATAAAATAACCATATTACTAAATTACTTAACTACTAATTAATGTATTAAGTAATAATTAATAACAACTTATTAATTACAAAGTATTAATAAATGATAACAAAGTATTAATAAATAATAACAACCTATTAAAATAAAATATTATTAATAAAGTATTAACAAAGTATTAACAAAGTATTAAAATATTAATAATGTAGTTATTTATAACTATTAAAGTATTACTAAATTATTGAAAAATTAATAAATTAATAAATAAATACATTAATAATAAATTATTAGGTTATAAAGAAATTAAAACTTTATTAATTAAATTAAAATATAAAGTAATAACAACATATTAAATAATGTACCCCGGATGGGGTGACACGTAGCTCCATGGCGATAGTTGGAATTGCACTCAGCCTCGGCATAAATGCCGATGGCCGCCACCCACAAGTTCGCATTAACGATGGGGGACGACCATAGTTGTAGCCACAGGACGGAGGGACTCCTCCCTCGCGCGATCATTTATGATCACAACGCACTCGGGATGGGAGGGGTTAAGTGCGGGCAGGTGACCTCGGCTCCTGGTTATTTTGTTTTTTATATCCTCGGACAGAGCGAGACTGCACTTGCCTCGACTCTGCTTTTCGCTTGGATGCTCTGGTGTAGTCCAGCATTCATCGCACCCCGGCTCTCTGCACTTTTGTTGTATTTTTCTCTGTGTGTAACGAGACAGAGTTGGCTTGCTCGTGCTTTGCACCTGCAACTGCTCTCATCCTGGCTCATCTGCCCTTCCCTGCATTCGCTCTGTTCTTTCACCATGGCTCGGAAGAGAGGCAGACCTCGTCGTGGCGCGGCCTGGGATGCACATAAGGCGCAGCGGCGACGGAAAGAGCAATTGGAACGCGCCTTGGCTCTAGCAACCTCCATTCTTCGGAAGAAAGCCAGGGCAGAGAAATTGGTGTGGCTCGCCACCATTGCTGAACCAGGAGCTGGCTGTAGCCGCGATGTCAAGGATAATACACCGGGAGACCGGCAGGAAGCTGGTACTGAGGAGGAGTTTCCCCCCTGTATAGTGGTGGAAGACCCGTTCATAGAGGACCTGTCGATTGCAGAGAAGACCTGCGCCACTGAGGCGACTCTTCGGGAGGAACGCAAACCCATTCTGGCACAGGAAGACAATACTCCCGACTGCATTATGGAAGAAATCCCCTGGCCCGGCGACGACAATTTCAGCAGCCATGACATACAGGTGAATGATACATGTGCGAAGGGTGAAGAGGTTGTGTTAAGTACCTATATCAGATCTGCAAATAGACTTCAATAATACCAAGAATAAAACAAATCTTCCCTTCTTTGGCCAAGGAAAGTGCTCTGATACCAATTGTTAAGAACCAAAGACTGAATACAAAATATCACAATAGATCCAAAGATATCTGAATATAATCACCACACAAGATCTATGAAACCATATAGAAAACCACAACTTTATTATATCAAAACCCTTGAGGTAGGGCAACACCATACAATGGATCCTATTATGGAAGGGATCCTCTCCTGTTCACTTGCCTCTTCGAGGGGGCATCCTCCTATTGAGCTTCAACTCCAAATACAATACTTCTCTTCATGTCTCATTACATTGTTTGAACCCCTTTATATAGTGCTACCATCACCTAAGAACAATCTAGAGGAGGAATCTTCTAGAAGTAGAACCTTCTAAGAAGTCCTCTTACATTTATTATATCTAACTATCATAGTGGGCCGTATTTAATAATATAGTGGACCTAGTCCACCTTACATTGAATGACCTCCACTATTATCACTATGGGCCCTCTGCCCCCCCCCCACTACCTCTCTAGCTACCTTACAGGTTGATGCAAAGCAGAGGGTGTTCGACGCTGGTTTTGGAGTGGCGGTGGACTCGAGGAATGTTCCCCTCAGCGACGTGGGTGACAACATGCATGGCTCTCTCCTTCGGGAAGAGCACCTGGCTCTAGTGTTTGACCTTCGTGGCCACATGTCTGACTTGGAGCATCGAGCCCTCATCATGGGCCAGCGCATGGACATGCTCCTCGATGCATTTTCCATTTCTCCAGCTAAGCGGAAATGCCCCCTCTGCGCTCTTGCATTTGCCATCCCGGTTGGGTCCACGTGGCAGACTCGCGAGGACGACAGGTCACCAGGCACCTAGGTTTTTATGCTCTCTTGGTTCCTAGTTTTATTATGTTACTGTTTTATGTGCATTTGAACTATAGACATCTGTCCTGGTTTCCTCCGGGAAGGACAGATGCTACTTTATTTCATGTTTTATCATGCTACTGCTATTTTCCCTCCACCTATGCTAGTTTCCGGTAATCGACAGCATTTTTGGTGACATGAGACCTACACGTTGGTATACTCTGTAAAAGTTTTTTGTCTATCTAATATAGTAGGTTCCACTTTTTTATTTAAAAACAAAAACATATTAATTAAAATTATAATAAAAACCTATTTACTAATTAATGTATTAATTAATAATTAATAACAACTAATTAATAACAACTAATTAATAACAAAGTATTGATTAATAATAACTTATTAATTACAAAGTTTTAATAAATAATAACAACCATTTTATGTATTAATAACAAATTAATAATTAATAAGAATCTATTTACCAATTAATGTATCAATACATTAATGTATAATGTAATATTTTAATTAGTAAATACCATAATAATATATAATATATAATATATTATATTAATACATTATACATTAATAAATTACTAAAGAACAAATAAATTATTAATAATGTGGTTATTAATAACTATTAAAGTATTACTAAATTATTGGTAAATTAATAAATAAATACATTATTAATAAATTATAAGATTATTAAGAAATTAAAACTTTATTAATTAAATTAATCTATTAATTAATAACAACCTATTAATTAATTAATCTATTAATATATCCTTTTAAGTATTAATTAATATAACCTATTAATAAATCAATAAATTAAAACATTTATTAATTAATGTATTAATACATAAATACATAAAATAAAAGTCTTAATTAATTAATTAATTAATTAATACCTTTATGTGATCTATAAATTAAGTATCAATACATTAATATATAATGTAATGTATTAATGTAATATTTTAATTAGTAAATAYCTTAATAATATATAATATATTGTATTAATACATTATACATTAGTAAATTGCTAAAGGACAAATACATTAGTCATTTAAGAATTAGTTAATTAATAAATACATTTATAAACTCTGAATAAAATTAATAAAACATTAAAGTATTGTTAATTAATATATTAACAAAGCATCTCATATTATCACATTATGATGAGAGGATATTTGTGTCACACTGCGACGATGAGGTTCTTGTAATCACATTACGACGACGAGGTTATGTTCATCACATTGGAACAATATGGCTATATTCGTCACATTACGATGGTGGGGTTATGTTTGAAAAATCGCGACATTATTGTGTTTATTATATTGTCACACTATGATGTTCATCACCTTGCAACATTACTATGTTCATCAATATGCGACGAAAAGGCAATGTTTGTCACATTGAGACAATATGGGTATGTTTGTCACATTATGACGACAGGGCTATGTTCGTCACCTTGCGACAATATGGATATGTTCGTCACATTGCGACAATAAGGCTATGTTCAACACATTGTGACATTACTATGATTTTCAGATTGTGACACTACTATGTTTGTGACATTGCAACATTATTATGTTCATCGCTTTGCGACGAAAAGAATATGTTTGTAACATTGCGACAATATGGGTATATTCGTCACATTACCAGGACAAGGCTATGTTTGTCACATTGCGATGAAAAGTCTATGTTTGAGACATTGCGACATTGCTATGTTTATTAAATTGTGACACTACCATGTTCATCATATTCCACCATTACTATGTTCATTACTTTATGATGGTCACATTGTGACAATATGGGTATGTTCACCACAATGTGACGACAACCTATGTTCATCACATTAAGATGATAGGGCTATGTTTGACGCATTGAAACATTACTATGTTTGTTAGATTGTGACATTATTATGTTCATCACTTTGCGACGACAAGGTCATCTTTGTCATATTGCGACGATATGGGTATGTTTGTCACATTATGACAATGGGGTTATGTTTGGCACATTTTGAGGACAGAGCTATGTTTGAAAATTGTGACATTAATATGATTATCAAATTATTATAGTACTATGTTCGTCACATTGCAACATTACTATGTTCATCAATTTGTGATGACAAGGCTGTGTTTTTCACATTGTGACAATATGAGTATGTTAATACATTTATAATATTGTGAAAAACATTTTATTTACATGCATAATGCATTAATAAATACATTACATTATTACCATAAAAAAACAATTCATATTTATAAATAATTATATTTATAACTCATCTTAGCTTGTATTTATATTTATAATATTGTGAAAAACATTGTTTACATGTATAATTTTACAAAAACTATTATTATAACACAAAAAACCAAACATATATTAATTTTAACTCTTAACTTTTAAATAAATTAATTAATACGAAAATGCTAATACATTAACAATACATTATTACATTAATAATACAATGAGTTATCTTTACGAGAGAATGGGTTGTGTACATCACATTGCGACAATGTGTTATCTTCACGAGACAATGGCATTTGGAAAATTTTCTCACATTATGATGAGAGGATATTTGCGTCACAGTGTGATGACGAGGTTCTTGTAATCACATTGCAGTGACCAGGCTATGTTCATCACATTGGAACAATATGGCTATGTTTGTTACATTACGACAATGGGGCTATGTTTGACACATCATGACATTACTGGGTTTGTTATATTGTGACACTATTATGTTCATCACCTTGCAACATTACTATGTTGATCAATATGCAACGAAAAGACAATGTTTGTCACATTGCGACAATATGGGTATGTTTGTCACATTCTGACGACGAGGCTATGTTCGTCACATTGCAACAATATGGGAATGTTCATCACATTGCGATGACAAGGCTATGTTTGACACATTGTGACATTACTATGATTTTCAGATTGTGACACTATTATGTTCGTCACATTGCAACATTACAATGTTCATCGCTTTGCGACGAAAAGACTATGTTTGTAACATTGCGACAATATGGGTATGTTCGTCACATTACCACGACGAGGCTATGTTGGTCACATTGCGATGACAGGCCTATGTTTGACACATTGTGACATTGCTATGTTTATTAGATTGTGACACTACCATGTTCATCATACTCCAACATTATTATGTTCATTACTTTGTGATGGAAAGACTATGTTTTTGACATTGTGACAATATGGGTATGTTCGTCACAGTGTGACGACAAGCTATGTTCATCACATTAAGATGATAGGGATATGTCTGACACATTGCAACATTACTATGTTTGTGAGATTGTGACACTATTATGTTTGTCACATTGCAACTTTATTATGTTCATCAATTTGCGACAACAAGGTTATCTTTGTCACATTGCAACAATATGGGTATGTTTGTCACATTATGACGATGGGGATATGTTTGGCACATTTCGAGGACTAAGCTTTGTTTGAAAAATTGTGACATTAATATGATTATCAAATTATTATAGTACTATGTTCGTCACATTGCAACATTACTATGTTTGTCAGTTTGTGATGACAAGGCTGTATTTTTCAAATTGCGACAATATGGGTATGTTCATCGCATTGCAACGATGGGCTTTGTTTATCACATCACAACGACATGGCTATGTTTGACACTACTATGGAAACATTATTATGTTTGTTAGATTGTGACACTACTATGTTCATCAAATTGCAAAACTACTATGTTAATCACTTTGGGACGACAAGGCTATGTTCGTCACATTGCGAAAATATGGCTATGTTTGTGAGATTATGACATCGGGGCTATATTCATCACATTACAACAATAGAGCTATGCTAATCACATTATGACATGAGTATGTTTTTTAGATTGTGACACTGTTATGTTCATCACATTGCAATATTACTATCACTTTGTGATGACAAGTCTATGTTCGTCACATTGAACCAATATTGGCTATGTTTGTTACATTACGATGGTGGGATATGTTYAACAYGTTGTGACATTACTATGGTTGTYAWATTYTGACGYTACTATGTTCKTCATGTTGCAATGTTCAATTWTGTTCATCATACTTGAACTTYGGTTCATGTTCATCACATGAYAAGGTTGGTTTATGTTCAACAYAWTACGRAAATGAAGTTTTGAGAAGTTTTTTTTTTAAAAGMTAATGAATTGTTTCCTTTGTCACAAAGATAGGAAATTTGAACCAATGTGACATATTACATAGAATTCAACTTAATATCATACTTGTTCTAAGGACATTGATAGCAAATCATCTTTAATTTTACACATGATGATTTTTACTTGTTCTAAAGAAATTGATAGAAGAATTTTGAACATTGTAGATGATGAATTATACTTGTTCTAAGGACACTGAAAACAAATCATTTAATAATTTTTATTTCTCATAAGATCATTGATAGCAAATCAATGTTAAAGTGTTACTAAATTATTGATAAATTAATAACGTAATATGTTTTTAATGAATTAATACACCATTAATTAATACATTGCTAAAGTATTACTACACTAATAATGTAATACATTAACAATATATTATTACATAAACAATACATTAAATAAACATTAATTGCATTAATAAATACATTACTAAAGTGTGAATACATTAAAATATTAATAAAGTAATAATAAGTAATAAATAATAAATTAAATTAAATTAAAATTAAATTAAAATTAAAATTGTTAAATTATTATCATTACATTCTTATTATTAAATTATTATTATTTAAATTATCTTTTAATTTTTTTTTTTATTATTATAAAATAAATCTTAATTTAAATAACCTTAACTTTAATAAAACCATAACTCTAATTTTAATGGGAATAACTAACCCTAATCCTAATCTCATCCTAACCCTAATAAATATTAACAATAATTAAAATGTAGAATAAAAATGATAACTTTATATTTAATGCATTTATACTAAGATTATTGTCTAAGGTATCCTAAGCTTGTATTTATATTTATAATATTGTAAAAAAACCTTTTATTTTTATAAAATGCATTAATAAAACATTACATTATTACCATAAAACACAATTTATATTTATAAATTTATTTATACATAAATTTATTGGTATATTCTCTTTGTTGCATATTCATAAAATTTATTGGATATGCATTATTCTCTTTGCTCTTTGCTGCCATATTTATAAATTTATTCATACATCAATATTTGCATTACATACACTTATTTTATTCATTCATCATCATGTCCATCATGGCCATTCATCATTCATCATGGCCATTCATCATTAGACTTTGCAAAGTGTAAGAAAAAGGACGCCGCCGCTTGGAATAGTCAAATGTATATAACACGATTTTCAATAGTGAAATCTGAACAAATTTTCAAACTTCTATCAGCGCTTGGTTTTGTTCATTAATCAAATTACCAAATACGAGAATGATATTTTGTTCATTACAAACAAATATAGTTATAAATTACATAAGGTTATATATATACTTTCATATATATATATATGATAAAATCTATGTTACAAAGACATAAATAATAAACTCTTAATGATCGCAAAGTATTTATATTTATATTTAATTTTGTTTTATGATATTTTGCATGGCATTCAGGATTAAATAAAATGATAGCATTCGTGCACAATGAGGCCAAGGATGCTATTGATCATCGATCCAAAGTTATGGGAGCGCTTGGGTTCTTTGGACACATTTTTATGATTGTCCGAAAATTGTTATGATTGTCGATTTTATGGGTTCGTGAATGGTTCGATGAGCTTCGCAAACCCCCTTAGGGTTTTAGGGTCTCATATGGAGCGAAATATTTCAGGAGAATCATAATGCCATAAAAAAATTGATTTTAGTTATCACATTGAAAACAATCTCAAAAGTTTGAACGTTGCCCTAATAATCACTCCTAAAATTTGTGGTTTTCTATGTATATCTTTGCCCGTGAGGAGCAAGAAAATTTGTACAGCGGATGTGAGCGCAGTAATATCGGGGTTTAGGTGAGGACCGTATAAAGAAACAACACTTAACCAGATAGCTGAAATAAAAAAAATGGCTCTGGTGGATATGATTAGACCATGGTAGCTGGATTGATAGAAAATCTGCAACAAAACCCTTTGAGATGGAAAAATACATATAGATCTGTCCCTAAAGACAAAATACATGTTTGAAACTGGGTGATTTTGACCATATATACGGATCTCTCAGATCTTCATCGAATAACAAGTACCTTTAGGGTTTGGATGAAAGAAAAAACAAATAACTTCTTCAAATCTTGGTTTGCTCTCTACAAGATGTGAAATACAAGGATCCATCGACCATAACACTTTAAGAATAATATTCAAATAAGTTCTAAAAATATAAATAAACTACAGTTATCAAATATGAAATCAAATATGAAATATGAGGACGCGTGAGCGACAACCCTTTAAGAACGATATTCAACTAAACTCCAAAAATAAAAATAAACTACAGTTATCAAAAAATTTAATTTTTTGATTAAAGATTTAAAGGGTAAGGGACCTCCCATTGGGTCATGGGGTCTATTGATTTCAAAAAATGTATTGGCCTGGTATGTTATTGTTTTTCCTCAGAGGGGTTGGGGCTCGGGCTCGAATCCATGGTTACCTTTTCAGTTTGGGCACATTTTTTTATGAACAGAAATATGAAGGCAATTGATAAAGCAAACATCCACCGCACAGTTGACTCGTTTGGGAAGATTAGACGACCTCTCGGTATCTATATTGATCTGGGATCAAGAAAAAAAAATCTGCAACAAAACCCTTTGAGATGTAGAAATGAATACAGATCTGGCACTACATAAAAAAAAACGTTTGAAACTGTGTGATTTTGTTCATATACGCGGATCTGATTTATTTAAAACATCTGACAAATGGATCAAACATGCATCCAATAACAAGTACCTTAGGGTTTGGATGCAATAACAAGTACCTTAGGGTTTGGATGCAGAGAAAAAACAAATAATTTCTTGAAACCCTGCAATAGATTTAAATATGAGGACCAGTTAACGAACCCTTCAAACGCCACCGCCGTGCTAGATGAAACGTGGCTGTGCGTGCTAGTTGAAACGATGCCCAGCTTAACCAGTTAGCGAACCCTTCAAATGCTACCGCCGTGCTAGTTGAAACGACGCCCAGCTTAACCACTGCGTCCAGCTACCACCTCCGTTCTAGTTGAAACACATGTGAGCGCTTCACTGCTATCCTTATGATTAATCACTGCTATCGGATCTATACATATTAATCCTCTTTAATTAGTTCAACGTGTCATTGATTGGCTAGGGTAGTAATTTCTTAATCATATTAAATAAATGTGAAAAAGTAAACAAGGAACCGTACACATTCACAAATGCAAGGAAGTTATAAACATTAAATTGCATTAATTGATTTGAGTGTAAGACAAAGAATATGCCAACATCTTTGATTGTTGGCCATCATATTAGAATATGTAATTAAAAATCATATTAGAATATGTAATTAAAAGACTCATTAAACCATCAATTCCAATAGAAGGGATGCCTATCGATGTAAATAAAAACCTTAGGGCAAGCTGTGAACCTAATGGATTAGTTTATTGGATTGTTTTTAAAATTAAAATGTATTTACCTAATTCCATGTTAACAGGTACTAGGTTCAAATAAAATAAAGTACTAGGAAAGTAAAAAGTTATAACAGAAGATAAGAACATTGTTTCAAGAGAAAATTATATATTAATATAATGAACAATTTTTCTGTTGGAAAAGGTGAAAATTTGAAGATATAAAAATCTCAATAAGAATGACCCTATATTTAATTTAAAAATAAAGAGAAATTGAATAAGAAAAATAACCCTATGTTTAATTTAAAAATAAAGAAAAAATAAAAATAAAATACATGTGATGATACGTTATACTATATAGTATAAAACTAAGTAAAATAAAAAACTCAATTAACTTACATAACCATTTGCAAACAATGATATATATATATGAACAAGACAATCATACTCAGAGATGTATTTCATTAAATATATCGAGAAATAATATTCCATAGAGAAAACTAACATACATTCACAAAATAATTGGAAGGCATCATTCCAAATAACAACATTGTGTTATGAAAACTGGAGACAATTCAACCGTTCCCACCGACCCAGTACGTCCTATACTCTTAAGCGTTCAGTAGATCTGTGAAGTGATCTCAGATATTCAAGATTCGGGGTTTCCAGTTTGACACATCCATCTATGTTGAGAAATTTAAGATTTACAAGATTTGAAAGATCTGGCAAGGTCTTTAATTCGAAGCAAAATTTCAGGTCCAGGTACGTTAAATACCTTTGATTTGCCATTCCCTCAGGCAAGTGTACCAATTTAGAACAGCCTTGGAAGTCGACATACTCAAGTGTGGATATTTATCCCAAAATGTCCATTGGGATGGACAGATTAATGCAGTATTGCAATGCTAGATATTGTAGATGCAATAATTCAGAGAAGGAATTAGGCAGTTCAGTCAGATTAGTGCAACCGAATAATTCTAAATACCTTAGGTTTGAAAGTTTCCAAAAATCAATGGGGAATGATTGTGGAAATCCAGAAAAAGATGTCATTGCGCCTTGCTGGGCGCTAAAGATATTTCTACAGAAATTCATATAGTGTTCAACATCAAACGGTTTGCTATTGCTCGAAGCACTTCCAGATGCGGCTCCGATCGCACCGCTTTTCAACTCCCAAGAAAGCTACAATGTACATTATCCGTTAATGACTAGAATCTGAAGTGGAAAAAAATAGTATCTAAAAGAGAGCTTGATTTGATCAATTTTTTCTAGAGTAATTTTCAACATTTGTTGTTGCTCTTTCAACTGGGGTTTTAGCATCTTTTCTCTATCTTCTCTAAAATTTTGTTTCTCTTTATGTTAATTTCGACAATCAAAATACAGGTCTACCGGGGCATATTTACTACATGATGGATTACCATATAGGATTTTAACTGTATCTTTACTAGGAGTAGCAACATACCTTAGTAGATCAGCCTTTTCGTTTCTTAGATTTTTCTTTATTTTATATTTCAAATCGTGGTAATTTCAAGTAGCCAATCAATCTCTTGGATTCTCTTTTCAGGATTTGGTTTCTGCAGATTTGAGAACATGCAGAAATCAAAATCAAAATCATGATCTAAAAATTTAGAAGGATCTAGAAAAATGACATTTCCATCAAATTCTTCATTAAGAGCACAATAAAATAAAGTTTTTCGGTAAAGAGTGCATGGAATTTTATCTTGTTTTTATTTCTAGGGAATTGATGTGCCCAATGGCCTTTCTTCTTACACTTGAAGCAAGTTGAATCCTTAGTAGGATTTTGTCTTTTCTTAAGATACAAAATTTTCTTATAAGACTTGTATTTGTGTTTTTTTTCCTGGACCAAGGATGATCAGGATTGAATCTTAATCTAAAAGAATGAAATTTATTTCCTTTGGATTTGCAGGAGAAATGGGTCTTTTTAGACTGATGTGGTCAATTATGAGCACCACATCCCCATTCTGGCATCTCAACTTAACGAAGAGGTGAACATATTATAAAATCTCTTAAAATATTTTGTTACCATTTTACTAGACAATGTTCTTGAATTACAATTTTGATATGATGATTTGCCATTGCTAAAGACATCCCTTCCAGAGTAACATTCTTATCTTTGAAATATTGTTCTAAAGCATCTAGTAAGGCACCAATAACACTTCTCACATAGTACTTAATATATGCATGATGTGCAAATTTTCCTAATTCAATTATTAATTTCTACATATAACAAAAATACTTCTCATGGTCGAAAGACCACTAAGGGATGAGATAACAAGTGGTTTTATCCACTTTCCCTAAATCTTAGTCGTATTTTTTTATTTTTTCAGTCTGGTCAGATCACGAGAAATATTCCCTCATGAAAAGCATCTTCTTTTAACCTAAAGATGCTAGTTAGTAATTCTTGGTTAACCGATTGGCGATGTTATAAGTAAAGGTATCGGCCTCTCATTTGACCATTTGAGAGTTGAAATTCAGAACTCTACAAGTTTGAGTCTAAGTCCCTATGTCATAGGTCTGTAAATCGAGCGGAAATCAACAGTGTTATTCCAGGGGCTCTTATGGAAGTCACACCACTTCTCGGTGTCTTTCTTCATCTTTCCATTGTCCTTATTTGTTAGTCTTAGACTAGTTTTCCTGAGGCTATCCATATTTTCTTTTCCCTTTGTTCTGCAGGTTGGGGCTGAATTTTCCTTGCTTCTGCTGTGAGGGGTTCCCAAACCCAAATTGTCGCGTCTTTTGTTTAAGATTCTGCTCGATTTTGAAAGAATATCGATAGGTCACACCCAAGGAAGAGATGTCCAAAAAATCCATTTATGAATGGATATATCTATAAAGACCGTCGCGATACTTGAGAAAAAAATGTTGCTCATAATATTTGATACCCATCTTGGAGTGCAAGGTATGGAATATATTTTTGAACTCTGGCACTGTTTGGTCCCTTTCCTGTCGCAGTGTGGTCCATCTTGTGTACAAGTCATCATAACTTCCAACAGGGTAGTATGTTCCTTAATAGAATCCCCGAAGGAATCCTAGGTGAGTGCGACTATAAATAATGAGGGTTCCTCTATTTCCTTTTTCTCATAGAAAGTATCTCACCAATATTTGGCATGGCAGACAACTTTGAGGAGAACAAATGCAATCTTTTCTCTATTGGAAAAGTTATGAACAAAAAAATACCCTTCTAGCATATTCAATCATTTTTCTATAACATCTGTGTCTATCTGACCTTCAAATATAGGAATATCAAAGTTGATCTATACCTTGAATGGAGCGGTGCCTTCACTCAAAGAAGATGCATCATTTGTTGGTAGTATTTGAAGGATTTGCGCAAAAATATCCATCATCTCGTTCCTTTGTTGCTCGATGACTTCCTCGAGCAACAATTTGAAAGGATCTCCTATCTCGTCATCTTTATTTTCTCCCGCCATGGAAGGTCGCTTGGACGTGTGGGACCTTTTTTCCTCAAGATAAACAAGCTCGAGACCCAACTCTTTATACCTTGACCTCGTCGGGGACATGTACTAAGAACAACGAGCAGATCGATCTGATACCACTGATACATATTTTATGAGAAGAATGAAATGAATACAAATCTATATTATTAACATAGAGATTCAATGAATAATAAAAAAGATACAATAAAACTTGATTTCTATTGATAAATAAATATGTTGAAATTGTGAAATGTAGACTAAAATAAGCTTGCTAGAATGGTGGCGGCTTATCTCTGAGAAGAGATGTGATGGTTACGCTCATTCGCAAGAAGATGAGTACAATGAGGTTCCAAAGGTTTGTTTACATCAAACATGAATTCCAAAACCCTATACATCCAAAAACCTAACCCTAGGAGATGAAGCACCAAAATTCATGTGGGCCCCATTAGGGTAAGTTGGTACATCAACTTCTCGGGGTCATAAATTTTGCAGACGATCTTCATTTTAGGCGTTCAATACCTCATTGGAAAGGTCTATATGAGAACTAGAACTTTCAATGGAGGTTAGGATATGCTAGATCTAATGCTTGGCCAACAAAAAGTCAAAAAAAGTCGTTTAGGGCCTCAAAATGGTCCCGGAAGTTTGAGACTTGAAAAATTGTAAAACACTTCTAAAATGAAGATTGTAATTGCCAAGATGAAAGTTGTATGTGAGCCAACTGGAAGAGGTGGGTGGCCATCGATATCCACCTGGATCAATGGGCTAATCTATGAGCCTTGAAAATGGAAAGTGGATGAAAGAAAGTGACTTAGTACCTAAGTGAGGCTTCTATGACTTGAAGGCCAAGAAAGAGTCCTTAAACCACCACATATGACATTTGTAGGGGATATTTGGCCTCCATATAAAACATACATGAGAAACATTAAGAGGTATTACACACCACATAGATGTATTGATGCCTTCATAATGTCGAGGGATGAAATCAAGTGCCTTGAACCCTAAATGATTATTCTTGGGCGTGAAGGTCATATAAGAGGTCTAAAATCACCTCACATGCCCTATGTTGGGGATATTTGGACCCTAAATGGGAATGATATTGTTGTTAGGAGGAATTGCACACCATGGATTGATCTCAAGTCCTGAACATTGGTTGGGGGATGAAATCAAGGGCCTAAGGACTTGAATTATTATTGTTGAGCTTGAGGTCCAGAACAAAGCCTCAAGCCACCACACATGATTGTAGATGTATTACATAATTTATATAGGCATTGTATCGAGATACCTTTTATAGGAATTCTCACCAGGGATTAACTTTTGGGCCTTTACATTGATTGGGGGATGAAATCAAGGTCCTAAGGCCTTGAATAATTCTCATTAAGCTTGAGGTATATTTACAAGGCCTCAAAGTACTAGACATGACCTTTGTAGGGAATATTTGACCTTCCGTTGAGAATATGAATATCATTAGGAATTATTGTGCACCACAGACATGTATGAGATCCATGACAATGTTGTGGCGATGAAATCAAGGGCCTTAAGCCTTGAATAAGGATTCATGGGATTGAGATCCATGAGCAAGGCCTCAAACAACCACACATAACCATTGTATGATATATTGGGATCCAACTGAAAACACATGAGCACTGATAGGAGGTATTTCACACCACACACAAGTATCAATGCCTTCATAATACTAGGGGATGAAATCAAGGGCCTTGGGTTTTGAATGATGTTTCTTGAGATTGATGTCCATGGAAGATGTCTCAAATCACCACACATGACTTATGTAGGGGAGCTTTGGATTTTTACCAAGAATGTGATTGTTGTTGAGAGTATTTCCCACCATGAATTGATCTTGGGGCCTTAACATTGGTCCGATGATGACATCAAGGGCTATAACCTCGAATAATGCTCATTGGGATCAAGGGTAATGAATACAACATCAGAACACCTTTCATGACCCTAGGTACATCATCTAGTTTATATAGGTATTCTATTGAGATATCTTTGATAGGAATTGCCCACCATGCATGTTTTTTTATAGATGGCTTAAAGGTTTCTTTATATTTCTATATAATGCATATTCATTATAAAATACATATGCATTATGAAAGATTTATGTATTACTTGATTTCAAATTTAAGGTGGGATACGACTTTTAGGACAATATATATAAAGAGTTGTAGATAAAGAGCCTAATGGTTAAGAATAAAAGTAACATGGCTATTAGTTTTTTTTACTATGTTAAGGTGTAGAATTTAGAAGATATTGAAAAGATAATTTAACTTTTATGAAACTAATAAGTTTGCAAAGTAGTTTATACAAATTTTAAATATATAATTTTTTAAATATGTTGTTTTCAATATGTTGTTTTCAATTTCATAGCTATGGATATATCATGATTTCAAAATCCACCAATGTGGCTTTATTGTTTTGCTATCATTTTTTTTATATACTTGGTCATTTCCAAAACATCATTATATGTTGCATTAGTAGAAGAAAATTAGCTTCTACAAAAAGAAAAAAGAACTCATACAACGTCATAGTTTCATGGTTTGCTGACTTTTATAT